>QODF01000126.1:241523-253830 GCA_024372805.1 Oostethus manadensis | reverse complement strand
TTCTCAATCCCACTGACATGCCTTCCATAGAGGAAGCAGAGTCTGAGGATACGTACGTGGACAGTTCTATCACCGTGGCTGAGGTAATTGGGGTAGTCAAATCACTCCCCAGTGGCAAGGCTCCGGGGGTAGACGAGTTCCGCTTAGAATTTCTCAAGGCTCTGGATGTTGGAGGACTGTGTTGGTTGACACGCCTCTACAACATTGCATGGAAGTCAGGAACAGTACCTCTGGACTGGCAGACAAGGGTGGTGGTCCCCATTTTTAAAAAGGGTGACAGGAGGGTGTGTTCCAACTATAGGGGGATCACACTCCTCAGCCTTCCTGGGAAAGTCTACTCCAGGGTGCTGGAGAGAAGGGCACGACCGTTAGTCGAACCTCGGTTACAGGAGCTGCGATGTGGTTTGAAATGAGGATATAATGTCATAATTATTGGATTAAAAATCCAAATTATGAGATAAAAATGTCAAAAATAATGAAATACAAAAGTTATAATTATGAGATAAAGTCAAAATTCCACTATAAATTGAAATTATGAGATAAAGTCATAATTATGAAACAAGAAAGTCAAAATTATGTCATAAAAGGTCAAAATTATGAGATAAGAAAGTCATAATTATGAGATATAAAAGTCATAATTATGAGATAAAGTCAACATTGCAAGATGAATTGAAATTTTGATATAACGTCATAATTATTGGAATAAAAATCCAAATTATGAGATAAAATGTCAAAAATAATGAGCTAAGAAAGTCATAATTATGAGTTAAGTCATAAGTATGAGAGAAAAAGTTGACATTACAACATTAAAAAAAATCCACATTATGACATTAAAAATTCATCATTTGGAGATAAAAGGTCAGAGACAAGTCAGAAATCCGTGCTACAAACTTCTTCACTGGTTGGCACTTGGCATAGTTTGTCTCTCATAATTGTGATTGGGTACATAAAATTTTGACCGTAAGAAGCATACAATGAAAAAATGACTGGACAAACTTGATTCGACCAAGTCACAAAACAAACCAGGTGTGCTTTGAACTGTTTTCTGACATTTTCAGACCAAATTAAACTCCTGTTACAATATTTAATAAAAGTAATAAATAATATAATAATTTCCTTTATTATGTCATCTTTTACTCTGTAAAGTTGTGGTACTGGCGTTTGTGACATTTTCTCACAGGGAATTGATTCTGTCTGTCGAACATTTGCAGCATTTTTTGAAAGACTGGCTTGTCGGTAGGGGGGTCAGCATTGATCCAGCTTGTAGTTGGACGAATCACCAGCTCATTGTTTTTGCTTTTGTCTTTGCCTATCGCCCATCGGCTGTCCTTTGATATTAATCATTCATTCATTCGTTCATTTTCTATACCGCTTGTCCTCATTAGGGTCGCGGGTATGCTGGAGCCTATCCCAGCTGACTTTGGGCGGGAGGCGGGGTACACCCTGGACCGGTCAATCCCAGGGCACATATAGACAAACAAAGACAAACAAACATTCACACTCACATTGATGTTAATCATTTTTTTAAAATACATTTCAAAAATGTTAAATACATTTAAAAACAAATCTTTGTTTATGAGTTATTAGTATCAACATTTTAGCTTTTTCTAGCTACATTATCCCTTTTTGCTCTATTTTTCCAGTTTTGCTGGGATTTTGTTTATTACCTTTGGGTACTGTGGCGCTTGGCAGAGGTCTACGCTCTCAGAGTGCTTTTCTAGTTTTAGCCACACTCCACAGATGGCCCCTGGGCCACACTTTGGATACCAATGCCAGTTTTGCCAGGAAATCAAAGCCTTCTCGGCTGTCGCTGGTCAGAGGTTGGGTTAGGAATTGCTTCTAAACATGATTTAGAGTACAAAGTCAACAAGACGCAAGAAAATACCAAAAGTTCTGAGGTCATCCGTGTTGTTTATGATGGAAATACAGGCGGCGTCATAGGAAGTCTTCTTCTTTTCCTTTCGGCTTATCCCTTCAGGGGTCACCGCAGCCAACAAATTGCATCCATCTAACCCTGTCTTCTGTATCCTCTTCTCTTGCCAACTACCTTCATGTCCTCTTTCACTACATCCATAAACCTCCTCTTTGCTCTTCCTCTAGGCCTCCTGCCTGGCAATTCAAAATCCTTCTACCAACATATTCACTATCTCTCCTCTGGACATGTCCCAACCATCTCAGTCTGGCCTCTCTGACTTTATCTCCAAAACCTCTAACAAGTGCTGTCCCTCTGATGTTTCCTCTCATTCCTGATCCTGTCCATCCTGGTCACACCCAAAGAGAACCTCAGCATCTTCATCTTCTGCGTCCATACCAAAAGATATAACCAGAGTTTTCTCCAAATCTAGACTTAGGCCATTGGTTTTGAAATCCTTTGTTTTTAGTGCCATATATCTGCGGGCTCGTGTGGATGATAGGCCAAATCGTAGAAAAATAACTTTGTTTTATGAGATACCCGCCTGCTTGTGGACCGGGCAATAAACTCTCTCTTTAAGGGTGAACGCAAGTCAGAACATCATTTGCTCTGAAAAAACCTTAATTAACTTTGATCAATGTTGATTGGAGGAAACACAGGCGGGCAAGACACAGGAGCCAATCACAAGGCTACACGGAAACACAGGCCGGAACACAATAAATACAAATAATATAAACATCATAACTACTGTCTACTTACACAGCATTCAAATGTGCACACAGTGACTTCCTGTTCAGTGCAAAGTAAGCTTCATAACAAAAGCGTGGCTGTTTTAACCTGAATTCTACCACAACCATAAACAAAATGCAAAAGCTTGATTGTCATACAACATTACCGTGGCGGCCCTGTCAGACAAGAATATAAAATACATGAAAATACAATAATCTAAATAAACAGATGCACCACCCCCATAGCAACCCCCTTCCACAGTGCAAGTACCAAATTCTCGTCTTTAATGGCCTTTAATCGTCTGTTGTTGAGAACTTTGGTAGAAACAAAGCTGGTTTTGACTCGCTCTATTTTTTTGCATGCGTATGCGTGCAGTCATTGTGGAGTCCCACCCTGGATGATGGTGGAATTTGGGTGTTGCAATGTTGGTGATAAGCATCGCAGAGGGGGGGGGAGGGGATGGGGAAGATCTGGCAGACGAATTGTCGCCCCCAGGCTCACTACTGCTTTCGTGCTCACGCGACTGCAACACCACTCAGTTGACCCACATCCTGCAAAAATAGGGAAAGAAATGGCTATCACCTGATCATCACATGGTAACGTGGCTGGTCGGCGGGGGGGGGGGGGGGCCAGTGGTAGATAAACTATGTTTTCTATGCTGACAAAAAAAACAATCAATAAATGGCCTGAGTTGCAGCAGTAACAGTTCATTATATGATTTGATGGGGGGGAGGGAGTAAACCCACCAAAACCAATGTTGTGATTTGTGATTTCTAATTACATTGCACAAAGCATAACACTTGCATGCCTTTTAATTTGTCAATCTTTTTTAAACTTTATTTACAGACTGATCACTGTATCACTTTTTCATAGCTTGACTGTGTATTGGTTAAACATTATGAAATATTATTTCAAATTGTGTATGTGTATTACATTGTTATAAAGCTAAAATAAAATGTAAAACTCAAAGTATAATTTGTGAATTAGTTTTATATAATATAAATATAACAATAAAAACAATGTTGTTTTCATTATTGTAACGTTCGCTAGGGGGCGGCATAGAGAAAACGTCAAGTGTAGACGAGGAAGAAGACGAAGAAATTGCTTCTACTTCCGGGTCCTGGCATAACAACGTCGTGTGAACGAACCCGCGCGACTGAACCCAAAGTTGTCGTGAAAACTTGGAGTTTACAGTCTCATAAAACTCCCCCACCGGGTTCCACTTGTGCGGCTTTTTCAACTCGGGCGCCTTTAGAGCGGTTCAAGGCAAGAACAGGGAAGAGTAAGTGAAGGAAGCGGCTATTTCGCGCCTCGGGTATCGCCGGGTGCTACCAGTGCTAGCATTAGCATGTAGCCGTGCACTTAAGACTCTTTGACAGCATTTTGGGATTTTTTTTAACGAGTCACGTAATTCCATTTACGTTTTCGCCGCAATAAACCCTCCATCTGTTGGCAACATTACTGTAATTTGCTCCGCGTGCTAATTACTGTTGGTAGCTAAAGCGCTAGCTCTAGCTTGGGTTGCTGTTGAACTTGTCCACAGTTTACTCGAATATGCTCCGCAATACTCCGCGCCTCGTTCTCCTGTTCTGTTTCTCTGCAGACGAGAGGATGTCCAAGCGGGATGTGGAGGAGTTGAGGCCATGGGTGGAGCGCACGGTGAAGAAGGTGCTCGGGTTCTCGGAGCCGACCGTGGTCACCGTGGCTCTGCAGTGTGTGGGGAAGGGTCTGGACAAGAGAAAAACGACAGGTAACAACATCATGATGAGTTAATATGGCTACCGTTTGACCTCAAGTACGGGCCTTCACTTGAATAGGATTTCCTTGGCTTAAAATCATTTTGGCCATCATCCACAATCCGTATGGGAAGCATGTTTTTCTTTTTTTTGTGCGTTAGGGAGTAAAACAGTCAGCATCAGGAGCTAACGGCATGTCAATTCATTTCTGGGCTGTCTGCGTGTCTATTTGCTACCAATACTCTCAGGCAGACTTTGCGCGAACCACAGCTACTACTGTTGGATAAATGAGGATCCAGAACCTTATCTTTTTGGGCCTGAATACACGGCGGGTGAGCTACAGGTTTTAGACAAAAGAGTCAGGCATGACTAAATGTGGAGCTTGCCAAGTTATACCGACAGAGTGTTTCTGCCGCACCGAGTGCCATACAGTACAATTATTTCTATATATGGCGAGGAGCATTTATTTTTTTGGAGTGGGCCCAGTATCTTGTGGTAATGTTTCGAGAAAAGCAATTAGCTCCTACAATAACAATCTCGCTGTGGATTGGTTAATATGCAGGTCTGTTATGTAAATTGAACTTTGTTGGCATTTTATTATAGTTCTTTATTATCATCGAAATAGATGAGTCCCAGACCGCAGCACAATCCAATATCACACTCCAGGTAGTATCACGGACCCAGCACGCCACGTTTAGGCGCTTTTTAGTAGTAGTATTTGTCTTATTTAATACCAGTCAATCCACACACTCTTATTTCTTCTAGACCAACTGCATCCTTTCCTGAACGAGTCGGCTGGTGGTTTTGTCGAGCGTCTTTTTGAAGCGTTAGAGGAGAGCCGCGGCACCCGTAGCAGCAAAGGAACCGGAGAGAAGAACCGCAAGAGAGAATTGCTGAAGGTACGCCAGTATCATCCGAGTTCATTGTTATTGTTTTTTAATTGACATAAGAGCTGTCATCCTCATTGGTGCCCGGGTACTGTTTATCGTGTGATCCCAGGATGTGTTTGAGACGGATACAGGAGCCAAGCAACCTGCAGTGGAGTCTGCAGATGGGACAGTTCCCAAACGTAAGCGGGTGCCTCGGTTTCAGGAGGTGGAGGAGCCTGAGGTCATCCCAGGAGCGCAGTCCGAGACCCCTGTAATGCTCACCAAAATGCAGGTATAACGTCATCACAAACACATCTCTCTTTTTCTTCTTCTTTTTTTTTTTTTTTACAATTTTCCCTGTATTTTCTGACTTTGTGTACCAATAGATTAAGCAGATGATGGAGGAAGCCACAAAACAGATAGAACAACGAAGGAAACAACTGAACATCCCATCTCCTACAGCAGTAATTACTCCATTCTTATTCCCAAACATTACGGGATTGCTAATGAAGGTGACAAAAGAGAACTCCTTCCTTTTTACAGACACAAATGGAGCCTTCTGCAATGTCACGGCTTTTTGGAAGCGGTGGATCCATAGTGCCCTCGCAGGCGGCCAGCTTCATGAACGACGCCATCGAGAAGGCTCGCAAGGCCGCAGAGCAGAAGGCGCGTCTCCAGTCCCAGTTAGCTATTCAGCCCAACATCCTGGGAGGTTTGGGAAACACCATCCCTCACAACTTTGTTGCACTGGCTAACCTTCACGCCATGGGAATCGCTCCGCCGTGAGTAATACCAGAAAGTACCTAAAGAGGCAAAAAAACCAACTTTGTATGATAAATTGAAAATATTCCCCCTATGCACTATTCTAGAAAAGTGGAAATTAAGGAAGTAAATAAGCCAACACCGCTCATTCTGGACGACAAGGGTAGGACAGTGGACGCCACTGGTAAAGAGATCGAGCTCACGCATCGCATGCCCACGCTAAAAGGTATGTATGTCCACGCAGACAGACTACAGAAAACTAGCTTATAAGCATGCATGTAAACACCTCATTTAGATCCACTGGTTGGCGTGTTGGCCACACAGTCGGGAGGTTTGGAAGACCAGGGTTTGAATTGCTGTTGGGCATCTCTGTGTGGAGTTTGCATGGTCTTTCCGTGCATGTGGGGGTTTTCTCCGGGTACTCCGGTTTCCTCCCACGTTCCCAAAACATGCATGTTAGGTTAATTGGCGTCTCTAACGTGTCCATATGTATGAATGTGAGTGAGGATGGTTGTTTGTGGAGAAGTCACGTTGTGGTGTGGAAAAACAGAGAAAATAGCGTACGATTTACTAATTTGGTGCTTGGTAATGTGTTTCCCACAGCGCTGCAATCTATTTGTAGTGGTTGGTTTGGGGAGTTGATGTCCCGTCTATTGTCTAATTTGCACAATTGGCTATAATACACGTGCAAGTTTAAGTTAAAAAAATGTTAAACATTAGGGCTGTCACGAGACGATGCATGAGATTGGGTCCGCAAGATGAGATTTTAACAAAGAAAAAAACATACTACTGATATTTAAATACTAATATTTGTTTTTATTAGTTATGAAGCAGATAATGCTTGAAAGTTGGCGCTTAGCCAAACGCAACAGGCATCCAAACCGCTTTGTTTATGGATGCAGACAAGCACGAACACCTACGTGAGTTAATCTGACAAATCTTTGAGTAAAGTTGATCAAATGGACAATTACTACAGTTTCTGCTTGGCGTCAACAAATATCAAGCAGCTATGATGGGGGAAACAGCCACACCTCACAAACTGATGCCGTGAACACCGGGGTAGGTTGGATTGCAAGGTTTACGTAATGTGTGTTTCCCATAATGCCTGACACACTGCCTGCTTCTATAGTACTCTGTTATTATTCATAGTAGCAATGCCATAGTTCACATTCAGGCTTCTGGCTGTCCTGTTCTTGTTCCCCCTGCAACCCCCCCGCCAAGAGACTTTTGGAGACTAAAACGGCAAGGCACTCAAAATACGTGCCAAGTTATCCACCGATTTAACTTTTGCGTCTCAGAACAATATATGTGTAAAAATGGTGGTCTCTCTAACTGAGACTCTGATACGAAGCACGTGTGGCTCTTCTCTACGAGCAGCGGGTGCTGCTGCGTTGCAGCTGTTACTCCTCTCTTACAGCGCCCATTACAATTCCACGCATGCATTCATTCATTCATTCACGGTTTTTCCCCCCAAATTTGATTGCCCTCACGCATCCCTCTCTGTCTCCAGCCAACATCCGAGCGGTAAAGAGGGAGCAGTTCCGCCAGCAGCTGAAAGAAAAACCCGGGGAAGAGTTGGAGTCCACCTCCTACTTTGACAATCGCGTCAACATCATAGCGCCACAGCGGGCTCGCAAAACCTTCAAATTCCACGAGCAGGGGCGATTTGAGAAAATCGCTCAACGAATTCGAACTAAGGTTGGATTTAACTTCATGTTGTCGCCATTGTTCTTGGAGCTCTCTACCTGGATATTTGGAAAAGAAAAGTTTGGTCTTGTTTTGTTGTGACAGGCTCAGCTGGAGAGGTTACAGAATGAGATTTCCCAGGCGGCGAAGAAGACTGGAATCCACGCGTCCACCAAGCTGGCTCTGATCGCCCCGAGGAAGGACATTGGCGACAGCGAAGTACCCAACATCGAATGGTGGGACTCCTTCATTTTGCCCACCAACATGGAGATGTAAGAGATTACCACACATACGAAAGCTGTTACTGTGCCTATTGCTTCCTTATCTCCGATATGCTCTCCTCCCACAAAGAACCCCAGAAACCAAATTGGACGAGGTGGTGCTTTTTGGGGTCACCAACTTAGTGGAACACCCTGCACAAATTAGCCCGCCAAGTAAGTGTGTGATGTAGAACTCCTACACTACACTGTGCAATTTCTGCAACACAGACACAAGCATGATAGACTAAACCGGTTACAGGGTTTTGTTTCTGTCCCTTCAGTTGACACGGACAAGCCGGTCGCACTGGGCTTATATTTGACCAAGAAAGAACAGAAGAAACTGAGAAGACAGACACGCAGGGAAGGCCAAAAAGAAGTGCAAGAAAAGGTCCGCCTGGGGCTGATGCCTCCACCCGAGCCAAAGGGTAAGGGACTGATAAGAAGTAGTTGTTAGGAGCCATGCAAGATTCATTGAAACACACCTAACATGTGCTGTCCTCCTCCTCAGTTCGCATCTCCAACCTGATGAGAGTGTTGGGCACTGAGGCAGTTCAGGACCCCACTAAGGTGGAAGCCCACGTCAGAGCTCAGATGGCGAAGAGGCAGAAGTTAGTCAGCCGCGCGTCCGCCCCACACTCTTCCCCCGAGTTGTCGCGCTCCTCTCAACTTTCCCCGTGCTGTTTTTTGCAGGGCTCACGAAGAAGCCAACGCAGCGCGAAAGCTCACAGCCGAGCAAAGGAAAGAAAAGAAGGTGAAGAAGTTGAAGGAAGATCTAAGCAATGGCATTCACATTGCGGTCTACAGGTTTGTGTTTCAAAAAGGCAGCGTATACGCCACACGAACGCAGATACATTCAAAACTTGGTGCCAAAAGTCGCGTTACAGTGGGAGGATTGTGCCAAAAGCCCGTTAATTCATAGTTGTAATTTTTGTACTTAAATGTTGACCTGAAAGATATTTTTTGTACAGGAAGTTGTTCCAAAATCTGTGTTTGTGTGGACATGGCCTTACTTAAATGTGCTGCGCTTCCTGTCTTGACTTTGAGATGTGCCCTAACCCGCAGAATCCGCAACCTACAAAACCCTGCGAAGAAGTTTAAAGTGGAAGCCAACGCCAACCAGCTCTACCTGACTGGCACTGTAGTTCTCCATCGAGATGTCAACCTGGTTGTGGTGGAAGGAGGTGAGGCGACGTGCATGAAATGGTGTATTATTAATGTGTTTTTTTCTATGATCTATGACGTACTCCAAAATAGGAAGTCTTGAAGTACAGGTGGTCTTTGGATTATGAGCGAGTTCTGTTCTGTTCAAAAAATGTCTTGTGGACACCAGACCTAAGACAATAAAAAATGACTTTTCCCGCCCTTAATATATAGTTTTGCTCGTCTCTCGCCTCCAAACAGGCAGGAAGAGGATTAACTCTGTGCATTTGTTTCAGGACGTTGGTATGTTTGATCCATAGAACAATGGTATGAACAGAGTGAGTCCTTTTGTCAGTCTTTTTGTCTCGGTTGGTGGAGGCGGGGTGGCTAGCATGCACACGGAGTGCAGAAGAGTGTAACGTGGTAGAAATGTGTCTGGTGACACCCCTAGCTTTAAGCAGTATTCATTCCGAGTGGGGCTGCAATGTAAAATAACATTTTTAATTTACGGGAGCGCCTTCGTATCATGAAACATAACCCAGAATGTCTTGTATTAGACTTTTTTTTTTCCCGTTTCAGGCCCCAAATCTCAGAAAAAGTTCAAGAGGCTCATGATGCACAGAATCAAATGGGAGGAGCACAACTCCAAAAGAGACGGTAAGGGCGACGTCCTGCTGTCTTTGCGTTTGTGGAGACATCTAAAGCGTGACTTCTTTACAGATCCAGACGGCGATGACGACACGAGGAGGAACAACAAGTGCTATTTAGTTTGGGAGGTGAGTCATTTCGACGTTTCACATTTCGAGTACAAACAAGCTAACGGCGACTTGACTTTTCCAGGGCACGGCCAAAGAGCGCAGCTACGGGGACATTAAGTTCAAGCAGTGTCCCACAGAGAGCATGGCCAGAGAACACTTCAAGAAGCACGGCACAGAACACTACTGGGATCTGGCTCTCAGTAAGAGCGTGTTGGACAGCGCAGACGATTGAAGCCCGACACCGCATCACAGACCCAAGGACTGATTGGCGTCACATTTGAACTCGAACTAACAGGATCAATAAAGCCTGCAAGAACATGTGGCAGATTGTGTGTGTGTGTGTATGAATGTGTGTATGAATGCGTGTGTGTGTGAGCATTTTAGATTGTGTCAGATTCCACTTAGCCACAGATTTACGTTACGATAGGATGATTGGAATGTACCCCGAGTCAAATTATCAATAAAACTTATGCTGTCAGCCAACGACTGGGTGTCTATTCTGCAATAAATGAACACATATTAATATAAATGTACTGCACATGGAAGTGTGTCATCTACTTCAGACAAGAGCATACATTTTGTATTAAAATAGTAATACTGAAAACAGAAGGGAAAAGGGGGGGGGCGTGTCCATCCATACTAATGTCACGTGTAAACCACATTAGCATTAGCTACGCAGCGCGCCTCGTCAACAAGCTAGCAGCAAAGATGGCGGCCGGTTCTGAAGCTGCGAGCGGCCATGGAGCCCGCAGCTCCAACGCTGCCTTGGAATCCTCTTTGGACCGCCGCTTTCAAGTAATATCCAACACCATGGACTCCATCCAGAGCCTCTCCGGCTGGTGCATTGAGAACAAAAAGCACAGCGGCCTCATCGTTCGCTACTGGGTTAAGTGGCTCAAGAAATGTGAGTGGCTCGCCTGCTAAAGCTAAGCTAATTCCCCCTTGTGTCCTGTTAGCCACACATAATGGCGCTTTCGGTGTGGCGCGAGGTGCGGTATTTCAGTCTTTAAGCTGAAAAACAGCCTTCATTTTTCCGCCACCAACTTAATCTTTAATATTGTCAACGTTCAATGTAAACCTTTGACTCAACTAGTCGCTTAATGCAGCTCATGCTAATGTTTGCTGCAAGTTGTGTGGCCTTGTGGTGCCATCGCGCTAATATCTCATTAGGTGGCTTTGCTGGACGGATAACGGGGTGTACAATTTATTTCTTCGGCGCTCGAGCCTTGAATGATTGCATTGTTTTGCGTCGCCATGGTTAGCTTGCGAGTTTCGGCTGAACAGTCGTCAGCGTGCATGTTTGTTGTTGTTGCTGTTGCACCTGGCTGTGTTCTGGTTGGGGTCGTTCTACGTCAACTTGCTGGGAGAAAGAAGCATGCTCGATGCGTCGTGCATGCTTCTTTCTCCCCCCCACCCCACCTGTGTGAGCAGATCACATCATAAAGTTTGCCAGGAGACCAATAGACGCAGACGATGTTGCTCCCGTTCATTGGTTTCCTTATCAACACACGCCTGTGTGCAATGTCGCGTTGCTATGGAGGAAATATTTTACATCCGTGCTGTGAAACGTAGGAGTGGGCCATACGGCGCATTTTGCAGTGGTGCCCACAGGACTGCAATCTATCGGTGGCGGCGAATTTAGTACCTGGAGCCTTCTTTGGTGACCCAATCTACCAATTAATAGCACCACTATCACGTCCCAATTGCACAACTTGTCAGTAACACACAAAAATGTCATATATAACAATATGTGGCATTACAGAATTTAGTTACTAAAGTAGGAAACGCAGTTATCCCTTTTTATCTTCAATACCATTCCATTCCATTTTCTTCTGCTTATCCGGGTCGCGGGGGCAGCAGTCACAGTAGGGAAGTCCAGACTTGCCGGTCTCCGGCAAACTCTTCCAGCTCCAGCGGGAGGACACCAAGGCGTTCCCAGGCCAGGTGTGAGACATAGTCCCTTCAGCGTGTCCTAGGTCTTCCCCTGGGCCTTCTCCCGGCTGGGCATGCCCAAAACACCTCACCAGGAAGGGGCCTGGAGGCATCCAGACGAGATGCCCGAGCCACCTCAACTGGCTCCTCTCGATGTGAAGGAGCAGCGGCTCTACTCTGAGCTCCTCCCGGATGGCCGAGATCCTCACCCTATCTCTTAGGGTGAGTCCAGCCACCCTACGAAGGAAACTCATTTCCGCCGCTTGTATCCGCCATCTCATTCTTTCGGTCATGACCAGTAACTCATGACCATAGGTGAGGGTGGGAACGTAGATCGATCGGTAAACAGAGAGCTTTGCCTTCCGGCTCATCTCTCTCTTCACCACGACGGTCCGGTACAGCGACCGCATTACTGCAGATGCTGCACCGATCCGTCTGTCGATCTCACGCTCCAACCTTGCCTCACTCGTGAACAAGAACCCGAGATACTTGAACTCCTCCACCTGAGGCAAGACCTCACTCC
>QODF01000126.1:184721-239210 GCA_024372805.1 Oostethus manadensis | reverse complement strand
GGGGGGGGGGTTCCGTGTTCCTTCTTCGGGCTGGGCCCGGCCAGCCCCCACGGGTGAAGGCCTGGCCACCAGGCGCTCGCCTGCGAGCCCCTCCCCCAGGCTTGTGTCTAGGGAGAGGCCCCAGTGTATCTTCAATACATTGTCTCTAAACAAGTACAAACTCCAAACACCTACACTGCACCTTGATCTGGGGCAGATCGGAAGCAATATTTATCTTAATTCCCCGTACAAATTATATATAAACACACTCACTCACATAATGCACACAGAAAGATGAACAACGCTGCGTCTGCCTCTTTTCTTCCTCTCAAAACGGGATCAAGCACGCGCTGTGGTGTTCATGTGATGCTACATTCAGGCACACTGGTAACTTTGTGTGTTTGGTTAGGGAATCTGCTTTCAAACGTCAGCCAGTCAGAAGATGGGGCCAGCTGTGAGGTGCATATGAAAGAAACAACCCCATTGCTAATAGCGTTGAAGTGACACAGGCCTGCACTCCTGATTTTAAAGACCCCGGGGAAATTTGATTGACGTGGCAACATGTAAACCCTGAAATCTGGTTGGAAAAACAAATCTAACACGTACCGGAAGCAGTACGCTACAAAACAAGGACTGTTTCATGGACCAAATACTAAAATTGAAGTTGTAAATGTAGGTGACTGCTTCTGACGGTGTTTAGGCCGGCAGAGAAGCCCTTGCTGTCCCTGATCCACACCACTGTGGCTTTAAAGCGTACGCTCGATGCCTTAATTGCACAATCTGAGTATTTGTTAACTACAAATAAACTTCTGGCAGAACAAACAAAACTGAGCCACTGCCGTATGTTGTCTGTATTTATCTATTTGGGGCCGAGTTGATTTGTGAGTAGTCTGGATCCATCTGTCAACCATAATAAAAGATGACGCATGCGAGAAAAATAGTTTGTCAATTGGACACTTGTACTCTGTTTCCCTCCTACATCCCAAAAAACATTATGTTAGGCTCGTTTTTTTTAACTTTTGGCTTTCCTCTGTCAGGGGCTGCCACAGTGACTCAATCCCATGAATGGCTTTGGCTCGCCCTGTCACGATATCGAATTTTGCTGGACGATAATTGTCTCGCATATTATTATTAATAATTATTATTGACAACATTATTGGAGACCTTTTTTTCATTCAGTTTATGGCATGATAATGAGAGCACATCATATCAAAAGCAATAAACTTTTAAAAATAACATTTCTCAAGAGTATTTTACAGTGGAATTGGAATGTCAAAAACTTTTAAATAAAAAAAACACACAAACAAAAAAACACAACATAATAAATTTAACCAAAAAAACAAGTTTATATATAAATGAAACAGCCACTAAATAAATGTATAAAAATAAATAGTACATATATAAAACCCACAACCAAAAACAGTAAAACATAGACCCTGTCTCTGTTAAGTTATACAGCACCCAGTTGTGTAGTGTATTGTAAAAATAACGTGGGGGGTCGTGTTCGAGCTGGACCACATATCTGTGGTGGTGGAGTAAAATGCAATGTTTATGATATCTCTCGGTTGTACAGTTTGGGAAATGCTGTTTGTGACATCTACTTGTACGTTCTCCCAGGCAGGCAATTCCTACTGTTTGTCAAACATTTGTAACATTTCCCCAAATGTTGGCTTTTCAACCGTATTGAAAGGCTGCATTTCTTTTGCAATATAATGTCTGTTGCGCTGTTTTGTTACTTTGCCGACCAAACGCCTCAGTCAGCGTCGATTGGCGTCACTTTTGTGCCTTCATTCATGCTAGCCTCCTGAGCTGCCATACACTAACTTGCTGCTAGCTACCACTCACTTGTAGCCCCGCCTCCACAAAGAAGCTGAATAGCTGAAAGGAGGTCTCACTCTCTCTTCGTTCATTCCACTGTAGCACCAACGCGCACAGACAGGTGCAAAGTGAACCCTCTTGAATGACAGCTTAT
Source organism: Oostethus manadensis (assembly GCA_024372805.1). Lineage (NCBI taxonomy): Eukaryota > Metazoa > Chordata > Actinopteri > Syngnathiformes > Syngnathidae > Oostethus > Oostethus manadensis. Next base: position 237,259 of record QODF01000126.1, on the reverse strand, counting down.
GACACTTTTGACCATACTGATACTTTTCTTCAAATCAGGAGTGTTTAAAGCAGGGGTCTCAAACTGAACTTACCGTGGGGCCGCTGGAGGCAGAAGATTTGGCTGAAGATTCGCGCACAAAATGTGCAATTTAAATGTTTTTTTAAAAAATCCAATCTTCTCAAACGTCTTTTTTTTTAAACACAAAATAAGATAAACTAGGGCACAAAGTTGTGTGCAAAACTGGTAACAATGATCAGTTTTTCACTAATTGAAAAATGTTTCTCTGCTTGCATCAAGTCCGGTTGATGTCACGCCCCTGAGAGCCATAGACCCCACCGAGATTGGTAGGTTCGTCAGCGCCCCACACAAGGCAGTAAAAAGGGCCATTCGTATAAAACTCAAGGGCCGCACTAACATTAAACCTTCAAATTAAGGTGGGGGCCACAAAATATCATCTCGCGGGCCGCAAGCTTGAGACCCCTGGTCTAAAGTTTAAACTCGGGACCATCTTTTTTTCATCAGCCCACGACACATTCTAAAAGTATAATTTATTAAAAAATAAAACAGCCACAATGTAACAATACGCAGTAATTTTACAAAAATAAAGTTGAAGTGGTATTTTTATGAGAGTAACATCCTAATATCATGAGGGAAAAGAGTAAACTTCCAGTAGTTTAGAAATTAAATAAAAAATAGCTGTGATTTTTACAAGAGCCATCTATCCAATTTGGGGGGGGGGGAGCTCGGCCATCCGGGAGGGGCTCAGAGTAGAGCCGCTGCTCCTTCACATCGAGAGGAGCCAGTTGAGGTGGCTCGGGCATCTAGTCCGGATGCCTCCCGGGCGCCTCCCTGGTGAGGTGTTTTGGGCATGCCCAGTCGGCAGAAGGCCCCCGGGAAGACCTAGGACACGCTGGAGGGACTATGTCTCACAGCTGGCCTGGGAACGCCTTGGCGTCCTCCCGGTGGAGCTGGAAGAGGTCGCTGGGGACCGGGAAGTCTGGACTTCCCTACTGAAGCTGCTGCCCCCGCAACCCGGACCCGGATAAGCGGTGGAATATGGATGGATGGATCTATCCAATTTCTGTGCCGCTTATGTTCATTAGGGTCGCGGGTGTGCTGCAGCCTATCCCAGCTGACTTTGGGCGGTAGGCGGGGTACACCCTGGACTGGTTGCCAGTCAACGAAAAGTCAAAAGTATCTAAACGAAAAAATGTTGCAATTTTATGAGAATACACTTGTAATATGAGGACAAATGTCATTTCAGAGTTGAAATATACAATTTTTTATTAGAGACAAATTGAACATGTTGGTAAGTTTGCAAAATTAGGTTGTGGAAAGATGATTTTAGGAGAAAGTTGAAATATTTTGGGGAAAAAAACCCAAAACCTTATTTGTGAACAAGTAACAAAACATAAATGCAGACTGCAGTCTTGGTGGGGGTATCGATCTGCCACTGATCCCACCCATGGTATCGTTACCCCTGATGACAAAATGTAGCATTTCATTTGTGCATTGGATGTCTATATTGCTACAATATTACAATTATTATAAACAATTACTGGTGACTAGCTTGCAGTTTGTCATAACTAACAAATCCTAGCATGAAGTGTCATTAAAAAATAGCACTGTATCAGGTGGTGGACAAGTGTTTCCTCTATTGTTGTGGCTCTTTGTTTTGATCACTGTTGGTCAGGATGAGTTGGTATTTCACGGGACTACAAAAACGGAAAACACAAAATATGGAAACGTGTTGGACAGGAAGAACAGATTAGGTATGGGATTTACACTTGAGTGTTGGACCACATCCAAGGTCAAGTCCAACCTGAAGCCTTTTAAATGGTGCCTCATGACCTTCAGGACAAGGTCATTCCTTGTCAATTCAACCTGAAGTGTGGGTTGCACTTTATTCAAACAAAAGGTGACTGCATTTGCCATGAATTGTCGTTTACCTTTTTGTTTCACCTGCACTGTTTAGTATCCAGCTATTTATTTCACAGAGTGCTTGAATTTTCGGCCAAAAAGTTACAGAATCCGTATAAAGTTACTGAATTGTTTTGTATCCTCTCGTTGTAAGTACCAATAATCATGATACGAATCAAGTCGTTATTAAAACGAATCGTTACACCCCCAATTTCAAGTATTTATGTGCATTTTAATTGTTTTTTGGGTGTAAAACAATGAAAAGGTGTATTGTTGTAACGTTTTTGGCTTTTTGGAACAGATGGACGTTATTTTTTATAATTGATTTGGTTAATGTCCCTTTTGGTTAGCATCAATGCTAGCCAAGGTTCTACTGTACATTTTACTGGAGTCTGTTTTTGTTTAGTATTCAGTTCCTGGTGCTTATTAAAAAATGGAATCATTCAAAAACAAATCCATTTTCCCGTGAGAAAAAGAGCAAGTCAAATTGAGTCTCTTCCAATCACCCAAAAATATAAGCACAAAACACGTTTTATTATTTATTTTTATGGTGTTATAATTATAGGTTTGTATACAAAGTACATATAACAGTACATGTACATTAAATGTGACAGGTTGTTGCCAGATCCACTTATTTTAAGCGACATTGGGCTTGTTTTTTGTCCTTCTAAAGTCATTTGCAAATCTTGTGTGTCGCTGGTTGTGCTTGTTTTTGAACATGCAGGTTATTTGGACTTGCTTTTCTGTCCTTATCCCCTGATTATCTGCCACGTCCCAGCAAAAACGTGTGCGGTCCGTTCTCCTCCCCCCGTTTCCCCGAAGAGCCGTCTTATTATGTGATTATGGCTATTATGTACTTTTCAAAGTCAATTGGTGGTAACGTGTTACGGGTTATACTATATAATCCGGGCATTACCGTTGCGGTGCCTGCGGGCGGCAGGTCGCCCTTCACGGTCACATGAGGAGGCCATGAAATCTGTTCTAAAAATAGCACACTCACGAAGGAGTTGTGTTTAAAATTGTATTATATTTTAAACAGAATTGAAAATGACACCATATGGAGGGTAGTAAGAGCAGGAAACATGTTTAATATACTGTACAGTGGAAGCGTTGTTTAGTGTCATCAATCCATCAGGGCTCTACGAAAGTCAGACTGGAGTGCTGAAATGATGTTTACTGTATCAGCCCAGTGCGTAAAAACAGCCCACATGAGTGCAAAAACTATTTACACACAGGGAAAACCAGGGGTGTCTAATTTGTGGCCCACAGCTTATTTTTTTTGTGACCTATTGCACATTCTGAAAACATTATTTAAAAAGAAAACCGCCAAAAATGGAATACGTTAAAATTTTTAACAAAACAAGTTGTAATTTTTGGAAAATTAGGTTGCGTTATGTTACCGGAAGTCATAATTGTGAAAAGAGTTGTACAAGAAGAAAGTTGAAATTGTGAATAGAATTGGGTGGGGCTGTAATTTTACGTAGATACAATCAAAATTGCCAACTCGTAAGGAAAATAATGCCGTTTTAGTAGCATATTGCAGAAAACATAGTCACAATTTTATGAGAAATGAGTGTAAAGGCGATTATGGGAAACATTTAGAAAGTATTAAAGTCATAAACGGGTTTTCTACACTCTACATATGAAAAGATTTCATTTACTAATATTGAATCCTACTTTGCAGAAATTCACTCATTGTTGTTAGGTCTCTAACCAGTTAACTGACTGTATTCCCGGCAACCAAGTCTGGTGCTTGTGTGTCTCACTGAACATCACAATAACATTACTGACACCTAGTGGCCAGTGTGGAATACTACATTTCTTTCACAGCGCCTTTGAGTATGATTTCTGAATGTCTTATATTTGTATTTTAGTTCATTTTGCCTTTTTTATGCAAAAAGCAAAATAGTTTTAACTGGTTGCAGTTAAGTACTGCCTCTTGTCGCTACAAAGAGTCAGTTCTTCACAATCAGAATTCTTTAAGATCAATTAAACTGAATATTATGCCCATTTCAAGTGTAGAACACAACTGCTGTTTCTGCTTAGAAAATAAATCTAGAATCTATCAGACGTCTCTCAATTTTTAATGATGAAAATTTATTTCCCATACCTTCATATACTTGTGGCGCCCCACCACTATTATTGACAGTGGTGTCTCAAAGTTTGGGCACCCCTCATAATTTTTGAGATTTTCCCTAATAAATCATTAGTTTGGATCAGCAATTTCAATTAAATAGATCATAAAGCAGCCAAACACTGATATTTGAGAAGTCAAATCAAATTTGGGGGATTTACAGAAAGTGTGCAATAATTATTTAAACAAAATTAGGCAGGCGCATAAATTTGGGCACCCTTGATTTATTGATTTCAATACCTTTAGCACTAATTATTGGAACACAAAATTAGTTTGGTAAGCTCCTTGACCTACATACACAGGTCATGCCAGTCATGAAAAGGGTATTGAAGATGGCCAATTGCAAGTCCTCTTTGCATCTTCTTTGAAATGTGGCAACATGGGAGCCTCAAAACTACTGTCAAATGACCTGAAAACAAAGACTGTTGAACATCATGGTTTGGGGGAAGGATACAAAAAGCTAGCTCAGAGGTTCCAGCTTCCAGATTCCAGAAACATAGTGTGGTAATGAAAGACCACAATCACAGTTCTGGTCGAGGCTCGGAGTGGCAAACCACTGTGTTTCATAGTCATTTGAGGGTAAGTATCTACCAAAGTCTGAAAATATTGCGGAAAACAATGGCGCTTAGAGCCCAGTATGAAAAATGTACAAATGTCAGGTGACGGCGACCCCAAGGATGTAGAGACCCTTTATTTTTATAGCTAGCATTCATAGGAATGGCAACTCAAATTACAGTAGCAACAGGTATGAGTGATAAAGGAGCCAGGCAGACAGAACAGTCAAAACGGGAAAAACTAAAAAATAGGAGCATCAAAACAGAAATTAAGGCATAAAAATGGAACATAAACCAAACAAACAAATTCCAATGTCAGTTACAACAATAACAAGAAACAGAAGAGAATGTAGTGTTGCAGCTTTTCTGTTAGAGAGATTTGTTCAGCTGTTGAAACCGGTCATATGGAACTTTGTCAGAAATCTTTAAAATCCTGTGTGCCGGGCCAATGCTGCATTGCCGTGACAGGAGATTTTTAAAACATAATGTCAACAAACAACATAAAAAATCATGTCCACACTAGTATCGTTTCTCAGGCTTAAACAACAAATTCATTAATTCATCTGCCAAGTGTCAACAGAGCAGGGATGTAATTCTGATGCAGCATGTTTTTCAAAATAAACAGTGAAGCGTTTTTATATTTGATCTCAAAATATTGCATCTGTATGATGATGTACTTGGCTATAATATACTATAAACATAGATGTATTTAGTGTTTATTTATTCATAATATATACTGTATATATATAAATTAATATGTACATTGCACATGTACTGTATATCAGGGGTGCAAACAATCAAAATTACTATAAAACATATATCTATAAACTATATCAAATCTAACCGGTAAACTAAAGTTTACAGGTCATCAAAATAGATGATATTCAATAATTCACAATTTAATTCAACATGGCAATAAAGATAACTGCACATATTTCCTCAGTAGTTGTCTACATAAACGGAGTAATATGTCAGTGAAAATAGCTACATGGCTACGTGCAGTTAGCTTTTGCTATTAAACATTGCAGATATGGTATCCAGTATGAGAAATTAAAATGATTATGCAAAAGACAATGCAGCAGTTGCTAAGGCAAAATATGAAAAAGCTTTCAGCAATGGGCAAACTTTTGTTACTGATAGGCGTCTTGCCACTCAGATGATCCCTAATCGGAATAAAGATGGAGGTTGCATTAATTTGTGTGTGTGTGTGTGGCTGCCGACCTCTCCTCTCCAATTTTTTTTCTAAGAGCAAATCAGGAGGGGGCTTAATCCCCTTTCACAGTTCCAGCAAAACAGCCCCAGACCATCACACTACCACCACCATATTTTACTCTTGGTATGATGTTCTTTTTCTGAAATATGGCATAACTTCTACGGCATAATGGGACACACACCTTCTAAAAAGTTCAACTTTTGTCTCATCAGACCATAGAGTATTTTCCCAAAGGTTTTGGGGCTCAAGATGTTTTCTGGCAAAATTGAGACAATGATGTTTTTGTCCAGCATTGGTTTTGGTGGAATTCTGCCATGCAGGCCGTTTTTCCCCCCAGTGTCTGTCTTATAGTGAAGTCATGAACACTGATCTTAACTGAGGCATGTGAGGCCTGCAGCTCTTTGGATGTTGTTATGGGGTCTTTTGTGACCTCATGGATGAGTTTTTGTTGCACTTTTACGGTGATTTTGGTTGGCCGGCCACTCCTATAAAAGGATCACCATTTTCCCATGTTTTGGCCATTTGTGGATAATAGCTCTTATTGTGGTTTGCTGGAGTCCCAAAGCATTGGAAATGGCTTTATAACCCTTTTCAGATGGATCGATCTCAATTCATTTACAAAACATGCAACACATAAGAAATCAGCAAGGGGACAAACACATACGTGGGTGTGTGTGGGTGAAAAACATGTCATCAACTCTGCATTTTTCGTTTTAAATATAGCGGTACCATAACGTTTTTTAATCATTGTAATACGTTATGTCAGTATATTAAAAATAATCGCCCAACCCTAATTAAATACAGTCATATTTTTAGTGTATTTTTTCTCATTTGTCCAATTTTTTATCTCTAATTTAGCACATGTTCCTGTCAAGGAGGTGGTGATTGTAGCTGTCACAGGGACCCCTTTGTTGATTGTGTGTGCTGACTTTATTTGTGCCCTCTGCTGTTCAAACGGAGTATTGCAACACGTGCTGTGTCACATGACGGGGTAGGACACTTGCAGGTCATTGTCACGTGGTTAGGAGAGCTGAGCAGCACATAAAAACAAATATATATATAAGGCAAATTTAATAACTGCAGATCCTGAATTTATAGTCAAAAAGCACACCCGGTATGTAATTTTTTTTTCTGACACTGTTATCCCTTTTTCTCCTTTATATTTATCTACTGTATATATTTATATGATGACAATAATGTCATAATATTAGGAGGAAACATTACTTCATTTTAGTAACATAAATTTGAAATATTAAACAAATGAATTTTTAAAAATCCCAAAGAAACAAAACAACCGCAGTATTTTTTTTATTCGGTTGGGGTGGAAAAGTTCTCATATGATGAGATAAATATTCATTCATTCATTCATTTTCTATGCCGCTTATCCTCATTAGGGTATGCTGGAGCCTATCCCAGCTGACTTTGGGCTGGAGGCGGGGTGCACCCTGGACCGGTCCCCAGTCAATCGCAGGGCACAAATAGACAAAGACATACAAGCATTCACACCTATGGACAATTTAGAGTCGCCAATGTTATAGGAATAAAGTCATACTTACGAGAAGGAAATTGACAAGACCAAAACACAACAATAGAAAAGGGGAGAAACAGCTACAGTAATTTTAGGAGAATAAAGTTGAAATATCATAGAAAAAACTATACAGAGAAAAAATAATACATTGATTCGACTCTTTCTCAGCATCCCTCGTTTGTTTGCTCTCTTTTAGCCGACAACAGTCACCGTCTGAATCTCTTCTACCTTGCCAACGACGTCATCCAGAACTGCAAAAGAAAGAATGCCATCGTGTTCCGCTCTGCCTTCGCCGATGTCCTTCCAAACGCCGTTCTGCTCATCAAGTGAGCGACAGACTTTTGTTTGTGTTTTTCTTCCCATCCTTGTGTTGCTCTGCTCAATCTGCATCCCGATGGACTGTTAATGCTTTTGGACTTGTGTGCCGTCAGAGACCCCAAGGTCCGCAAGTCGGTGGAAAGGATCTTTTCAATCTGGGAGGAACGCAGCGTGTATCCGGAGGAGCTCATCAGCCAGTTGAAAAGCAACCTGAACAAGAAGGAAAAGGAGCGGGAGAAGCAGAAGGAAAAAGTCAAAGCAAAGGAAAAAGAAAAAGAGCCACCCCCTACGAATGGTAAGTGTGCAGCAGCTCTGCCCTCACACGTGACAGTTGACTGTCCGGTTCTCGGCTTTGTGCTCCGTACACGTTCACATAAATAGGGGTGATCCCAGCCAGGGGCCGGAACGTGTCTCTTGTCTTTTCGCCGGTGTTTATGGTCATTTAAACAGGTTTAGTTCTGGAGGGGGCGGTTTAGTGTTTGTAATGAAATCCCGCCACGATTGAGCCGTCTGCCGGCCTACATAATTCCGCACACAAACATTCCTTCTCCAAGCATTCATTCCCGTGATGGCAATTTCCATTTGTATTGGTCAATTCCGCCAATCCCTCCCTGATTCTGTTAACTCGGAACTCATGGGGCGCTACTGATAGAATAATGTTTGTAAATGATCATGGGTTTTATGATGCCGATTTCGATACTGATCAATCTATCCAGGACTGAAATGGGCCGATACGATCACATGGAGTAATTATACATTTTCCCGTTTATTTTTAATCACTTCTATGAGCCGTGGGTGCCTTATAAAGCGGAAAAGTCAGGACAATTCCAAGGTACCTTGACCCGCCACAGGACCCAAAAAACAACAATTTGCATTTTCATGGGACCAGAATTCTGAGATGCACCCTATTTCAGGGGTGGGCAAATTGCGGCTCGAGGGCCCCGCCAAGTGTCTTAATCCGACATTTGCAAATTCTTTCCAAATTAAATTTTTTTAAAAACATTTAACATCCAAACTGTAGCCGGAAACATGACTCGCCAAAGTAGCGGGATGCAAAAAGCGGTGCAAACATACACAACGCACAAACTCACCTACCTCATGTGGTCACACAAATAAATATCCACGCTCAATATCCATGCCAAAAAACATCCATATATTCCTGCCGCAAGGCATGCGGGTAGCTTGTGGTACTCTTTCAATGTTTTGTTTTTTGTCGCATTTTTGCTTGGTTGCAAGTTAACCTACTCTTGATATCCAGTGTTTATTGTTCATAGCGCATATTGTTCTTGCAGCATGGCTACCCAGCATGCCTTGTGGGCATTTGGAAATGACTTATGTTTAGCGCTTAGTTGTTGTTTATGGTAGTGTTTGAGTTATGTGATGCGTTAACTTACTGTGGATATGTTGCCTTTGTGGTTTGGTTCACCATGAGCAAGTGTGTCGTTCTGTTTGATGCCGCCTACATATATATCGCGGGCCACGTATATACAATGTGGCCTGTGATTTGAGAAGTTTGCCCACCCCTGGGCTTTATGACATGAAAAAAGGAATCATACAATAACCTTAATGCAGACAAAATAACATATTAACACTTATAAATGAATTGGACCAACAACTGTCTTTTTTCCCCCATCTTTGAAATATGGTTATTTTACAACAATAGAATGCGGCACCGCATGGTGACCACTGGGTGGCACTGTTGACATGTAGATGTACACATGTAGATATGCTAATAATTGATATGTATTGTATGTACAAGACAGAAACTGCATGTCAGTTTTGTGATATTGATCAAAAAGCATATTAGTATCAACTTGTTGCTGTTTTTTTCCCCTTATATTTCAAAATTTACATTTTCTTTTTCTTGTAACGTTATGGCTTTATTGTCGTAATATTTTCACATTATGCTAATACCGTCACTAGCTAGTTTTGAAAGATTTGCAGCTTTGTTGTTTTGTTTCTCAAAATATTAGGACAAAATTTTGTTTCTATAATATTACTAGAAGTTAAGTTTTTTATAATAATAATAATAATAGGACTTAAAATTTCTTAAAATGTATACCTCTTTTCCCTGACTTTTTATTCTCACAATATCATAACTTCAAACCTAGATTTTCAAAAATTGCAACTTTGTTTTGTTTTGTTTATCACAATGTACGTAAAAAAAATAACATTTATTTTTACATTTCAGCTTTTCAACATTTCAACATTTCAGGTTTATATTGTTCTAAAATTTACATGTTTTTCCTTATACGATTATGACCCAAAAATTACTTATTTCCCATAGTATGACTGTTTTCTCGTAATATCACGACTCTATTCTCTAAATATGAGTTTTTTCCAATTTAGTTTTCTGAATTTGCAGCATTACTTTTTGTTTTTCCACAAAATCCAGACTTTAGAAATCAATCATATTTTCTTTACTATTTCAACTTGAAGCTTCCAAAAAAAAATTTTGTCCTAATAATATTTTGACTTTATTCTTGTAAACATGTGACCCCAACTTTATTCTTGTTATATTATTACTTTGTTCTATTGACATCCTTTTTAAACCTAGTTTTTTTTCCCTCATAATATTAGAACTTTAGAAAATACCAACTTTTTTCTTTATTTTACACGTTCTACATTAAAATATTTTCTCATATCATTACTTTAGTCTCCTAAAATTCATATTTTTTCCCCCCATGAGATGACCATATCTATCCCCATAATAGTAGGACTTTATTTCCTAATATTTTGATTATAGGTCGCACGGTGGATGAGTGGTTAGCACATTGGCCACACAGTCAGGAGATCTGGAAGACCTGGGTTCAAATCTCAGTTGGGCATCTCTGTGTGGAGTTTGCATGCTCTCCCCGTGCGTGTGTGGGTTTTCTCCGGGTACTCCGGTTTCCTCCCACATTCCAAAAACATGCATGTGTTAATTGGCGACTCTAAATTGTCCATAGGTATGAATGTGAGTGTGAATGGTTGTATGTCTTTGTCTGTGTGCCCTGCGATTGACTGGCGACCAGTCCAGGGTATGCCCGGCCTCTCGCTGGGATAGGCTTCAGCCTCCCCGTGACCCTGGTGAGGATAAGCGGTATAGAAAATGAATGAATGAATTTTGAGTATACTCTCATAAAATGACTGTCGGACTCTTTGCTAGATTTGTTGCTAGTCACTAAATTGCCCAAACTATTTGTGGCGGTCCAAATTAATTTCTTGCCGGCCACCACATAAACACTGTAGTTAATACCTTGGGTTGTTTATGTCTTGCATCTTAAGCAACTTGTAAAAATGTTATACGGTGTTAGGATAAAAAATAACCGTGTGTTTATTTATTTATTTTTGGCAGTGCAATGCCACAGCTATCCATGTAAGAACTTACGTCATTTTAGTTATTATCATGAAAAGCATGAAAGCATTACTGCTGTTAAATGAAACTCGTATGAACTATTTTTTGCACTTTACCACACCTATCATGCTCGATTGCGTCCCCGAGTGACGGCAACCCGATAATTTCAGATACATTTTACATAAATATATTTCATTATTACCATATGATACCATAACACCATCAAAGGAGTGTAATGCTACAATTTAAGAAAAAGAATTAAAACAATTTTTGCATTGGGTAGCCTTTGAATTTTCTGAATTTTCCAGGCATCCACTCCATTCAACCCATAGACTCAATACATTGAAAATCTAACATCACTATTTGTGTTAAAAAAAAAATATATATATATATACTATGAATATTATATAAATTATATTCATTGTAAACCACTAGACATTTTAGCTTTTCATTTAGCTTTTCACCTTAAAAAATCATTATAAAACATTTTATATTTTTCACCCTCAAATAACACATATGTATAATTTACAGTAGTGTTCAAAATAACAGTCCAATGTGACCAACCAGATTAATCATTATGAGGTATTTAGTTAACTGTGCAATTGGGCAATTAGTTGAAAGGGGTTGTTGAAAAGAATTAGCAGTGTGGCATTCAATCAGTGATTAATTTTGTGAAAAAAAGTGGGGTGAATCAAGTGGCCCCTATTTTTAAGGGTGAAACACTTGTTGAACATGCATTTCTCTTTGAAAGCCTGAGAAAAATGGGTCGTTCAAGAGCGTACTTTGATTAAAAAGTTTATGAAGAGGGGAAAACTTATGAAGAGGTGCAAAGTGTTGGCTGTTCAGCTAAAATGATCTCCGATGCCTTTAAAATGGAGAGCAAAACCAGAGACACGTGGCAGAAAACGGAAGAGAACTATCAAAATGGATGGAAAAATAACCAGAATGGCAAAGGCTCAGCCAAAAACAGTCTGGGGTTACCTCAAAGTACTGTGACAGATGTCTGTGTGAAGCTAATCTATTTACAAGAATTTGCCCCAAAGTCCCCCTGTTTTAAAAAAAAAAAAAAAGGCATGTGCAGACGAGATTACACTTTTCCAAAGAACACATCAACTGGCCTGAAGAAAAATGGGGAAACTTTTTGTGGACTGAGAGTAAAATTGTTTGTTTTGGGTCCAAGGGCCGCAGACAGTTTAGGACTACCCCCAAACTCTGAATTCAAGCCACAGTACACAGTGAAGCCGGTGAAGTGTCATGATATGGGCGTGTTTCTCCTACTGTGGCGTATTTACAGGATTGCCAAATCCTAGAAAGAAAAAAGCTTGTACAAAATAGTTTTGAGCTCGTGACGTCAAAGGCGGCCACTTTTGAACACACCCCTTTCAACTAATCGCCCAATTGCACAGCCTTAAGAGCGTGCATATTATGAATGCTGGGTCTTGTTTGTTTCATGAGAATCCACTGCACCTACTGGTAACTTGTTTGCCATGTAGCAATAAAAATATACTAATAACAATCATTTATCCGGTTAGTCACATTGCACTGGTGGTTTTTTTATATTTTGAACACTAATGTACATTTGTGTTTTATTGTATTTTTAACTCTATTGGAACTACACCAGTTTTACCAGTATTTCCATGTGAATGCGCAGCTACAGCCAAGACTAAAGCTGCAATCAAGTCCAAGATTGTTGCCGAGTTTACAGTAAGTCTCCTAACGTTCATACACACTTCCTGTGAAGTATCGACCCCTAACAACCTGGGTCTTTGTGTGGTTTAGCCCAGCTCCCTGATAGACCAGCTGTCAGGATACAAGCAAGCGGTTGCAGAAGAGGAATACCGGGAGAAGCAGCTAGCGGCTCTCAGGCTGGACATTTGCAGCACAGAGGCCCACAAGAGGCTCAAAGGTCAGAGGTCATCCACTCTTTGCGTTCATTCAGGCGTCGACTCTAATGGAGTTTCAACTCTCATACGCCACTCAGACAAAGCAGGAGGGAACAAGTTCGCCAAGGACTTTGAGGACGGTGGCCAGAAGCTGCAGGAGTTTGTTGGCTTCCTGGAGAAGGAGTTGAAGACGGGGCCCCCCCTGCTGGAAGCGTTGGAGAATGCAGACATCTTCTATGAGATGCAATACAAGGAGGTCAAGATTGTGGCTAATGTGAGTGGTCTGTTTTTCTGGTCCACCCTGATGCACCCGTCGCGGATGCATCAAATTCAAAGTCATACATTTTGTTCCAAAGGAGACCTCTGGATATTATATGAAAAACGTCAAGCATAAAGGAGGCCTGAAACTTAACATTCATCCTCCTAATGGATTAATCTGATGCTTCTTGTTTTGATTAATTGTGTAATCCTACACGTCCCAAATCAATATGAAGCAAACACAGCAAACAGTTAATGTTTTGGTCCGCTGCTTGTCAAAAAGAAGGCAAAAATGCTCGTCACTGTTTTTTTCAAGTCGAAGATGTTGGGTGTTAATAATTAGTTTTGCCCAAAATGCAAGATTAATTAGATTTATAGCTCTGCTTTCATTGATGAGTAGGATCTTTGCATTGGAGAGGCTGTAATTAAATGACATTTTCATTACATTAAAAAAATGAATTAAACCAAATTAAACCAAAATAGTTGTTAATTAATTGTGAATTGATTAATCATGGAATTCATCAATTGTTGCTGGTCTAGTATAAAGTTTGTGTCCAGAATTCTGCATTAAATTCTCAAATATAATCAGAAATATTGCTGTGGCCCGTGAAACACATGTATTGATTTTCTGTGGGTGTGGCTTGATTTAGCAGTTCAACTAATCAGATCAGTGAGCCCGTCCACCACTTTAATGGTTTACAGAACGATGTAAAATTGACCATGTTGCATTCTATGGTGCTATGATGTTAAATATACCACATAGCAGACAAACACAGAGATATTTGAGAAGTTACGTTTTTAGGATTTACGGAAAGTGTGCAATAATTATTTAAACAAAATTAGATAGGGGGCCGTCGGGTGGCTGAATGGGTAGCATGTTGGCCTCACAGTCAGGAGGTTTGTTGGTTCGAATCTTCGTTGGGCATCTGTGTAGAGTTTGTATGGTCTCCCCATGCGTGCGTGGGTTTTCTCGGGTACTCCCGTTTCCTTCCACATTCCAAAAACATGCATGTTAGCTTAATTGGCAACTCTAAATTGTCCATTAGAGTGTGAATGTGCGTGTGAATGCTTGTATGTCTACCCTGCCATTGACTGGGGACCAGTCCAGGGTGTACCCCGCCTCCCGCCCAAAGTCAGCTGTGATAGGCTCCAGGATACCCGCGACCCTATTGAGGATAAGCGGTATAGAAAATGAATGAATGAAAATTAGGTAGGTGCATAAATTTGGGCACCCCGACAGAAATTAAATTACATCAATATTTAGTAGAGCCTCCCTTTACAGAAACAAAAGCCTCTAAACACATAGAGGGTGTTGATTGTGGTTGACAGTATTTTTGACCATTCTTCTTTACAAAACAGTCTTGTTTTGATGTTTTGGTTGGTCCATGTTTTGGTTTGATGGACCATGGACAGCCCGCTTTAAATCACACCACAGACTTTCAATCATATTCAGGTTTGGGGACTGAGATTCCATTCCAGAATGTTGTATTTGTTCTTCTGCACGATTGCCTGTGTAGAATTTGAGCAGTGTTTAGGGTTGTTGTCTTGTTGAAGTATCCAGCCCCGACGCAACTTCAACTTTGTTGCTGATTCTTGAACATCGTTGGCAAGAATCTGCTGATACTGATGACTGGAATCCATGCGACCTTCAATTTTAACAAGATTGTCAGGACTTGTACTGGCCACACAGCCCCACAGCATGATGGAGCCACCACCACATTTTACTGTGAATAGTGTTGTGTTTGTTTTGGAAATCTGTGTTCTTCATCCGCCATGCGTACCACCCCTTAGTTTCATCAGTCCAAAACACCTTGTTCCAAAATGAAGCAGGCTCAAGCAACTCTATTTGTTGGCATGTGCACAGAAAAGGCTTTGAATAGTTGACCGAAGCACAGTGACACCATCTGCAGAACTATTATGTCTTTGGAGCTGGTCTGAATTTGACCGTTCTCACCATCCTTCGCCTCTGCTTGTCTTGAGATTATTTTTGGCCTGCCACTTTGGGTTTTAACCGGAACTATGATTGTGGTCCTTCATTACCTTACTATGTTCCTCACAGTGCAAACTGACAGCTGGGATTTCTGAGCTAGCTTTTTGTATCCTTCTCCTAAACCATGATGTTGACAGTTGTTTTGAGGCTCCAATGTAGCCACACACCAAGAACTTGCAATTGACCATCTTAAATACCCTTTCTCGTGACTGGCATGACCTGTGTATGTAGGTGATGGGTCAATGATTTTACCAAACAAATGTTGTGTTCCAATAATTTGTGCTAAATGTATTAAAATCAATAAAACAACAAGGGTGCCCAAATGTATGCATCCGCCTAATTTAGTTGAAATATTCATTGCACACTTTCTGTAAATCCTAATAACTTCAGTTCACTTCTCAAATATCACTGTGTTCTTCTGCTAAATGATCTATTTAACAGAAATTGCTGATCCAAACAACAAATGATTTATAAAGGAAAATCTTGAAAATTATCAGGGGTGCCCAAACTTTTGCATACCGCTGTATATAATCAAAACTCCAATTTTTTTTGTCACTCTTGGAAATAATTCATGACAGCGCCAACCTTGTGTAACCTTGCTAGATATAAGACTGGAAACACTCCACAAAATTGAATAGAAAAAGCGTATTGTATTATGGCAAGTAATTCATGACAGTGGCAATCTTGTGTAAAACAATCACAATGACTACAAACAAGACTAGAAATAATTTAAACGTTATAGAAATTGCAGTAATACGGTAAAATAAATAGGATGCCTACAAGTAAGGCTGAAAATAATCCACAAAACGTAGAAATTGGAGTAGAATATAAAGTGTCATTTATTTATTGTGATCAGGAATTCATGACAATGGCAACCTTGTGTAAAAATATCAGAACGGCTATAAGTAAGACTGAAAATAATCTACAAAGTCATAGAAATTGCAGTAATACCGCAAAATAGAATGGGTAACGTAATGATTGCAATGTCACCCCCCTTAAGTAATCGGACAGCATCAACCTTGTTTAAAACATACAATTAAAATGACTCCAAGACAGGAAATAGTCCACAAAGTCAGAGAGATTGTAGTAATACAGTCAAATAGAAGTGATGGGCCAAGAGAGGGAGCGGGAACCTCGCCCAAGTCCAGCAAATGGCCTGGTTTGAGTACATCCTAAGAGAGTGTGCTGGTTTTTGTCTAACCATGGCAACAACTTATTTTTCCTTTTGTCTGCCTAGGCATACAGCGCTTTTGCTAACCGCGTAGCCAGTCTTAAAAGGAAACTGGACTCCCTCAAGTCGACTCTACCCGGACCCGAGGACTCCCCCGTCCCCTCGCCCTCCGAAGATGCCCCCTCTCCCACCGGATCAGACTCTCCCTTCCTTGGACCGGGTGCAGTCAGAGCTCAGGTTGATCCTGATCTGGATGGCAAGGCCATGGATGAAGGGGAGCTGGCAAGCGACGACATAGAGGACATGGACGTGTCGGATGAAGACGAGCAGCTGTCAACAGCCGGTCAGTTTGTGTAAATAGCAACATCATACTTAGGGAGTCTTTAAAAAAACACAAAATGGCATTCTCCATTTATGTCCATGAGCAGGTGACAAAAAAGACAAGATGTCCCCCACGCTTACCAAGGCCAAGTTGGATGCAGACTCCAAGCCTCCCACCACACCTACCAAAACGTCAAAATCTAACGTTGCAACCACTGCTGTGGCAACCCCAGCCACGCTCACCCCCACCTCTCCAACTCCGCCCACACCCATGGGGGTCAACATAGCTAAGGTGGACCTGGGAAAAATCAGCTCCATTCTTAGTTCACTCACGGCCGCCATGAAGAACACAAGTACGTTTGGGGGATATTAGAGGACCATATTGACAATATTATCACAATACTAAGAACCATATTCACAATATTATCACATTATGATAATATGTACAGTTCTAATACCATTATACAGTATAATATTAGAATTGGTAATATTTAGTAGCATATATTATTCAGTCATCATTATTAATCTGGAGAAATTAGGTGATGGAAAAATTAATATACCGTATATTGCTGTTGAGATTAAAACAGTTGACGGATTAATCATGATCTGTAATTGATCTAATCTAGTCCTCACTGTAGTATTGTACGGTGGCTTGTATGATGCATAAGTGAGTCTTCCACTATGTTTTGGGCCTGCAGTGCATCGCTACCCACTTGGCAAGAACATTTATCACACTTGGAGGTTCTCCTCAGATTTAGTTTGCCGATGAGCTTTGCTATGGCTCGCTAAATTGCTGCTATTGTTAGCTGTGGCTGCATTCACGACTGGGTGCCTTGCACTGATGTGGTTGGCTAAATTTGAGCTGTTTTGATGCTAAGCACACTCTTTTATTTATTTATTTATTTGTATTCAAAGACGGCGTATCACTTTACTTTTATCGGTGTTACCATCCGGGAGTTTTTCGAACGTAACTTTCCCAGTCATTGGACGACAACTCTCACATGCTCCTCCATTTTTACGTCTTCTCCCCGCTCCTCACCTCCGCCCAAACACTACGAAAGCCAAGCAATTTCCATTTCTGTACACAGAAACTGTAAAGTTAGAGATTAAAAATTAGATTAACCCAATTTAAAAAAAACTCTACTTTTGACTAATTAATTCATGAATGCACAAATTTGACAAAACAAGGCACACGTTTTTTTCATAGATACCATTATTCAACAGTTATTTCTATGCAATCTGTTAATTAATTTCTATCTATTCATAGATTATTATACCTAATTTGTCCTTCTTTCATGTTCTTACCTGTCCAAGCAGCTAGCCCCTCACCTCGGCCATCCCCAGGAACGCCGACCACCCCGTCTGCCCAGTCCACAGCCTCCAAAGTGACCCCTGCAAGCCCCGCCCTGGCCAGCATTTTGTCACGTGTGGGGGACATCACCCCTGAAGGCATACTGAGCGCTCTGTCTAAAACCAACACACCAGGTAAAAACTATATGCCGGCTCTTTGAAGTAAAAAAATGACTCATTATTTTTATGCTCCTTGCCTCCGTGTAGGGTTGTCCAATCTTCTGCACACAGTAACAAACTCCGCCTCCGTTACATCAACTCGAACTTCACCTGAGGCGTCGTCGGTGAAGACCCCGGGGACCCCAAAAGCTAAATCCACCACAGGGAACAGCCTCAAACGGGAGACGCCGGGCAGAAGCAGAGTCTGGGAGAAGGACCTCCAGCTGTCCCCGCCTCCCCCGCCGCCACCTTCCCGCATCCCCGCTGCTGTTGCACATCCCAGTCTAGAGTCCAAAATCAACAGTTTCTTGCAGGGCAATCCAGGTTTTAGTCTGGCCCTCGGTGATGGCAGTCCGGATGGCGCAGGTGGGACCCCGGTGAGAGACGAAGCCGCCGGCACCCCCACCCAAGATGAGATCATGGATGCTAGCGTGCCTGAATCTTTAGGGTCTTCTGGCGACAACAATCTTTCGCCCACGGCGTATCGCAGCGATCCTTGGGACGCTGTGATTACTCCGTCAGGAAGTAATAATCATGACGAGCGCTATGGAGGTGTGAAAAGGAGTGAGGAGGCAAGGAAGCAGGTCTCAGCCTCCGCAAGTAACGATGTCCCAAAGGGGAAGCAAGATGGACAGCACAGTCAGGTTAAGATGGCGGCCAAGGGAGAGCGTCGCTTCTCCGCCAGCTCTCGAAAAGCGAGCACGGGCTCAGAGGACGGGAAACGAGAAGACAAAGTCACAGGTCAAAAGTCCCCAGGTGGAGACGGGAAGGACAGCGGGGGGTACCACCGTATCGAGACCCTTGTTTCACCCTGCACTGAGGGCGCACCCATTCAGACAGTGGGTTACTCCAACCAGCCACTCACAGGAGAGCGCATCAAGACCGTCGAGAGCATTCGCGTGATTGGCCGAGGCTCTCGGCGAGGTGGTGGGTCCGGCTCACGACCCGGGGCGTCGATGTGGTACGAAGAGGAGAAATACATGGAGTCTCAGTCCCCTTTACCCCATGCTGGCCCTCTCCCTCTTAGCATAGGCCAGGGAGGTGGCGGTGACATGCCGCCCACCATGCCGCCCCCGCACCATCTCCTCACTCACCTCCCACCCCCTCCCCCACTCCCTCACCCGCTCCCTCCTCCCCCGCCACCTCAAACTCCGTTTCAAATGCCGTTCCATGCTGACAGTCTCCAGACTCCTCCCCCGCATCACCTCCACCAACCTCCTCCGTCACCTCATTTCTTTAGTGTTCCTCCCGCCGTCCCTCTTCCACCTCCACCTCCTGTATCACCCACCCACCCGCCGTCTTTGCCCCCAGCAGTCATGGTAGGGGGTATTTTGGTCCCTGTTGACCGTCCCCTAGCGGCTCCACCCGCAATGAGACATGATGGTGCAGAGCGTGGGGTCCCCAGGGGAAACAGCGGGGCTCCTCGTCCGCTAATGTCATTACTAGGTGAGCCTCCGAAGCTCCCCCGTCCTGGCACAGTTAAGGAGCCGTTTGTCCCCCACCATACACCCCCAATACACCGCCCAGGGGCCCCTGGTGTGCCTCCCCCTCTCCTGGGCCGAGTGAAGGAGTCCCTCAATCTGCACCTTCCGTCTCCCACATCTCCTTCGACACCCAACTCCCCCGCTGTCGAAGCTGTGCCCGCTCCCCCTGGGCCGAACCCCTCAGCTAGTCCTCCAGGTCAAAGCCGCAACCAGCCCCGTAGCCCCGTCCCCCTCCTGGCCCTGCCTACGCAACGGCCTCCCATGGTTTCAGGCTCCAACAGACCTCAGCGAGGCCACCACTCTCGCCACTTTAACCAAGATCACCACGGCGGCGGGGGCGGCAGGAGGTTTCGCGGCAACAAGCGCCCCGGCCCTCCGTTTGCAAGCGGGCCTTTCCAGGGGCAGAAGAGACCCTTCGTGCCGCCACGCTACTGACGTGGGGATCAGTGATATGCTGAGAGATGGAGCCGCAGCGCTAGCCTAACCCCAGCGCCGTGTGTGTTTGCCTTGCTGGTATGAGCTTAGATATATTCACTTACTTGTGTGTACATAGCAGTCATAGAAGAATACTCATTGCACATTAGGAGAGTCGTATCGGCGTAGAAGCTACACATTTTAATTCCTGAGAGAACCACCTTGATCTCACTGAGTGCTATTTCTGACCATTTCAAAATTCCCTCCCACCCCCTCCCTGAATGTATGAGTGTGCTCTAAAAGTGTTTCCTGATGTAAATATTCCTCTTCTTCTCTTCCTAGTCTAGGAATTTCTCTCTCTCCCCCCTCTGTCCCTCCCAACTTTGTAATGCTAAGCTTGTAAATATAAAAATAGAGTGACTTGTGCTGCTCCCCCCCATTTCTTCTTCAAAACTCTTTGTTTATGTAAATGATGCTCCTCGCTGCTGCAGCTCCTGTCGTTACTGTGATCCAGACCCTGGAAACCCTGAATTGGCACCACAATTTTCCTTTTTTTGTCTCTTTCAAATACAGCAGACAGAAAATAAGAGAGGAGATAATTGTGTATTTTAATTAGGGATGGGCGTCAAATTGGACGAATTGGTCATTTGAATTAGAGTGCACTATCCGACTCGGTCTCGACCAGGACAACACGAGGAAACAGGAGTTCCGAACACGCAGAGATTCTAACCTTCTATTAAAATTAGATTCAAAGTTATTTTCCCCATAAGCAATGAAGGAAATGTCACATGCCCATCCCTAATTTTAATTAGTTTTTCCTGTCCTCGCTTCAAGTTAGCGTTGCGGATGGAGAGAGGTTTAGGAAGCTCCTGCATGTACTGACATGAATAAAATCCGGAGATTCAATTCAACTGAACTGGTGGGGAGGGGCTATTTTTATTTGGTCCTGAATAAATAAGCGCTGTGTGGTTAATGTGCGCTTCTTTTTCTTGCATAGAGTTCTTAGAGTTGCATTTGCAGGAGCAGCACCGCCACCGCCACAGTGCATTGTGACTGATTTTGCACTATATAAGGATTGCTCTCGTTCGTCATTTGAGTGCCTCACTGTCGGGCCCGTGCGCTCACCCAGAAATTGTGCAGGATTCATGTCCCCCCGTACGTCTTCCAGTGATAAATCAACACCTGATAATCCATAGGTCCTCACATTGTCAAAAAAAAAAGAGTACGAGCTCACTCAATGTTAAAAAGATGTTTGTCAGATTCTGTGATCTGTTTGTCATCCTGGCTCACGCGAATTGTTGGAGTTCCAAACTTGTAAATAGTCACATCTCCTCAGCGCTTCTTGGGTTTTGGCAAAGAAAAAGATGCTTTGTGTTTTTCTTTTTCTTTTTTTGAGGGGGAAACATTGTCATGAATGATGCTATATATCACCGGTGTGGGAGTGTCCAATCCTTTCACGTGACGACCACATGCACACAAGGTCTTTGTCATATTCGGTGTATTGAGCGTCTTTTCTGATTTTTTAAAATGTTTTTCCTGAAGAGGCCACACACGACAGGCACAATATCCCGTGGATATTTTTGGTCCACCTACAGATTCTATGCAACCTGATTATTTAGTCAAGAACACCAGCGAATGGGCACTCTGTTGTCATATGACATAAGTTACAATTCCCAAGGAAATGGCAGTAAACCGCATGTGTTGCATGTCAGTGTGTAACAATGACACACAACTTGATTTATTAATGCCCAACAATGTATTTACAGTAGCCTATTGCATTATAACGTGAACTGAGTGCATGTATATGTGTGTGTGTGTGTATATATATATCTATATATATATATATATATAGATATATATATATACAATTCTAATAAGATTTTCCTGGTTTCTACCTACACACCAACCGTATGCACAATATTTGACGTCATGGGACATTGTTTAAGCCCGCTTTATACGTAGTGGAACAATGGAGACTTCTTTGGGTGGGGGTGTCACTCGATGCTGGATGCACAGTCCGCTCTGAAGGCGGGCCGTAGCGGCCCCCAGTGGTCAAAGTCAGGTACTGCTGGTTTTCGATGGAACGCCGTTTACCGTGGCTTTGGCTCCATCCATCCACATTCTGTGCCGCTTACGCTTAACGGGGGTCGATTCAGGAAGGTTTTCTTACTGGGCATGAGGTGAGCACGTAAGACTCCAGTTGGACTCCCAGTACAACGTTGTGTTGGTGTGTTTTACCTGAAAACGTCATTAATGTAGGCTATAGCGTGCGTTTACACTTGGGGTGGCGACACCGGGACCAGTCCAAATGACACAATAATGCGCTTTTATTACGATGGTTATGCAAAACCCCGTGTCTAGCGAAATGTAAGTTGTGAGTGATAATTTTACTATTTTTTCAAACAACTACCTGGCACGGTGGCGGCGTCATGGAATCAGCCTGTTTTCATGCCCACGCGCAGTTCTTATGCCGAGCACGCGCTTGCGTAGCACCGCGGGAGCGCGCGCGCCGTGACGTCACAGCCGCGTCCCCCCTCTTCAGCTTCCGGCATTATGGCCGCGCACTGAAGGAGGGGAAAAAAAAAGCAGCAGGGAATGCTTGGTTAGCGGTAGCTGTTAGGGGGTGGCGATATGAGTAAATGTACGCCCAGGCCGGTGTGTTTGACATGGCGGTGACGCAGCTGTTCCGGCTGGTAGTCCGTGAGTCGAGAGCTCGCGGTTCCCTCAGGAGGTACAGCGAGGTGCGGAAGTGGGGTTTTTGTTTGTTAGCATGTCCGGCTAGCGTTAGCATGCAGGTCAGGCTGTGATGTCATCCCGTGTGGGGAAGTTGCTCTTAGGTTCTTGTTTACCACTCCTGCTGCCTCTCTTAACTGGCCTTTTTTTGTGTTTTTTTACTTGGGTTGGATTTATGCGCTTTCAAGATACTCTGAAGCTAACAGTGGGACAAAGTATTTTGAGATAAAACACTCATAATGGGAGCAAGTGAGTGTGTGTGTGTATATATATATATATATATATATATATATATATACACATACAGTAGTTGTATGCTATAGGTGTTGAGGATTATTTACATGCCTTATTTCCTAGTAGTGGTACTGATGAAACCAAACTGCTGTGCAGCCTGATTGTACTGCAGTATTTGCATGATCTCAACAGAACCAGTATATGTTTGATTAAACTGGATCATTTTGTCTTTCTAGTATATAAAAAAAACAGTTTACTTTTTTTGTTTACCCTGTCACTCAAATGCCTTGATTGTGCAGAGTAAGCCAAATGTGCTGCTGTCCCTAGTTCCTAAAATTCCTAAATGTTCCTAAAATGTAGGCATTTGCTCTTGCAGGATTCCTCTAATACTTTTTGTTTTCCACATTTCCTGGCATAGAGAGAGGTCCTTAATGGCACGTCGCATGCATTGATTGTGATATAGTTGACTTTATGGGTTATAACACTGATGTGTCGCTCTAGCGCTGTACGTTTGACTTAACATGCCAATAAGTATAAAGTAATGTTCATTATGGAGACATTTCCTTTCTTCCTAGATTGACCTAACTGTCCTCTTTGTTTTTGTCAACAGGTGTGGCCGGCCTTACCGGAGAGGCTCCAACTCTTTGAGTCTCTCAGGGAGAAAAAGAACAATAACAAGAGGAGAGCCGAAGCATCAGGAAAGCCCCTCATCATCCGTGTAGGTGACGGCAAGGAGGTGAAGGGAATATCGGGGGTCACCACGCCGCTCTCTGTCGCTCAGAGTGTTCGGTAAATCCACGTGCTGGGCAAGAGTGTGCCGTAGAGCTCTGTTTTGGTGGTCATAATGGTGCTAGCTGTGACATTTTACCTTTGCAGGCAGAAAGGAGCCCTGGTTGGTAAGGTAAATGGGGAGCTTTGGGAGCTCGGACGCCCCCTGGAGGCGGATTGTGACCTGCATCTCCTTGGTTTTGACACCGTTGAAGGAAGGGAGGTATAGCGTGATTTTGGTCCTTGCCTATTTGACACAGTAATACTTGTATGTGTTAGATATTGCTAATATTTTTGATTGCAAATGGATAATACACCAATGCAATTTGATTGTTTCGTCTCTACCACCAAAATTGTGATGTTCAGTCATCCCTCAGTACTTTGTAGTTTTACTCTTATTTGCTTTGTCCCAAAAAATATATTCATAAATCATGTGGTTGAATACTGCCAACTATAAGTCCATAAATATGCATATTGTAGCAATTTGTATATATATTTGCCTAAATTAAGCAATCTCAAGCATAAAAACAAAAATGCAAATATAAGGTCTTCAAAAGACCATTTCAGGCACTGTGAATGATATGTACTATTCTACACTCAGCACTAGGTGTCAGCACGGTTCGGTGAGACACAAACGCCACACCTGAGCTCCGGTTTTTATGGCAGATTTGAATAAACTCGCAACAATCCCTAATAAAAAGGAGGGCTACTGTTGCTCCAGTAACGCATGCCAAGATGAAACTTAACTCTGAACCCCTAACGTCCTTTCCTGTTCCCCTGCCACTCAGCCCCTCTAAGGAAGCATTTGCATGAGCGCAAGTCTTATTTTACTATATCTGATGATAGAAATGTAAAGGTGACTATAGGGGTGTTACTTTGTTTCTAGAGGGCTCTAATATAAAAAGCATACTTAGAAGGTTCTAAGCAGGTTTTCTTTACTCTTAACTATAAAAATATTCCATTTATAAATCAGCAAACCTACTTAGTGGAAATTCACTTATCACAGTTGAGCCTGGAACCAATTCACCACGAGAAACGAGGGCTATTTTTCAAGGATCCTGTTATTACCAATACGGCCACCAGAGGTCGCTGCTAAGCAAGACAACAATGACACTGTAGCTTACCAAGTAAAGTATATTGGCCAGCATTTAATATTTAAAAATTTAAAAGTGGTCTTATCCAAGTGAAAGTTACTACCTGACGCTGAATTATTCCAGTTCAACCGTATCCCTTGTCTCCTCAAGGCCGCATGGCGGACAG
This sequence comes from Oostethus manadensis, assembly GCA_024372805.1. Lineage (NCBI taxonomy): Eukaryota > Metazoa > Chordata > Actinopteri > Syngnathiformes > Syngnathidae > Oostethus > Oostethus manadensis. Next base: position 212,248 of record QODF01000126.1, on the reverse strand, counting down.
GAGCGTGTGTGCTCAGTGGCGTGCTGCAGACAGAGTTTGGTGCCAGGGTGTGTCGAGAAGGGGCGTCTGTGCAGGGACTTTACTGTGATCACGTGAGGGCAAACAGGTGAGAGAATGCTGACATTTGCACTTTGGTGATTTCGGAGACCTACTGATAAAACATATTTGACATGGTGGCTGGATACTGCCACTACTGTTAATTAAGCCAACACACAAAGGACCCAGTGGGACCGTTTTCTTGTAGTTCATCTGTTCCACGGACTCCAAATAATACTTTTTTTCACCCCAAAACTACATAAAAAAACCATTCTGCAAGTCATGTACACTAGGTCATCCACCAACATTCAGTGCGTCCAGAGGCCGCACCCCAGCCCAGTCACGTGGTCGCAACCTAAGCAGGGAAGCCCAGACTTCCTTCTCTCCAGCTGCATCGTCATCTACTCAGCAGATCCTGGGGCATTCCCAGGCCACTCTCCAAAGTGTCCTGGGTCTTCCCCGAGGCCTTCTACTCGTTGGACATGCCCTGAACATCTCCCGAGGGAGGTGCCCGGGAGGCATCCTGAGCTAGCAGTTCTACTCTGAGATCCTCCTGGATGACAGTGCTTCTCACTTTATCTCTACGGGAGAGCCCCAAACTCATGGCCGTGAGTGAGGTCCAAAAGTCATATCCCGATATATGTAGGCAGAACATTGATACATATATACTGGTATTTGATTTTCCACCAAGTCACTTACTTTGATTCCACATCTTCAACCATGAGTCTCTCTTTCCGCCTTCTCCCTCCCACATATCTTCTGTACACATATCTCTTTGTCTTTTGATGTTCCACCGTCTGACAGCGACCCACTGTCTCTGAGCGAGGTGGAGGAGAGATGCAAGGAGGCCGCTGCCCTCATGCTGCCTCTGAGCAGGCTGGAGCTCCGTGCACACGAGCTCCAGGAGCTCTTCCAGGTTAGACAAAGCAAGTGTGAGAAATGTATCTGGTCATGCTTCATTCTGCTCATCATATGTGTGTTTTGTGTCAGGGTGACGTGCTCAGATTACAGCTCGTCCGGGAGAAGATGACCGCTCCCAGCGCTACAGTATACAGGCGAGTGGACACATTAGAAGATACAGCGTCACATAAACACGCTTACCGCTGTTTCTGTGCGGGCAGGTGCGGAGACAACATAGCAGTTTGTGATGGCCCTCTCCTTCCACACACTGGCCTCCTCAAGGTGTTCAAGATGCTCCAGGTGTGTGTTGTGCGTTTAAAGTGTGTCGTTTATTTTGAACAAGCAGACAAGTTACATTGGAATACATCGCATCACCAAAAGGGAGTTGAAAAAAGCAAAGCTTATCTAATCCTACCTGCTCTGCTTCATGTCAGTTTGTTGACTTGATGTATTCTAGATGTACTCTGCGTACATATGCAAATGATAAAGCAGCATAACAATGAGCTACAGTGGGAGTCAAGGTTTATACTTGCTGTAAATAAATTATGTATCGGTAACAATGAATCATTGAGGAAAAGGTTAATAGTGTTGGATGATGAGTGAGTGTACACACACATCATCCGTACTTTCTCAATTTACTTTGCTTGTACTGCTTCTTGAAATTGCTCGTTTTAATGCATTTAGTTTTTTTTTTTTTTTTTCTTTTGTCTATTTTTTTTTTCTTTTATTAATTTTATGTTTTTTTTTTTTTTTCTTTTTTTTTAAGTCACAAAAATGCAAAATCAGTGTAAAAGGTAAAAACTGGAACAGTTTCAATAATAAATATAATTCAAATTACTACAGCTCAGATGTTAGAACTGTGCATTATCTTTTTAAAATTAACATATAACTTTCATCAGGCTCCTCCACATAACGCAGGTTTCTGCATATACTGTATATAGAGTTCCGATGCACGTCTGTAATCTCTAAAATGGTTTATTTTGTCGGCGTACACGTAGCAGGCCTAATGCTCGGTGTGTTCATTGTGGTTATGGATCCATGAGGGAGCTACTTTTCCATACTGGCTTGTCACTGGGCAGCAGGATGTTGTGTTTGTCGGAGGCCAGCATCCTGCTCTTGGCTTTTCCAAACACACACACACACACACACACACACACACACACACACACACACACACTGTACCATCCATCCGACACTCTTGCCTCACATAGCTTCATGCTTCCTCCCTTGGCTCTTCCACTGTCTTTTCGCCACTTCTTAATTCACTCATGGCTTTGACCTGAAAAATAATGCCAGGCCGCATGTCTGCCTTTTTTTTTTTTTTTTTTACAACCCAGCTGTCAACTCTGACTCTGGCCGGTCAGAACGAGTGCGCAGGTTTGATGCGTCTCTCCGGGGTGGCCTTTCCCAGAGAGAAGGATAAGGTGGAGTGGGAAAGGGAGCAGGAGGAGGCCCGCAGGAGAGATCACAGACGCATCGGGACGGTAATATTTCTCAGTGGGGCTTGCGATGATTGGCTGAAATTGACAAAGCGTGGGCGGGGCTGTCAATTACGACATATCATAGCAATAATCAAACAATCCAATCCTGGGGTATGCTATATACCAATATTGATATCGGCATTGGCCCCAAAAATCCCATATCTTACATTACATTACTTACTGGTTACTGTGCACATCTCTCATATCTCAGTCCCCCTTTTTTGTCAGGACCAGGAGCTGTTCTTCTTCAATGACGTCAGCCCGGGAAGCTGCTTCTTCCTGCCTAAAGGAGCTCACGTGTACAACACCCTCACAGACTTCATCAAGGTGAGCTCTCTGCTCCAAACATGTCTGCATCTGGAAGAAGATCCACCCACTAACACAACACGAGCCCACAGGGGGCTTGTTAACGTCAGCCATCGGGATATTCCGCTCGTTAGTCTCCAGTTATTGCCGTGTTGTGACACACACACACACACACATGCACATCATTCCTCCCTCCTCAGAGCGAGTACCGACAGCGAGGCTTCACTGAGGTAATCACCCCGACGCTGTACAGCACTGCATTGTGGGAGCGTTCGGGCCACTGGGAGCACTACAGCGACAACATGTTCACCGTGACCTCAGAAGGCTCTCAGACATACGCTCTCAAACCCATGAACTGCCCCGCACACTGGTACAAACACACACACACATTCAGAAGCCCACACATGTTTAACACGCTCATCTTTATATTCAGCCTCATGTTCGAGCAGCGTGTGCGCTCTTGGCGGGAGCTTCCTCTGCGCTGGGCCGACTTTGGAGCACTTCATCGTAACGAGCTCACAGGCACTCTGGGAGGCCTCACACGGGTCCGCAGGTTCTGTCAAGACGACGCTCACATCTTCTGCACACCAGAGCAGGTAGGCAGTAAGCTTCCATGTTGAGCCTCAAATAGGTCTAATTATGTATTATTTCTATGGCTGTCAAAGTTAACGCATTAATGACGCATTAACAGAATTTTTTTGGCCCATGAGCAAACGCAACAGCGACAGTTTTGTGTGAAGCGAGAAGCGGGAGCAAATATAGAGCAAAATAGGCAAAGAAAATGGTATTGTGAATGACAAGATTATCTTCAAAACCCTGGCAGACGGCTCTCTTAACAAGAACAAAGTTATTTGTGTTGCTGTCAATTGTGTTGTCACGAAGTACGTCGCCTCTGGGAGAAGTGAGAAGTTTCTGGCGCCCTGCAGGTATTGTTTTGTCATTTATACAGTAGTACCTTGGCATAAAGAGTCCCAACAAGTTTTTTTTAAGATGCGAGTTGTCTCTTGTTTTGCTTTAAAGTGCTAGCTAAAATTTAGGCTAGGTGCTGCTCGCTACCGGAAGAGCCGATGAAAGCTATTTGGGGCGCCAGCTAATGCCATGCCATTGACACTAGCATTATAGAGATTGGACACTATAGCCATTTATTTTATCTTGTTTGTGCTATGACAGGAACAACATCAAACTAAATGAATAGTAACCACCATCTATCCACCTGCAGTTTGTCTTTCACAGAGGGTGTGTATCAATTGCACTTTAGCACTCAATAAGCTCATCCAATCTTACCTTTATGCATTTCCCCCAAATCGCCACTCACATGAAACATAAAAAACATGAAAAACTGTATATCATTTTTGAATAAAATATTAGCCTGTATTTCCAGTATTTATATCCCTTTGCATAAATTTTATGTAGTTATTGTAGTTGCATATCGAATCGTTCACCACAAAGAGATTTCCATTCCTACTTATTACGGATAAATACTTATTTTAGTCTATTGATCTATAAGTTAAATTGCTTGGTTACAGCAGCTCAATTGTAGAATAAAAGAAACTCTCTTAGATTAAGAAAAATGCTCTACAATATTAATAAAATAATATGTGCATAGGTATGAATGGTTGTCTATATGTGCCCTGCCATTGACTGGGGACCAGTCAAGGGTGTACCCCGCCTCGAGCCCCAAGTCAGCTGGGATAGGCTCCAGCATACCCGCGACCCTAGTGCGGATAGGCGGGATAGAAAATGGATGGATGGATGTCAAGCTCCATATATATATTTTTTACATTTTGTCTTTGTTCCAAAAAAAGAAAAAACATCATAAAGGGTTGGTACTGTTTAAATATTTGAAGGGATGAACTTCCCAAATCAGCAGGGGATCTGAGTGATTAGGGGTGTCCTAACTTCTCCCAGCGATGGCCACATAGTGAAAAATACAATGATGATGCAAAGACTACTTTGACATTTTGGAAAGCAACACGTATAGACAGCTAAGAAGTTGCTGCTCCGTAAATTATAATATGACCAAAAGGTGATTTCAGTAATTTCATTCAAAGTGATACTATTATTATATTCTTGTATATTATTTACATTCATTCTGCACAGAGTGATATCTTTCAAATGTTTGTTTAGTTTAATTTTGATAATTATAACTAAACACTACGGTAGAATATTAGGATTAGCGCTCCTCAAGGCTCTAGATGTTGAGGGACTGTCTTGGCTGACACTTCTCTTCAACATTGCATGGAAGACAGGAACAGTACCTCTTGACTGGCAGACCATGGTGGTGGTCCCCCTTTTTAAGAATGGTGACTGCAGTGTGTGTTCCAACTACTGTATACGGGCACCACACGCCTCAGCCTCCCAGGGAAAGTCTATTCCTGGGTGCTGGAGAAAATGCTACGACCGTTAGTCAAACCTCGTCTGCAATGCGGTTTTCGTCCCAGTTGTGGCCACTTCGTCTAGCTCCTCCTGGCGGATCTCGAGGCATTCCCAGGCCAGTTGAGAGACAGTATCTCCGTGTCCTGGGTCTTCCCCGAGGCCTCCTATCGGTCAGTTGTGCCTTGAACACCTCCCCAGAGGCATCCTAAACAGATGCCCGAGTCACCTCATCTGGGTCCATCAATGCAGAGCAGCAGCGGTGTTGTAACTCCAGGATTCACCATAACATATAAACCTGTGTTCACGTCGGGTTTTTTTAATTAAACATTTCCAATTGTGATTATGCAAGGATTAGCTGTACTGTATAGATTATAGCAGCCATTGTCATTCAAGGAAAGCATTGAGTTGTCCATGATCTTAAACAGCTAATGCCTGAGGCTTGGACGTGTCGACAGCCTGAGATTTATCTGCTACACTGCGCCGATGTCCTCCTCCGACAGGATTTGTAAATAGGTCACACATGGGACCACATTACAGCGATTGGATGGGCCACACTAATAATTCCAGACATTCCAGGCTGTCTACGGTCTGCATGAAAGAGGCTCTTTGTCCGCGTCAAACCTTACACCTACATGTGATGCACAATATGTGTAATGCTGATCTCCACTCCACCCCCCCTCTCGTTCCCGCAAGTTTCCCATGGTGTTGCGAATCCAGAACCTCAGACACCTCCTCAGTGGTATCCTGTTGTGACACGGATATCTCATGACGGGTCCCATCACCACGTTAACTTCTCAAATACCATTTTAATGTCTGCAGCCAGTGGGCGTCACACTCATTTGGAATGTAACCCTCCGTTTGTATTGACGTGAGCGTGTCCTCTTGGTGCCCTCACAGCTGGAAGAAGAGATTGTGGCTTGTTTGGACTTTGTGAGGAGCGTTTATCGAGTGTTTGGGTTTTCCTTCCACTGCCTGCTGTCGACACGTCCAACTCCGTGCCTTGGGGAGCCTGAACAGTGGGACAACGCCGAACAGGTACGCACGCACAAATGAATCAATTGGTTTCTCGGTAAAAGTCCTGGCTTGTGTGTGTACTTGAGGTCATAACATGCACGCATAATGAGCACTTGGAGGGGGATTTTTGTCCTTATCGAGCTGCTGTGAAGATGTTTATCTCAAAGTGCCAGTTAAGATTGCTTGAATTGAGTGTCATTAGACTCACACTTTGTCTCCACCGCTCTTTTTGTTGGTGTGTGTAGCAACTGGAGCGGAGCCTGCAGGACTTCGGCGAGCACTGGGAGCTGAACCCAGGAGACGGAGCCTTCTACGGCCCAAAGGTCAGTGGGCCGTGAAGCAGGCACTTCTGGACTCGCATTTGAAGTGCCTGCTTGGGGAGCTCAAATTTGGAGTACTCTGCAGAACAGAATCCTTGTAATGCAGAACTGCCTTTAAGGTTATCCCATCATACGAGGAATATACACAAGCTCAAAACAAATCGTAATTAAAGTGAGGATAGTTTTTTTGCTGACTATGAAGAACAACAATGCCCTTTTGGGGATAGGGAATCATGCATACACTAAGGATGTCCTTTTGAAGGTCCGGTAATGTGCCTCAACGCTGGTTTCCAGCCACCCGGACGAAAAAAACCCACCACCACCATCATACATGTCCGCGTTGCTCCGTGGTGGACGCTGGATATTCGGTTTTCATAGCTACAGCAGTATTTCCCTCTCACTGTGCCTGGACCTCCTCTGTCATTGTGCTGGGAGCTCGCACGGGGAGTGCCGGTCTAACCACTGGCTATTTGTATTAGGGACCGTCAGTAAATTACTATTGCGTTTGAAGAGAGTTTGTTAAAAAAAAAAAAGTCACATTTGAGCTCACACTATTGATTAGTCCTACCCTACAAGTATTTTGCGTGCACATTTTTTCCAATATTATCTTTTATATGGTCAGGGAGCTGACTCACAGAGGTTTGTTACAAAAGCCAAACAATATTGTTAGTCATGCTGTGCAGTAACAAAGTGTATACTTTGGTTGCATTATTTTCAATGTCTTGAAGAGCTGCAGTATTTTTATAATCATATTCAATTTCACAAATTCATGTTTGTAACAAAAGCTTATTAAAAAAAAAAAGCAAAACGACAAGACTTCATCACAAGACAAAATCATATCGGAGGCCAACAAATGGACATCCCTAGTATATACCCATATCAATTTGAACTAGGGGTGGTGGAGAGTGACATTCATTCTGTAATTCTTTACATTTGACCAAATTTAGTTCCCCCTAAATGAAACTAACATAGCATTTGAAAAACACATTCATTGAGCGTTAATATTTGCTTTTTAAAAATAATGCTTTTATGTAAATTAGAGGTACTAGGTTAGGGACTATTTTGGAAAAATAAAAAAATAAACTATTGCAGAGAGGGCAATTCTGATGGATGATAACCTTGGGCAAAAATATCACAGTTTCATATATATTATAAGTATTATAATAAAGCTCTAAAATGGCTTGTTTTAAAAATTCTTTACTAATAAACGTGCTTCTCGTCTTTTTTCACTCAGAACCCGCATGTCGTCATCGGGATTGTAAAATGCTTCTTACATTAAAGCGGTAAAACACAACACGGTGAAAATATACTTATCCATAATACACACACACTAGTATGCTAAATTAAGCTAACTCCGCTAGCTTCCATTCCCTCGCCGTAGGAAGAGGAAGTTATGCAAACTTTCGCCGGTGTTTATTGCCATTTCAACATGTTTAGGTCACTCCATTCATTATTCTGGCATCAACGCGTACAGACAGATGCAGCGTGAACCCTCTTGTCATTTAGCTGGGGTGTTAAAAAGAGACTTTTTAATCGTTAGATTAATCGATTAACATGACTTAGTCACATCATAAATAATTACGATATGTATATATTTTTTAAACCCTCAATGTTACATTATTTCATATTTGTGAATGTGCAGGTCACACCTTTTCTCAAACTTCTGTTTTCGGATCATGTGATTGTCGTTACAGACGTTAAGAGGTTGTTCTGGGTTTATAGTGAACAGTTTATACCACTTTTGTTCTTTATCTTGTCCTGAATCCAATCCATTTTCTTCCGCTTATCTGGGTCCGGGTCGCTGGGACAGCAGTCTTAGTAGGGAAGTCCAGATTTCCCGGTCTCCTGTGACCTCTTCCAGCTCCACCGGGAAAACACCAAGGCGTTCCCAGGCCAGCCGTGAGACATAGTCCCTCCAGCGTGTAATAGGTCTTTCCCAGGGCCTTCTCCCGGCTGGGCATGCCGGAAACACCTCACCAGGAAGGCCACTGGGAGGCATCCGGACTAGATGCCCGAGCCACCTCAACTTGTTCCTCTCGATGTGAAGGAGCAGCGGCTCTACTCTGAGCTCCTCCCGGATGGCCGAGCTCCTCACCCTATCTCTTGGGGTGAGTCCAGCCACCCTACGAAGGAAACTCATTTCCGCCGCTTGTATCCGCGATCTTGTTCTTTCGGTCATGACCCATAACTCATGACCATAGGTGAGGGTGGGAACGTAGATCGATCGGTAAACAGAGAGCTTTGCCTTCCGGCTCAGCTCTCCCTTCAATACGACGGTCCGGGACCACGGCCGCATTACTGCTGACGCTGTACCGATCCGACCTCACGCTCCTCCACCTGATGCAAAACCTCACTCCCAACCCGGAGGGTACAGTCCACCCGTTTCCGACTGAGAACCATGCCCTCAGATTTGGAGGTGCTGAGGCTCATCCCAGAAGCTTCACACTCAGCTGCAAACTCCTCCAGTAAACGCTGAAAGTCACAGCCTGATGAGGCTATAAGGACCACATCGTCTGCAAATAGCAGAGACTGCGCCTAGAAATTACGTCCATGAAGATTATGAACATAATCGGTGACAAAGGGCAGCCTTGACGGAGGCCAGCGTTCACCGGAAACAAGCTCGACTTAGTGCTAGGAATGCGAGCCAGGCTCCTGCTTCGATTGTACAAGGACCGAATGGCACGTAGTAGCCGACCACCAATCCCGTATAGCCGGAGCACACCCCACAGGACACCACGAGGGACACGGTCGAATGCCTTTTCCAAGTCTACAAAGCACATGTAGACCGGTTGGGCAAACTGCCACATATTCTCCAGTACACTTGCAAGGGTGTAGAGCTGGTCCAGTGTTCCGCGACCTGGAAGAAAACCACATTGCAACTCCTGTAACCGAGGTTCGACTAACGGTCGTACTCTTCTCTCCAGCACCTGGGAGTACATTTTCCCAGGGAGGCTGTGGAGTGTGATCCCCCTACAGTTGGAACACACCCTCCGGTCACCCTTTTTAAAAATGGGGACCACCACCCCGATCTGCCAGTCCAGAGGTACTGTTCCCGACTTCCATGCAATGTTGTNAGAGGTACTGTTCCTGACTTCCATGCAATGTTGTAGAGGCGTGTCAACCAACACAGTCCTCCAACATCCAGAGCCTTGAGAAATTCTGAGCGGAACTCGTCTACCCCCGGAGCCTTGCCACTGGGGAGTGATTTAACTACCCCAATTACCTCAGCCACGGTGATAGAACTGTCCACGTACGTATCCTCAGACTCTGCTTCCTCTATGGAAGGCATGTCAGTGGGATTGAGAAGGGCCTCGAAGTATTCCTTCCACCGACCAACTATATCCACAGTCGTGGTCAGCAAGCCCCCGTCCGCACTGTAAACAGTGTGAACTGGGGGCTGCTTCCCCTTTCTGAGGTGTCGGACGGTTTGCCAGAACCTCTTCGAGGCCGACCGAAAGTCGTGCTCCATAGCCTCACCGAACTCCTCCCACACCCGAGTTTTTGCCTCGACCACCGCTGAAGCCGCGTGCCGCTTGGCCTGCCGGTACCTGTCAGCTGCTTCGGGAGTCCCGCAAGCCATCCATGCTCGATAGGACTCCTTTTTCAGCTTGACAGCAGCCCTAACCCCCGGTGTCCACCATCGGGTTCGGGGCTTGCCACCACGACTGGCACCGACCACCTTGCGGCCGCAACTACAACTGGCTGCCTCAGCAATAGAGGCACGGAATACGGCCCATTCGGACTCAATATCCCGGTCCTCCCTCGAGATGCAGGCGAAGCTCTGCCGGAGATGAGAGTTGAAGACTCGACGAACAAGATACTCTGCCAGACGTTCCCAGCACACCCTCACTATACGTTTGGGTCTATCAGGTCTGTCCGGCATCTATCCCCGCCATCTAATCCAACTCAACACCAGGTGGTGGTCAGTTGACAGCTCAGCCCCTCTTCTTCACCCGCTTGTCCAGAACATGCGGACACAGGTCTGATGATACGACCACAAAGTCGATCATAGACCTGCGACCTAGGGTGTCCTGGTGCCAAGTGCACTGATGGACATCCTTATGTTTGAACATGGTGTTTGTTATGGACAAACTGTAATTCGCACAGTCCACCAACAACACACCACACGGGTTCAGGTCAGGGAGGCTGTTTCTCCCAACCACGCCCCTCCAAGTCACACTGTCATTGCCCACATGGGCGTTAAAGTCTCCCAGTAGAACTATGGAGTCACCAGCTGGGTGCTCTCCAGAACCCCTCTGATAGACTCCAAGAAGGTTGGGTACTCTGAACTGCTGTTCAGGAGGCACCAAGCCGGGGGGCTAACAATAAGCCCACACCAGCTAGCCGCCTTTCCCCTGCAGCAACTCCAGAAAAGAGCAAGGTCCAGCCCCTCTCAAGGAATTAGGTTCCAGAGGCCAAAATGTGGGTTGAGGTGAGTCCGACTATATCTAGTCGGAATGTCTCGCCTCTTCCACAAGCCCGGGGTCCTTCCCCACCAGAGAAGTGACATTCCATGTCCCAAGAACCAGATTTGGCCGCCGAAGACCAGGTCGCCCGGACACCCGCCCTCGACCACTGCCCAAATCACAATCCACCGGACCCTTATGCTTGCCCCTGCAGGTGGTGGGTCTGCGGAGGGGAGTTCCCGTGTTCCTGATTCGGGCTCCATATAGGTATGATTCAGATAGGCCCCAGGGGTGAAGGCCTGGCCACCAGGTGCTTGCCTGTGAGCCCCTCCCCCAGGCCTGCTTCCAGGGTGAGGCCCCGGTGTCCCACGTCCGGGCGAGGTGTGGTCACTCCTCTTGTTATTCTTCATTAGGGTCTTCTGAATCACTCTTAGTCTGGCCCATTACCTAGAACCTGTTTGCCTTGGGAGACCCTACCAGGGGTATAAATCCCCCGAAAACATAGCTCCTAGGATCACTTGGGCACGCAAACCCCTCCACCACGATAAGATGGTGATTCACGGAGGAGTTGTCCTGAATCACGTCTCCACATTTGGTGACCCTTGACGTGAGTCATGTCCACCAACAACAGCACGGCTGTACCGGCACCACTTAATGCTAACGAGGCCGCTAACGCTGGTGCTACCTATGCCCGACCACACGCCTTTGGTTTCAACACATCAAAGCCCAGTTTCGACTGTGAGGAATAACATACGACGTGACTAAGTAGTCCCACGCACTGGCCGCGCTGGACCTCCACTTTCTCTCTTACCGCAGGAACGGCATGACCAACTATTTCAGTGATTTTGGAAACATGACTTTTTCATACTGTGGTGTAACTTGAAACCATGTCTATTACAAACTATACAACTGCCAATTGAAACAACGCCTTATTGAATTTAGCCAACATTTTACAATTTGAAAAATGTTTACACGGTCTGGCTAGGAATCTCAGGTTACCTCCCAATTTAATACAATTTGCGGTACATGCCGATAGGGTGAAACAAAACCAAAACAAAAAAGAATTTCATAGTTAAATGTTACATATAATATGGCGGCAGGCGACTTTGCAGGATGTCTCACTGGGATGACGTCACAGCAAGGGGCTACAGAGAATATAGAGTCTTGAAAATGGAAGGACTTACATCTATGATGACGTCTATACGTATGTGCAGCAATAAATGTATGCGTTTCCTCACCTTATCCATGTTTAAGAATTTTGGATGCCGTTCAAGCGGGTTCCATTCTACTCCGGAAGGTGGATGCACACAGAGAGATGAGTCTGGGTGCGCTTCGGCAAACATGCTCCATCAACAAACATTCCTTTTTACGCGTCCAGCTCCGGCGTGTTCGCAGCAATTAGTGACATCCGCCTTTTTGTGACAGCTCATTTTATGAGCACCTCGACCCACAAAAATGCAATTTGTCCCGCAGCTGCAGCAGCACTGCTCTCATGCTCTTGTTTGACATTGCAGATTGATATCCAGATAAAAGACGCTATTGGCCGACAGCACCAGTGCGCCACCATCCAGTTGGACTTTCAGCTGCCAATCAGATTTGACCTGCAGTATGTTGGGTGAGAGATGCTTTTCTCCAGTTTCAGAGTTGCCTAATTCACAGATAAATTAAGGGTTTAAAGACCCCACCAGAACAACCAGAAAATATCATTTTATATATCTATATTTGTTTCTATTGTATTGACTATTTAACTGGATTCACTATTTCCAAGCTTTTTATGTACAGTATATAAACAGTCTCCCCTTTTTTTTTACCCCCTTCGTTGGTCCGTCACATTTTGGATGCCTGATAAATTAAGGCCACGAGCTGTAGCTCAAAAATGAGTTAAAAGGCAAACATTTTGGAGAAAGGGGCAACAGAGTGAGCAGAGGAAAACAGCCACCAGCCAGAATGTGGAATTTGACTGTAAACACCAGGAGTTCATCTGAAATTACAGTAGAACTTCAGAAGCCAAACATCCCCGAGGAAGTACAACTTTGACTAAAGTCTTTTGGAAAAATCTACCACCACTATAGTGGTATCTCAATCTGATATTGGTCCAATATCTCCAAAAAACGAGTACAATATTTCCTTGTTTATCTTAGTTGCTTCTGGACCTGACAGAGAAGTGAATTTTCATGGAGTAGGGTTCCTTATTTTTTAATCAAATGGATTTTGTAGTTAGTGTAAAAAAGATGTTTACAGCCTTCTACATAGTGTTTTTAATATTATTAGAGGCCTCTAGACATGAAATAACACCCCTATAGTCGCCTTTACACTCATATTACCCAATATAGATATTGTAGATAGCAGAAAATAAGTAGTGTTCCAACAACACTCTTAAGTTTCTGTGCGCACTCAGAGTATGTTGTTCAACGCACCCTTAGCCGGCTTGGCCACCGGCCTCCCCCGAATTCCTCACCTGGCACCGACCCGGGACGGGTGTTCAGGGTGGCAGGGTGCAGCGACGGCGGCCGACAGCCCGGAAACACGGGTTTCTCTTTCACCCGGGCAGGCGCGGCGGCGTTCACAAAATTATTTCTAAAAGCTGAGATGTTTTACTGGTGTGTTACATCGCCGAGTGGCGAGGGACGACTGTATTGGATTATATTGGCTTGAGATCTCTGCCTTAGTTGCGTCATCTGTCAAGGCTTAATCAAACCCCATTTCTGCAGAACAGTTTAAATTGTTGACCCATTCCGTGGTCCCTGAAAGAGGCCTTTTTGTATAATTTTGATATATACATTATTTTTCAGTTCTGGGTAAACTGTTTTAACCCCCATGTAACTTCATTTGCGGTAAATAACTGGACAGATTGAGGTGTTCTGACCGGTGGGGTACATCGTGAGCTATAGCAGAGTGCAGAATCACTCCATCCAACTGTGTCCCAAAGCTTTGTGTCCAGCTGAAGCATGCACACATGTGAAGGGTTCATTGTTTGCTAGGAATTTAAACATTCATGCAGGGTTGGATCCATGAGGACGAGATTAAATTAATTTTTCCTCCTGATAGACTCACGTTGCTTATTAGTAGGACTGTCAAAGGAAGTGTTAACAGCACAATTTTTTAAAAATGCACAAATAACCACGCCGTAGTTTGAGGAAGTAGCGGTGTGTAGCCACAAGCGGGAGCAAATATTGAGCAGACAAATTTAGCTCCCAACGAGGCCATTTGTATTAACACTGCTGTGATTGGAACTGTCACGGATTGGGCTGTCGTGACCTTGCCAGGGAAAAGCAAGAAGGTACTGAGGCACTGCTGGTATATTTTTATCATTCATACAGTGGTACCTTGTTGATACCGCAACACCCATGCCAAAAAACACCCATATAGTCCCACCACAAGGCATGCTCGGTAGCATGTGGTACTCTTTCTGCCAACATTTTGCAGTGTTTGTCGCATGTTTGCTTGATTGCAAAACATGTTGCTGTTGTCAGACGTAAAGTAGGAGGGCTTATGTGTTCTCATACTCATGTGTTATCATACTCCTCATATCCAATGTTTTATTGTTTATAGTTCCTACTGTTTTTGCTGGACTGCCCAGCATGCCTTGCGGGCATTTAGGAAAAACAGTTTTAAGTTACGTGTTATCTTTTGAGCTTAGTTGTTGTTTATGACCCACATAGTAGTAGTAGTAGTAGTAGTTGATTTATATGATGCGTTGACTCGCTGTGGATGTATTGTTTTTGTTTAACCCACACCAACAGACAGATTCTCAGGACTCAGCTGACTGACTACCTTCCTCTTCCCGTTTGTCTCAGGCGAGACGGTCACGTGCATCGACCAGTGATGATCCACCGAGCGGTGTTGGGATCCCTGGAGAGGATGATCGCCATCTTGGCTGAAAATTTTGGAGGGAAATGGTCAGATGATACTTTTTCTTAATGTCCGTTTTGTGTTCTAATCATGTTCTTCCGCTTTCAAAGGCCCTTGTGGTTGTCGCCAGCACAGATTGTGGTCATTCCTGTAGGGGGCAGCTGTGAGTCAGCTGCCAAGCAGGTGGGTCCACGCTTAGGTTTGCTTTCTCACTGCAACACTTGAAAACCTGACACATATAAAGATGATTCGGATCATCCGTGAGTGCAATCTGCCTATACTGATGTTGATCAATTGATGGATTAACTGCAAGCGTTACATCTCTGTCACAAATGGCATGTAAGGTCGCACGCCTGGAAATCTGCTGATGCTGATCGGCCTAAGCATTCCTACACACAAATATAATGTATGCTTGTCATCAATAAGGTGCTCCATCAGTTTCGTGAAGCAGGCTTCTTGGCTGACCTAAATGACGACGCCAACGCCACCCTGAGTAAGAAGATCCGCTCCGCTCAGCTGGCGCAATACAACTACATCTTGGGTAAAAGAGCACTGAGAGCACAGTGTTTTGTTTACCGTCCAGTCACATTGCGATGTTTTGCTTCCAGTGGTGGGCGACCAGGAGTGCCAGAGCGGAACCGTGAGCGTGCGAAGTCGAGGCGGTAAACAACTGGGCAGGAGGCCCGTAGAAGAGGTTCTGATGTGCCTCAAGCGACTGCGAGACTCCCGGAGCAACCAAGATGACTTTTAAGTCTGTCGTATAAAACACTTGTGCGGCTCAAATTTCCAATAAAACGACACAAGAAGTTGATTCATTTCTGTCCATTATAATACAGCTGTGTCATATCACTAACTGTGCCCCCCCTTTTGCTTAGAATAAAGAACAACCGGCTTACCTTTAAAAGAGTGGAAGAAAGGGAGGATGCGGAGGAGGATTTGACTAAAATAGGAGTTGGAGCAGCAGCAGCAGCGTGTTTTGGTTGTGTTGTGGTGGAAACAGGCAAGTCAAGGTAAAGGTCAGAAGCATTGGACTGTTCTTTAATTGAAGGAGGGCAGCAGGACGGAAAAGACGTGAGTCACAACAGGGACAAAGGCGGCAGACGACAACTTTCAACAAAGCCCTCCGTGGAAAAGTCAGCGCAGTGTGTGAATGTTGCGTTCCACCACCTGAACTTTTTCACCTTCATTTGATACGGCGCCAGCTGACAAAATGTAGGCCCGGTTGTGTCTTTCCGGGATTAGTTTTGTGTCTATTCTTACCTGGAGCAGTTTCCCTACCTTTATAGAGCCAAGACACGTCATCTACATGCGAAAAAAACCTCACGGCTCACAACCACACGTGCCATGACTTACTCCTGGTTATGAACGAGTTCCGTCCTATACGGTGGTGTTGGTCCAGTTTTAGTGGGAGCTGAAACCCAAATGAACATGAAATACAAGAAGGAAATGAATCAGTCATACAACAACACTGGTTGTCTTGCAGGCCTTTCTACCCAAAGACTTTGTCCCAGGCTAGTCTGGAAGGATAACCGCCTTTTCTCCTCCCAGATCTCCCAGTAACAGTGCTTTGAATCCATGACCACTCTAGCATTGCTTAGCATTCAGTCATCTTTATCAATAATGATGGTCGTGACAGTCAAACAGCCAATATTTTACGATCATTTTCACTTACATACTGATGACTTTGCTTTTTTTAGCGCACTCTTGCTTAGGAGACAGTAAAAAAAAAAAAAAAAAATTTTCAAAAACGGCCCCCAGATCCATTGATTTTTCTATATTTGGTGGAAAACGTTTAGACACCCCAACACTGAAAGGTGACCCTGAATGGGTCCAACTACAATCTTCTCTGTTCTTGACATGTTTTAACCTGTAAAGAAAGTCAAGCATCCTGGAGCGACCGCAACCCCTCATTGCCAAAGTACCCTCTAGCTTCATGACTTTTATTGGCTCCCTGACTGGAGTGTGCTGCCATTACAGCCGAGCGTGTGTTTGCCTTTTGTATTGCACAACTGGGCTCTTAATGCAACTTAAGGACGAGGTTGATGTTCTAGACATGTCCACGTACTGTACTGTACGTCTGCAGAGGGTCCAGGATATGCTTTGGCAGGGTGTAGCGCTCTATGACATACTGGTAGGTTCCACTTGCCAGTTCTCAAACAGATGTCGTGCAAAATCTTTCATTTCTTTCAAAAATTATATGTGTGTGTGTGTACAGACTTTATACAAACACCAAGAAGTGGCCCGCTTAGCAACTGATGTGGCCCTCACTGAGTTTGTCTATGCTTCACTAAAATGTTTTTTTCACCAAGCGTTGCGATTTTGCACTTTGCTGGGCGGTTCTTGAACACACCCTAGTTTCTGTGAGACGCAAACGTAGATGCATACTTTAATAATCTCCACGAGACAGCTCTGCAAACATGTCATAATAAACACTTCTTCAGCAGACAAGAAAGCAGAAACAAGGGAAAAAATAGAATAGGAATAAATACACACACACCAGAACACTTCAAATTTAAAAAAGAAAAATAAAACCTTAATTGTGACTCCTGATAATGTTTCATCTTACATTATCATTCATCATGAAATGTCTTTAATAAGTGTGTGAGGCATATTTAGGGTTTAATCCTGGACTTGAAGTGAGAAGGGGAGCGTCCTGCAGATGAATCTAATTGATTACAACAGCCGCTATTATTGCAAATGTTGATCCAAAACTGGGACTTCAACATCAAGCTAGCAGGAGAGTTTAGTGACGGCGTGGTATGCAGACCCTGTAAGCCGGATTCTCGTTGGAAGTGCTCCTGATTTGACCTAGCCTGCAATGCTTGCCATCCATTTTCTGGAGTGTTTGTCCTCACCGGGTCACGGGCATGCTGGAGCCTCTCCCAGCTGTCTTCGGCCGAGAGGCGGGGTACATCCTGGACTGGTCTCCAGCCAATCGCAGGGCCGTTGCCAACTTTGAAGCTCCCTGAACACAATAATAGTTAGCATACTGTAGGTGCAAGCGTTTGGCTGGTACCGCGTGCGCTGCTTTTATTCACCGTGCTTGCATGTTCCCTAGTTTTGGCCTTGGGCGTTCCCGCGGGGGTTTTCTGTGCACACTGAGAAGATAAACGTAAAAGTTGCTGCGGCGCGATGACACACACATACACCATTAACTCCAGTAAACACTCCTCAAACGAGAGATAACAATATCAGCTTCTCTTCTCCCACTGACGCGCATTTCATGTAACGCTGGCGAAAGATGAAGGCAAGGAGTTTAATGTTAAGATAGGCGTCTTCAAGGAGGGACACGGGAAAACTACAGTGGCAAACAAACAAGAGCCACCACAAAAGTCTACAGCTTTGTCGAGTGGCAGACTGGGGGGGAACTGTCTCCTGTGTGTGTGTGTCCCAACTGTTTTCCCGCAGGGTTCCGTTGACCCAGGCCAGGAGGCAGAACCCTGCAAAAGACCGGGCCCAGAGGAAGATAAACAGGCGGCATGCTATTGTTCTCCCGGTGTCACTGCCGCCTTGTCAGCCTGACTGATTGAAGTCTAGACCTCCCAAAATAGGCCGGCCTGACTTCTTTCCCTTATACCCTTCTTACAAACACCCCCCAGCCCCCGCCTCTTTCCACGTGTTTCAGAACGGGGGTCAAAGGAGGTCACAGATTGCCAGCAGAGAGACTGCAAACAGTAACAGAAGGCTGTGATGACCAGTGACAGTGACCCAACACTAAAGACCCTCTGGTGACCTCCTCCTACATGCTACGGGACCACCGCAGGTAGCATAACAAACGGCCGCCACTAGCACAGCAAGCTACCAAGCTAACTCGTTAGCCTCTTCAATGTACTTTTTTTAGGTTTACTTCTTTGAGTGTTTCAAATGGAGTAGAGAGGAAGGACAGTGAAGCCAAACTCTGACCACTTCCCCACGGAATGAGGGGAAAAACCTGTCTTCGTGCGGCCTGAGCCATGGCGTGTCGTCTTGGCCCTGCTGGCTCAGCGGCCAGTCTCCCATGTAGTGTGAAAGGTAATGGGATGTCACGTTTATTAACACACAGTGTGAGTCTAATGGTTAGCGTGGTTTCGGCCTAGCGTCAAAAAAGTATGCTAAAATTTTGCCTCTGTTTGCGTGCATTCTATGTTAGCGCACAATATGGGGGTGTATTCTTGTATGCGGTCTGGAAATGCATGTGCTGTATAGATTATGTGATTTAGCGTCCGTGTGCTTGGGATATAATAATCTACTTCCACTGGATTCTGCAGATTCCTGGCCCACCCACTAACTTTCTCCCAACCCCTTCCCTCCCTTTTTAAAAAGCTTTCCTCACTCGAAACCCTGTGAGATCGAGTCCCGGCTCAGATTAAACCTGAACAAGTTCCTGCACATGTTGTTCCTTATTTGATGTGGACCGGCTCCTCTGTGATCCGCCCCCACTCACTGAGCGCGCTCAGAAGACAGCAGACAAAAGCGTACAGTAACAGCCTGGCCTGGATCCGCTGTCAAATATGCGCGCTATGCCTGACCCGCTTTTTCCCTGGCGACACCTCGCGCTCGAGGGCTCTTCTTCCTGTGTGAAAAGAGCCTTTCAGTTTATTGTTGTAGCCAACCTGTTGGATCGTTCTCAAAGGGAGGGGGGGGGGAGGTTTGGTCTAGGGGTTCATTGGAAGGTCAGAGGTCAGGTCGACTCTCAGTCCAGTTCGGACTAATAAACCAACTGGCAAATATTTGCACTGGAACTGCACCTCCTGCAGGAAGGCATTGAATGATCACGGATGTGCCTTGAAACGTGTTGTGTCCAGTACCAGTACTGTACCAGTACAAGTCCACGTCAACGAAACCTCCTTTCCTCTACTTCCTCTGCATCGCATAGCTCCACATAGGAGCTTTTTGGGAAGAAGAGGAGGAGACGCCGACCCCGCTCTTATGTTTTCAGGATTCCTGCCCCTGGAGGGTAACCTGATGCCACTCATGACGGACAGCGAAGAACGCCGCTCACGTCACATGTTAGTCTTTTATTGTGAAGTTCATAGCGTTTCAGCCGCGGCCGTGTCAGTTATTAAAGTCATTTTGAAGAACGAATGGACGACTTTTGCAAGTTTTCTGCTGAACTCACTAGTACTCGTCTCACTCTTTCACTTGCAGCCACTAGCGAAATTAAAAACGGAAAGCTGTTAGCATGTGTTACGGTGATTGCATTTGTAACGATGCATTAGGCCCGTAGGGAAAAACAAATCATTTCCCCTTCCTGCCTGAACAGTGTCACAGACTTCACAAAACCCGCGATTCACTCCATCAGAGCGTGATTTTCTTTGACTCACGGGCGCTCAACCAGGACTCAAGTTTCACCGAGTCACAGGTGCTTGATAAAGAAGTTTTACTGACACAAAAACTCGTGTGAGATGGTCCCTCTCAGCTGCGCGCACTGCTCTCGCATTCTCTGCACGCAGCAAATCTTTCCTGCACGCAAAATGCATTCTAGCCTGAACTGTAAATAAAATAACAATTGGTCCTGTACCATTTTGCAATGCACTTCAGTGAGTGACCGGCAACAACTCAGTATCTCTGGGGGTCGATGGGGCTGTCCCGAACACCCGGCTTCTGCGCGACGATTGGATGATCTGTCTGAGGCGGAATGTCATTTTGATTGACAGTATAAATGAGCGAATCGGCGATTTTGAAGTCTAAACCTCCACCGGACAACACATTTATGATGAGGGCTTCCCCTACTTGAAGGGCCATCAGCCGCCACTGATTCACGGCTTCTTTTGTCCGCGGCCGAGAAGACACGAGTTTTACCGGCTTGTGAGTTGACGAAACCATGAGTGTCATCGACTCAGACTTGAGTTTCACTGACTCAAGGGCGCTCACCGAAGACTTGAGTATTACTCACTCTCAAGTTGACGAAGACTCGGGTTTCACTGACCCGAGTTGACGAAGATTCGAGAGTCACTGACTCACAGGTTGACAAAGACTTGGGTTTCACTGACTCGTGAGTTGACAAAGACTCCACTGATTCACGACTTGAAGGCTGGGCAACTTGGAAGATGCAGACCCACTCAGGAATCCCCGACATGCAGTCATTGACTTGACTTGAATCAGCCTGCATAAGTGGCGTGCAGAAACAATTGTGATGACATGCTAATTTATGTGGGAACATGCGTCGCTCGGACACCGTATTGATTGAAGCGATAGGGGCCCCTCCCTCTTGTGTGTTTCATCCAACCTCGAGTAGCCGCAGGGGGAGGGGGGTCCTGTTCCACATCACTTGTTGACACCTCGTGTGCACACTCTAATCTGCTTAGCTACTTACGTGCGTACGTTGATAACCACTCTTTCGGCTTTTGTCCAATCTATCAGCATGTTTAACACGGGAGGAGCGAGGTTACTGTGTCTTATATGCTTAGTCCACGTAGTTTGCATGCTTGTTCGTTACAATACAGCTGTAAGACCAAAAACCGGGACAGGTGGTTGTGTCACATTGTGTCACAAGAGCTCGCAAAAGGAAAACGTGATGAGATGTCCCGTTTGGAGAAAAGCTGGTACAGCCAGATTGTGGACTCGCTGTTATGATTGACCAACAGCAACATGGAAGCGGCAGTGCACAGGGCGTTATTTCAGCTGCGCATCAGTGCACTGAAATTTACTTTGGCGTTTGCCGAGGTCAGCGTCTGTATAAATGTCAGTAATTCCACATTTGATCAAATATACTTAAGATTTGTCAGATCAAAACTTGCCGATGTCACAGCTCATTTGTAGAAGAGATCTGTGTTGACAATTTAGCCACATGGTTTCAATGTTTAGCGAGTAGGGGTGCGCATCAAAAGGACAGGTCATCATGCATTTATTCGGGAATTAAATGCAGGCGGTCAACAAAGGTGGCGTAACTGCCGCACAGGCGAGCTGGAGTTGAGCTCCACCTTTTGTACTGCAGTGTTGAAAGCCGCATTCCTCCACAATGCAACCCCAGCAGTGACGGAGCCAAGAAGGCAGCGCTTGGACACACTCCTCCGTTGCCTGGTGAAACGCCAATGCATGCCTAGTGTGGCACAGGCACCATCTGTGGCATGTGTATGACTGAGGGCTCACTCCGTCCATTCTGTTGTTCTATGGAACAAACCAATGCACAGAGTGAAGTCTGGGCCTGTTTGTAGGCAGGAGATGAGGAAAACAGACACGCACGCACACAGGAATACACTGAGGCCGGCAAATTTAGCCACTTTTTTTTCCTTTATTGTGTGATGATAAATTAACATGTGGCAGCAAGATCAACCACCACCACCTTCCTGTTTTGCCATGACTTGTTTTTTTTTAATTCTATACAATTTCTCAATTCTCACCTCAATATTGTAACCCAAAATGGAGCCAAAGAAAGTTTCAAGTATCAGCATTTTGATCAAAAGGTGAGAAACTATTGAATTTGATAATAACTCATGACAAAACAGGCAGGTGGTGTCCATGTGGTGTCTTGCTGCCACATCATGTGTTAAGGAACAGTCTTCAATGAAGGTCAAAGTCACCTTAAATGTTCATGTATCTCTTTCTTTAAACATATATATGCATTTCAAATTGCTTTATGCCTTTAAAACTATCAAAACGTGTTTTGGGTTAACATTTTTGAGAGTCAAACTCTGATGACATCATAGAATGACATCGCAACTTCCGGTTGCCATTTTGCTCTCCAGCCAGTAGGATGTAAACAAACAAGGAATGATGTTTTTCTCATCTTAAGCAAAGAACACAGATGGACTCACAAAATGTATTAATAGCACAACAAGACGGCCGCCATATTGTACACTAACCGGGGAATGCACGCAAATCGAGGCAACATTGTGGCGTAAATTTTCGATGCTAACCAAAAAACACACTAACCGAGGTTCCGCTGTAGTTTGCTACAAGTTCTTTCTTAAATTCATTAGTCTTTATCACCTGCTTTATCAAATTGCAACTTCCTTTGGCCCCATGGTGAGTTATTTAGCCAACGCGTAGAAGCTTTATTTGGGCACTGGACTC
Organism: Oostethus manadensis; assembly: GCA_024372805.1. Classification (NCBI taxonomy): domain Eukaryota; kingdom Metazoa; phylum Chordata; class Actinopteri; order Syngnathiformes; family Syngnathidae; genus Oostethus; species Oostethus manadensis. The sequence continues at coordinate 189,562 of QODF01000126.1, read as the reverse complement.
TGCAGAGGGCAAACGGGCTAGTTTATTGTGCAATAACAGTTTTGGTCTTGACAGTGTGACAACGATCACCCGCACCCAATGTTTGTAATGTACACGAGTGCCACGTACGGGCCTGGAGATGTGCTCGTATTGCTCATATTTGACATGCGAGCGCATGGAGGCACTCAGCTGCAGGGTTGCCTTCACGTGGGCGGCGTGCCAGGCCATGGGCGTACATACGTGCTCACACGCTGCTGCATTGCGTTGTTTGTTGTCGTTCGTGCCTCGGCGGCACGGTAGTCGGACCAAAGTTATGTTATCAGCCGATTAGGCCCCTCTTCTCGCCGCTGTCATACTGTACGTCCGTTTTTTTGTTCTTCCAGTCACGCCTCAAGTTAGCCGGTTCTATCTTCACCCAGGTGGAACTGAACTTAAATCAAAGCAGCAGGCTTTTTTTTAAATTTAAAGTGTGAACTGGTTTTCTCTTCAGACATCTCCGTGCACACTCCCTGGCGCAGGACAGACTCAACGTCAAGCAAATATTGACTCCGTTTGACGAGTCATTCCAACCCCCGCCCTTTTCCTCTTTCTTTCCTGCCTTCTTTCAGCCAAGCTGCCTTCACTGCTTTCTCTGGCCCGTTCTCCTTCACCCTCCTTTCTACCGACACCCGCCTTTGTGTCCTTGTCCGTCCACGGCAGGGGGTGTCCAAACGCTTTTTCAGTCTGCGGCGGCTTGATACGTCGTATGCTAAGAAGTTCAAGAAAAAAACCCTGCAACCTAGTTTTGTTGATATGTAATAAAGAAAATAGGGTAAATAATGCATCTAAAACAGTATCATAAATATAAGTAGCAAGTGTCAGCGCACACACACTTCAGTTTGAATCTTTTCGGGGGGGAGTGGGAAGCTGGACGCCAACATACTTTCATGTGATATTTATACGCGCTGCGGCCGTCTGCCGTGTTTGCAAAAACAGACTTTGGTCGTAAATTTTCGAGTCTTTTCGACTTTCTCTCAGTTCTGGTTTTGTCGGCGCTCCAGTGCTACTGGAGATCCGGTGCACAGCATGGCCACCGGAGACTTGGACTCCCCCATTGTGGTCGTTCATTAGGAGGACCTTCTCCTAATTTCGACTTTTTGGACAAGCGATATAAGAAAATTATCCGCCTTACAATATATCAAAGATATGTGGTGCTTTAGGTGCGCTATCTCTGCGTTGTAAATCCTGTTCATGTCTTTGTGTTTTACCACTTTCATTAATTCCCAGCCTTTCTACAAGAACCACAGTGGAGAAGCGTGAGTTGATCTGGACTTGATAGGTTGGGTTGGGACTATTTTCAACAAAGAATGTATGGGAAAAAAATGGCGTTGTCAGTTGAAAATCCAGTTCACGTAAAAAAAAAAAACGGAACATGTCCATCTACACAACCAAAACAATAATGGCGGCGGATACCGCTTCACAAAGTGCCAGTGCGACCTTCTGGCCTGGCATACATATTACGTTAGACCCCTGCTTTTGCTTTTGACCTTCTCCAAATTGGGATTAACACTTATCCATCCATCCATCTTCTTCTGCTTATCTGAGGTCGGGTCAGAGCCCAGACTTGCCTCTCCCCGGCCACTTCGTCCAGCTCTTTCCAGCGGAAGCCGAGGCGTTCCCAGGACAGTTGAGAGTCATAGTCTCTCCAATGTGTCCTGGGTCTTCCCCAAGGCCTCCTACCGGTTGGATGTGCCTTGACGTCCCCAGGAAGGCGTTTGGGAGGCATCCTAACCAGATGCCCGAGCCACATCATCTGGCTCCTCTCAATGCGGAGGAGCAGCTGTTCTACTCCGAGTCTCTCCCGGATGACCGTGCTCCTCACCCTATCTCTAAGGGAGAGCCCTGCTACCCTGCGGAGAAAACTCATTTTGGCCGCTTGTACCTGCTATCTTGTCTTTTCGTTCACTACCCAAAGCTCATGACCATAGGTGAGGGTAGGAACGTAGATTGACTGGTAAATTGAGAGCTTTGCCTTTCGGCTCAGCTCCCTCATCACCACAACGTACCGATGCCGCCCCAGTCCATCGTTCCATCTCACGGCTTGACGAAGCCAACAGGACCACATCATCCGCAAAAAGCAGAGACCCGATCCTGCGGCCACCAAACCGGAACCCCTCGACGCCCTGTCTGCACCTAGAAATTCTGTCTATAAAGGTAATGAACAGAATCGGTGACAAAGGGCAGCCCTGGCGGAGTCCAACCCTCACTGGGTCCGACTTATTGCCGGCAATGCGAACCAAACTCTGACGCAGGTCATACCGAGAACGAACCGCCTGAATCAGGTGGTTCGATACCCCATATTCCCGGCGCGCTCCCCACAGTATTCCCCAAGGAACACGGTCGAATGCCTTCTCCAAGTCCACAAAACACCTGTAGACTGGTTGGGCAAACTCCCATGCACCCTCAAGGACCCTCAACAAGAAGAAAAGTATGTCTGGTGCTTATTAGATTAAATTCAGCTCCAGATTCATCCTCTTTTCTTGGACTGTGTAGCTACTCAATCATCTATCAACATATGGAATCAGAGTCACAGTGTAGCCTTTCGCCTGGTCGTCAGGCTAGCCGCGTCTACATTATCTGGGCCGTTCTAGTAAGGACTTAGCATCCTACAGCAATGTGTGTTGACCTCTTTGCAATTTTGGGCGCTGGATCGAAGGTCAAAGCTAGTGTTTCCGTTGCAAAACAAACTCTTGTATCTCACAGCATGCAACTATGGTTCAAAGACCAAAAATGCAGTATCAGTCTATTAGTTTGTTGTTTTTGGGATCGAACCATGCCTGCTTTTAACGTCATACTGAAAAATGTCCTTGTTGCATAAGTTGTGCTGGTGGAGACGTAAATCTTTTCCCGAAGCAAATTTCCGCCCCGGCTGCTCCCTCCGCCTTTTGGGCCGTCTGTCATCCTCGTGATGAAACGAACACGAGCTCGTCGGGGGCTTTGTGGAATGAAAATGGCTTCGCTCCGCCGTCGTACAGGTCCTTGCGCTTTTTCGCCTCATTCGGGTCGTCTTAAATCTCCCCAGTTGACGTCAGGCGGTCTCGCAGGCGCTCGGACGCCGGGGTCTGTGACCTCCTGGCTGGGGGAGCCTCGGGGAGGTGCGAGTGTCAGTTTTTGAGTGATTTATGACTCCCGCAGGGCTGTGGCCCACTGTGATGTGGAACGCTATTAGTCAGATCAGCCATCCGGGACAAATAACAGATCTGTTGCTACACGCGGGGCCTCCTGACACACACATAAACATGCATGGCTCTGTCTGGGTTTTTTTGTCCCACGACTGTGCAGAATGCTAGCTTAGTACCTCTCAGGGCTATAAGTGGTCACGGAGCACCGGTAGCCAAGGCGAGGGCCTCTGGCTAATTGCAGTTACTGATAGACACGCTGCGCTCAAGTACAAAGATATCCAGTTTCACTCAATACAAGCACATGCGTCTATACGTGCGCGCGCGTGTGTGTGTGTGTGTGTGTGTGTGTGGACGCTTCTGGAATCCACCCTCATTCCTCTTGGCGACTTTTTCTATTTGCACAGATCAAATCTGAAGCCGCCTCTTTAATGTGCTCACTCTTCACTGGGTGGCTGACAGCACGCTTTCATGTCGGCTTATCTGCGTCACCATCGCCACATCCACGCTCCTGGATGCCTGTCCAAGAAAAGCAACCGCCGGTGGGTGTGGATTATGTACTGTACGAGACTGTACGCGGATGCCACTGTGCCACTGGAAGAGGCGGCAGCGCTCCGTTTCCTGCCTTTTTACCTTCTCTACCGCCTGCCTCGCCTTCTCCTCCGTCTACACGCTTTCTCCGTCCGTAACGCCGATGTCTTTAAACTGACATTTGAACAGAAACTATACGGATGATTTTGTGTTGCAGGCACATAAAAAAGGACCACAAAAAAGTCATGATGGTATATCAAAAAGTCGCAATATTAGCAGAAAAAAATTGCAACGTTATGTGACAAACGTCCTGAAAACCGCGTTGCAACTTTATGAGAGAAAGTTGCAACGTTCTGAGAAACAAGTTGTGATGTTATGTGGGAAAAGGTGCAATATTACAAGAAAACAATCATGATGTTTTTTCCAGACAGTTGCAAAGTCCTGAGAAAACAGTAGTAATGTTATGTGAAAAAAGTTGCAATATACGAAAAGGGTTGCGATGTTATGAGAAACAAATTGCAATGCGACGAGAGAACAGTCATAATGTTATGTGGAAAAAGTTACAATATGTGCAAATGTTCGGCATCTTATGAGAAAGAATTCGCAATTTCATAATAAAAAAGTTCTGATGCTATGTTATGAGACAGCAGTCGTAAAATTGCAATGTTATAGGAAAAAAAAAGTTGTAATGTTATGTGAAAAAACCATTGTGTTATGTGGAAAAAGTTACAAGGATGTTACTAGGAAACAGTTGTAATGTTATGTGAAACAAGTTGCAACGTTATAAGAAAAAACATAATACGTGGAAAATGTTTCAAAGTTATGTGATAAAGTTATGTTACTTGGGAAAATTGTGATATGTGAAAATGTTCGCAATCCTAGAGAAAAGGTTCTTTATTTTATATGCAAAAAGTTATGTTGCAACGTTACGAGAAAAAAGTCGTACTGTTATGTGAAACAATTGGAAAATTATAGGAAAACTGTTTTAATCTTATGTGAAAAAATCATTATGTTATGTGGAAAAAGTCAAAATGTTACGAGAAAACAGTCATAATGTTATGGGAAGCAAGTTATGAGAAAAAAGTTGGAATATTATGTGAAAAAGTTGTGATATGTGAAAATGTTTGCAATCTTATGATTAAAAAAATCGCAATTTTATATGCAAAAAGTTTT
>QODF01000126.1:98817-182975 GCA_024372805.1 Oostethus manadensis | reverse complement strand
ATAATGTTATGTGAAACAAGTTGCAAAATTATGAGAAAAAAGTCATAATGTTATGTGAAAAAAGATTAAAAGTTACGACAAAACAGTCATAATGTTATGTAAAACAAGTTGCAAAATTATGAGAAAAAGGTCATATTGTTATGTGAAACAAGTTGCAAAATTATGAGAAAAAGGTCATATTGTTATGTGAAAGAGTTTCAAAGTTACAAGAAAACAGTCCTAATGTTATGTGAAACCATTTGCAAAGTTATAAGGAAAAAGTCAATATTATGTGAAAAAAGTTATGAAAAAAAGTGACGTTATATGAAAAAAAATCGCAATGTTACGAGAAAACAGTCATAATGTTATGTGAAACAAGTTGCAAAGTTATGAGAAAAAGGTCATAATGTTATGTGAAACAAGTTGCAAAATTATGAAAAAAAAGTCATAATGTTATGTGAAAAAAGATTAAAAGTTACGACAAAACAGTCATAATGTTATGTAAAACAAGTTGCAAAATTATGAGAAAAAGGTCATATTGTTATGTGAAACAAGTTGCAAAATTATGAGAAAAAGGTCATATTGTTATGTGAAAGAGTTTCAAAGTTACAAGAAAACAGTCCTAATGTTATGTGAAACCATTTGCAAAGTTATAAGGAAAAAGTCAATATTATGTGAAAAAAGTTATGAAAAAAAGTGACGTTATATGAAAAAAAATCGCAATGTTACGAGAAAACAGTCATAATGTTATGTGAAACAAGTTGCAAAGTTATGAGAAAAAGGTCATAATGTTATGTGAAACAAGTTGCAAAATTATGAAAAAAAAGTCATAATGTTATGTGAAAAAAGATTAAAAGTTACGACAAAACAGTCATAATGTTATGTAAAACAAGTTGCAAAATTATGAGAAAAAGGTCATATTGTTATGTGAAACAAGTTGCAAAATTATGAGAAAAAGGTCATATTGTTATGTGAAAGAGTTTCAAAGTTACAAGAAAACAGTCCTAATGTTATGTGAAACCATTTGCAAAGTTATAAGGAAAAAGTCAATATTATGTGAAAAAAGTTATGAAAAAAAGTGACGTTATATGAAAAAAAATCGCAATGTTACGAGAAAACAGTCATAATGTTATGTGAAACAAGTTGCAAAGTTATGAGAAAAAGGTCATAATGTTATGTGAAACAAGTTGCAAAATTATGAAAAAAAAGTCATAATGTTATGTGAAAAAAGATTAAAAGTTACGACAAAACAGTCATAATGTTATGTAAAACAAGTTGCAAAATTATGAGAAAAAGGTCATATTGTTATGTGAAACAAGTTGCAAAATTATGAGAAAAAGGTCATATTGTTATGTGAAAGAGTTTCAAAGTTACAAGAAAACAGTCCTAATGTTATGTGAAACCATTTGCAAAGTTATAAGGAAAAAGTCAATATTATGTGAAAAAAGTTATGAAAAAAAGTGACGTTATATGAAAAAAAATCGCAATGTTACGAGAAAACAGTCATAATGTTATGTGAAACAAGTTGCAAAGTTATGAGAAAAAGGTCATAATGTTATGTGAAACAAGTTGCAAAATTATGAAAAAAAAGTCATAATGTTATGTGAAAAAAGATTAAAAGTTACGACAAAACAGTCATAATGTTATGTAAAACAAGTTGCAAAATTATGAGAAAAAGGTCATATTGTTATGTGAAACAAGTTGCAAAATTATGAGAAAAAGGTCATATTGTTATGTGAAAGAGTTTCAAAGTTACAAGAAAACAGTCCTAATGTTATGTGAAACCATTTGCAAAGTTATAAGGAAAAAGTCAATATTATGTGAAAAAAGTTATGAAAAAAAGTGACGTTATATGAAAAAAAATCGCAATGTTACGAGAAAACAGTCATAATGTTATGTGAAACAAGTTGCAAAGTTATGAGAAAAAGGTCATAATGTTATGTGAAACAAGTTGCAAAATTATGAAAAAAAAGTCATAATGTTATGTGAAAAAAGATTAAAAGTTACGACAAAACAGTCATAATGTTATGTAAAACAAGTTGCAAAATTATGAGAAAAAGGTCATATTGTTATGTGAAACAAGTTGCAAAATTATGAGAAAAAGGTCATATTGTTATGTGAAAGAGTTTCAAAGTTACAAGAAAACAGTCCTAATGTTATGTGAAACCATTTGCAAAGTTATAAGGAAAAAGTCAATATTATGTGAAAAAAGTTATGAAAAAAAGTGACGTTATATGAAAAAAAATCGCAATGTTACGAGAAAACAGTCATAATGTTATGTGAAACAAGTTGCAAAGTTATGAGAAAAAGGTCATAATGTTATGTGAAACAAGTTGCAAAATTATGAAAAAAAAGTCATAATGTTATGTGAAAAAAGATTAAAAGTTACGACAAAACAGTCATAATGTTATGTAAAACAAGTTGCAAAATTATGAGAAAAAGGTCATATTGTTATGTGAAACAAGTTGCAAAATTATGAGAAAAAGGTCATATTGTTATGTGAAAGAGTTTCAAAGTTACAAGAAAACAGTCCTAATGTTATGTGAAACCATTTGCAAAGTTATAAGGAAAAAGTCAATATTATGTGAAAAAAGTTATGAAAAAAAGTGACGTTATATGAAAAAAAATCGCAATGTTACGAGAAAACAGTCATAATGTTATGTGAAACAAGTTGCAAAGTTATGAGAAAAAGGTCATAATGTTATGTGAAACAAGTTGCAAAATTATGAAAAAAAAGTCATAATGTTATGTGAAAAAAGATTAAAAGTTACGACAAAACAGTCATAATGTTATGTAAAACAAGTTGCAAAATTATGAGAAAAAGGTCATATTGTTATGTGAAACAAGTTGCAAAATTATGAGAAAAAGGTCATATTGTTATGTGAAAGAGTTTCAAAGTTACAAGAAAACAGTCCTAATGTTATGTGAAACCATTTGCAAAGTTATAAGGAAAAAGTCAATATTATGTGAAAAAAGTTATGAAAAAAAGTGACGTTATATGAAAAAAAATCGCAATGTTACGAGAAAACAGTCATAATGTTATGTGAAACAAGTTGCAAAGTTATGAGAAAAAGGTCATAATGTTATGTGAAACAAGTTGCAAAATTATGAAAAAAAAGTCATAATGTTATGTGAAAAAAGATTAAAAGTTACGACAAAACAGTCATAATGTTATGTAAAACAAGTTGCAAAATTATGAGAAAAAGGTCATATTGTTATGTGAAACAAGTTGCAAAATTATGAGAAAAAGGTCATATTGTTATGTGAAAGAGTTTCAAAGTTACAAGAAAACAGTCCTAATGTTATGTGAAACCATTTGCAAAGTTATAAGGAAAAAGTCAATATTATGTGAAAAAAGTTATGAAAAAAAGTGACGTTATATGAAAAAAAATCGCAATGTTACGAGAAAACAGTCATAATGTTATGTGAAACAAGTTGCAAAGTTATGAGAAAAAGGTCATAATGTTATGTGAAACAAGTTGCAAAATTATGAAAAAAAAGTCATAATGTTATGTGAAAAAAGATTAAAAGTTACGACAAAACAGTCATAATGTTATGTAAAACAAGTTGCAAAATTATGAGAAAAAGGTCATATTGTTATGTGAAACAAGTTGCAAAATTATGAGAAAAAGGTCATATTGTTATGTGAAAGAGTTTCAAAGTTACAAGAAAACAGTCCTAATGTTATGTGAAACCATTTGCAAAGTTATAAGGAAAAAGTCAATATTATGTGAAAAAAGTTATGAAAAAAAGTGACGTTATATGAAAAAAAATCGCAATGTTACGAGAAAACAGTCATAATGTTATGTGAAACAAGTTGCAAAGTTATGAGAAAAAGGTCATAATGTTATGTGAAACAAGTTGCAAAATTATGAAAAAAAAGTCATAATGTTATGTGAAAAAAGATTAAAAGTTACGACAAAACAGTCATAATGTTATGTAAAACAAGTTGCAAAATTATGAGAAAAAGGTCATATTGTTATGTGAAACAAGTTGCAAAATTATGAGAAAAAGGTCATATTGTTATGTGAAAGAGTTTCAAAGTTACAAGAAAACAGTCCTAATGTTATGTGAAACCATTTGCAAAGTTATAAGGAAAAAGTCAATATTATGTGAAAAAAGTTATGAAAAAAAGTGACGTTATATGAAAAAAAATCGCAATGTTACGAGAAAACAGTCATAATGTTATGTGAAACAAGTTGCAAAGTTATGAGAAAAAGGTCATAATGTTATGTGAAACAAGTTGCAAAATTATGAAAAAAAAGTCATAATGTTATGTGAAAAAAGATTAAAAGTTACGACAAAACAGTCATAATGTTATGTAAAACAAGTTGCAAAATTATGAGAAAAAGGTCATATTGTTATGTGAAACAAGTTGCAAAATTATGAGAAAAAGGTCATATTGTTATGTGAAAGAGTTTCAAAGTTACAAGAAAACAGTCCTAATGTTATGTGAAACCATTTGCAAAGTTATAAGGAAAAAGTCAATATTATGTGAAAAAAGTTATGAAAAAAAGTGACGTTATATGAAAAAAAATCGCAATGTTACGAGAAAACAGTCATAATGTTATGTGAAACAAGTTGCAAAGTTATGAGAAAAAGGTCATAATGTTATGTGAAACAAGTTGCAAAATTATGAAAAAAAAGTCATAATGTTATGTGAAAAAAGATTAAAAGTTACGACAAAACAGTCATAATGTTATGTAAAACAAGTTGCAAAATTATGAGAAAAAGGTCATATTGTTATGTGAAACAAGTTGCAAAATTATGAGAAAAAGGTCATATTGTTATGTGAAAGAGTTTCAAAGTTACAAGAAAACAGTCCTAATGTTATGTGAAACCATTTGCAAAGTTATAAGGAAAAAGTCAATATTATGTGAAAAAAGTTATGAAAAAAAGTGACGTTATATGAAAAAAAATCGCAATGTTACGAGAAAACAGTCATAATGTTATGTGAAACAAGTTGCAAAGTTATGAGAAAAAGGTCATAATGTTATGTGAAACAAGTTGCAAAATTATGAAAAAAAAGTCATAATGTTATGTGAAAAAAGATTAAAAGTTACGACAAAACAGTCATAATGTTATGTAAAACAAGTTGCAAAATTATGAGAAAAAGGTCATATTGTTATGTGAAACAAGTTGCAAAATTATGAGAAAAAGGTCATATTGTTATGTGAAAGAGTTTCAAAGTTACAAGAAAACAGTCCTAATGTTATGTGAAACCATTTGCAAAGTTATAAGGAAAAAGTCAATATTATGTGAAAAAAGTTATGAAAAAAAGTGACGTTATATGAAAAAAAATCGCAATGTTACGAGAAAACAGTCATAATGTTATGTGAAACAAGTTGCAAAGTTATGAGAAAAAGGTCATAATGTTATGTGAAACAAGTTGCAAAATTATGAAAAAAAAGTCATAATGTTATGTGAAAAAAGATTAAAAGTTACGACAAAACAGTCATAATGTTATGTAAAACAAGTTGCAAAATTATGAGAAAAAGGTCATATTGTTATGTGAAACAAGTTGCAAAATTATGAGAAAAAGGTCATATTGTTATGTGAAAGAGTTTCAAAGTTACAAGAAAACAGTCCTAATGTTATGTGAAACCATTTGCAAAGTTATAAGGAAAAAGTCAATATTATGTGAAAAAAGTTATGAAAAAAAGTGACGTTATATGAAAAAAAATCGCAATGTTACGAGAAAACAGTCATAATGTTATGTGAAACAAGTTGCAAAGTTATGAGAAAAAGGTCATAATGTTATGTGAAACAAGTTGCAAAATTATGAAAAAAAGGTCATAATGTTATGTGAAACAAGTTGCAAAATTATGAGAAAACTGTTATGTTATGTGAAACAAGTTGCAAAATGATGAGATAACAGTTATAATGTTATGTGAAACAAGTTGCAAAATTATGAGAAAAAGGTCATAATGTTATGTGAAAAAAGTTTCAAAGTTATGAGAAAAAGGTCATAATGTTATGTGAAAAAAGTTTCAAAGTTATGAGAAAAAGGTCATAATGTTATGTGAAACAAGTTGCAAAATTATGAGAAAAAGGTCATAATGTTATGTGAAAAAAGTTTCAACGTTATGAGAAAAGTATTATTAGGAAAACGTTTCACTATGTGAAAATGGGTGCAGTGTTATGAGAAAAACGTCGCAATTTAATATGGACAAAGTTGCAATACATGCGGGGGGGAAAAAAGTCGAGATAGTTGCCGAGCAAACAGCTGAGTGACGATGATTGGTATATTACGTGTTTTGTTTGGGACTCAACCAACAAATTCTGCCTAGCAACAGGTGGCATCGCAAAGGTATAAAGTCATGAGGACTGCTTTATCTTCAGCTCGCCAAAGACGGCTCTCAGAAGGTCATTTGCAGGTGGCGTACAAATAAGACAGTAATTTCCCTGCAGTGTAGTAATCCCCTGGAAGCAAACCGTCGAGTCCAAATGTCTTTTTTCATTTCTGATCCCAATTCTTTCCAGCAGGATGAACATGCGTCGCTATGACTCACGAGGTCACCAAAGTATCTGCTCTCACGCCCTCTAACTCCCAATTAGGTTGACTTGTTTCAATATGGTGGTTTCCTGCTAAAGATATACTTGCCAGTACACTGTAAACTAACACGGGATGCGTATATTTGTTTTCTTTGAAGGGAACGAGTGATGATAACCACAGAGCGGTACACACATCTCTGTCCTGACTGCTCAGTACAAAAACATGTTGACGAATAAAATATGCAGTTTTTGCTGGTAGTAATACACGAGGAATGACTTCTTTTCTGTCAACAAAAGCGCTTTTCAAACTTTCACGGAGTCACGAGACGGCCACTAATACCTTCGACCTTTCGCCGTGCGGTCTTTGTGGCCGCAAAGTGGCTCAACTACCAATCTTGCCTCGGCTTATAAAACATTTTTAGTCCTTTTCCGACTAGTTCACAAGGCTTCAAGCGGCCTTTGTTTTGGCGGATGCCATTTTTGTCCGCACTTTTGGATAAATGTGTCATCCAAAAGTGACTCGGAGGGAATGTTGGGGAATCACAAGCGAAAAATAAAAATAGTGTCAAGACTGTGGGAGGCCAGAACCTCTGCACATCTGCTCTACACCCCCCCCTCACACACACACACACACACACACCCCACATTTCATCAGTCACTTTGGTCTATCTTGTCAAGAAACAATACTATAGAAAGCACACTTGGCTGTACTTTTGAGCAGTCACATCTGCTCCCCAGTGTTGGCGGCACTCCTGCAGCCCTGCTTTGTAGACGACACAATGTTCTAGCCACTCAGATGCTACCGTGACCAGATGTTGAGCAGTAATGGCCGTGTGTTGACTCGTTTTCAGTGGCTAGTAAGTCCACTCAGTGAACCGCGTCTCACCGGTGCCGGCAGCACTCGTGCAGCCCTGCTTTGTAGACGACACAATGATCTAGCCACTCAGATGCTACCGTGACCAGATGTTGAGCAGTAATGGCCGTGTGTTGACTCGTTTTCAGTGGCTAGTAAGTCCACTCAGTGAACCGCGTCTCACCGGTGCCGGCAGCACTCGTGCAGCCCTGCTTTGTAGACGACACAATGATCTAGCCACTCAGATGCTACCGTGACCAGATGTTGAGCAGTAATGGCCGTGTGTTGACTCGTTTTCAGTGGCTAGTAAGTCCACTCAGTGAACCGCGTCTCACCGGTGCCGGCAGCACTCGTGCAGCCCTGCTTTGTAGACGACACAATGATCTAGCCACTCAGATGCTACCGTGACCAGATGTTGAGCAGTAATGGCCGTGTGTTGACTCGTTTTCAGTGGCTAGTAAGTCCACTCAGTGAACCGCGTCTCACCGGTGCCGGCAGCACTCGTGCAGCCCTGCTTTGTAGACGACACAATGATCTAGCCACTCAGATGCTACCGTGACCAGATGTTGAGCAGTAATGGCCGTGTGTTGACTCGTTTTCAGTGGCTAGTAAGTCCACTCAGTGAACCGCGTCTCACCGGTGCCGGCAGCACTCGTGCAGCCCTGCATTGTAGACGACACAATGATCTAGCCACTCAGATGCTACCGTGACCAGATGTTGAGCAGTAATGGCCGTGTGTTGACTCGTTTTCAGTGGCTAGTAAGTCCACTCAGTGAACCGCGTCTCACCGGTGCCGGCAGCACTCGTGCAGCCCTGCTTTGTAGACGACACAATGATCTAGCCACTCAGATGCTACCGTGACCAGATGTTGAGCAGTAATGGCCGTGTGTTGACTCGTTTTCAGTGGCTAGTAAGTCCACTCAGTGAACCGCGTCTCACCGGTGCCGGCAGCACTCGTGCAGCCCTGCTTTGTAGACGACACAATGATCTAGCCACTCAGATGCTACCGTGACCAGATGTTGAGCAGTAATGGCCGTGTGTTGACTCGTTTTCAGTGGCTAGTAAGTCCACTCAGTGAACCGCGTCTCACCGGTGCCGGCAGCACTCATGCAGCCCTGCACTGTAGACGACACAATGTTCTAGCCACTCAGATGCTACTGTGACCAGATGTTGAGCAGTAATGGCCGTGTGTTGACTCGTTTTCAGTGGCTAGTAAGTCCACTCAGTGAACCGCGTCTCACCGGTGCCGGCAGCACTCGTGCAGCCCTGCACTGTAGACGACACAATGATCTAGCCACTCAGATGCTACCGTGACCAGATGTTGAGCAGTAATGGCCGTGTGTTGACTCGTTTTCAGTGGCTAGTAAGTCCACTCAGTGTACCGCGTCTCACCGGTGCCGGCAGCACTCGTGCAGGCTCCGCCGAGGCACAATGATCTCGCCACGCGCTTGTTCTGACATATGAATGATGGACGAAAGGGATAAGTGAGCATTTTAGTGTCGCTTTCCCCGTCACTGAAGACTGCTGTCCCCAAAGACACGAGGCGGCAGCAAGATCAACCGCCACCTTCCTGTTTTGACATGAGTTGCCTGTGGAATTCAAGTGTTTCTCACCTCAGTATTGTAACCCAAATGGAGCCAAAGAGCGCCAGCATTTTTCAACAACACAGCAAAATCACGCAGATATGAAAAATATCGACCCGTCAAGCCAAACTATCACGGTATCGACAGCATCGCCGTCTGCGTCGATCCGAACCTCTTCTCCGCCAGGCAGGAGTCGCGGAAAGTAACGCAAAGTTCGGACGCAAGGAGGAGAAGCAAGGAAGGAGCTGGACTGGTCGAGAGAGAGAGAGCGAGCGAGAGAGAGCGAGAAAGAGAAAACGCAACCCGATCCCACTTTTTTCACAGACCGCGGGAGAGCGAGAGCGAGACAGGAGGGCCGGGACGCGCACAGAGTTGGACTCCTCATCGATTATCTCGGCACCAGGGATCGATCCGAGCGGACTGATGCTCGCCGCGTCTGTCTTCAGGTAGGCCCACGCGCACCCCACGCGGGCTTCCTCCGCACTTTTGGCGCACGCGCGGGGAGAAGCGGGGGCGCCTTCTCCCCTCGTCCGGATCGATCGTGCGTCTTTCGCCTGTCGGGGCGCGCGGACTCGCGTGGGGGGCCCCTCACGCGTGTGCCTCGGCGGTTCTTCCTGCGCGTCCACAGACCGCGGCCTGGCGGTGCAATTCCCCGGCCTGCGGCTTGCGGGCTGCCCGCTGCGGTGATGCTTTTGGATTCCGCAGGTCCGTATTGTCGCGAAGTCTGCTAGTGAGGCGTTTAGGATCATGTCCGCGCTCCAACGCGGCGGTGCACTTGTTTCCGCCACACTAGTCGGTGTTGTTTAGCGGCTGCAGGGGGAAGAGCCCGAAAGTGTTCTTTAGCGGCCGAAGTGACCCGGAATCACGTCTGCCCTGCACCCTGCTGTGATCAGCCCGCCGCAGTGATGACACAAACCTGAAATAAAGGACGTTCACGCTCTTCCCAACCATAAAACCGCAGCTCCAAGTAAATTACGTGCGTTTAGGAGGCACCCAAGTGTCTCTAAAGTGGATAAAGTCCAACTAAATGAGTAAGAAGCCAAGCAGGCACAATGCAGCGTTTACATTAAGTGATAAATATTCCATTGTGTATTGACAGACTGGAAACAAAAATAATACAAGTCAGGTTAAAATGTCTCAAAACAACAGGAATTCCAAAGAATTGGACTTTTTTTTAAAAAAAAGCCCGGGAAGCACCTTCTTGCAACAGCTGGGAAAGTAAACAAAGCAAAACTACAAGTGAATTAAGGAGGCAAAATAAAACTTTACCCTCTCTTAAGCATCACTGAAGTCAAGTCAAAAAGCATAAGAAAAAGCAACTTTTCCCAAAACCTATTTTCAGACCCCGAAAGCGTGACACCGTGATAAGTGCATTTCTGCCAAGTAGGATCCTTCATTTATAAATGGAAAATGTCCATAGTTAAAGCGTAGATGACCTGTTTGTGACCTTATGGAGAGCCCTCTACACATGAAATAGCACCCCTATAGTTGCCTTGACACTGCTATTATCCAAAACAGTAGACATAAATAAGACTTTTCAAGTCATAAACAAACACTCCTCGTGCTTGTGAGTTGCTGTGAATGAGTTTTGATGCAAGGACAGCTGAGAGACGGGCTAGACAGGAAGTGATGGTGGGTGTTCAGGGTCCAGGTTTCGGCCGCAACAGTAGCCCGTGTTAGGGATTGTCGTGAGATCATTTAAAGCGGCACCAAGAGCAATCAAGTCTGGTGCTTGTGTGTCTCACGCACCACTGCAGTAACATTCTAGTGTAGATTACTACAAACATATGATCAGGACATTGAATGCATCTTCTGAATGTCTAATATTTGTATTTCGGTTTATTTAGCCATTTCTGTGCTTGCAAACGCATAATTCAGGCCAGAAATATAGAACGTTTACCTAAGTATGCATATTTTGAAACCCGTAGCAGGTCATATTCACACACGAAACAGCGTGATTTGTCGATTGGTGTATTTCCGCAAAAGACGCGATAGAGCGAAGTCAAGAAACTGGAAGCGCAAAGGGGCGAGGGAAAAGATTCACCAGCGTTGCCGTTGCAGGTCGTCCACCGTGCTTCACAAATGACAGACAGCCCATAAAGAGGATAATGTTCTGAAGCACAAACCACAATCTTTCAACACCAAACCTCAAGTAAAAGCAGTTTTACCGCACGGGATGGATCCAAGCCATTTGACTGATTGCTCCTACCGTGTGTGTGTGTGCGTGTGTGTGTGTGTACGGTCCCAGAGAGAGGCATGGAGGGGGAAACATGCTCGCTGTTCAAAGCCAATAGTGTGGCACCGTTTATGTTGACAACCCGTGTATGTTTTATTACTAAAAAGTGCCCGCTTAGGTTGACATCGACATACGCGGTCGGCCGATTATGTCACACGGGTGCGTTTATGTGGACATGAGTCGTAGGTATTCATTAACGTCATCCTCATCACCAAGCTGTGTGAAACCACAGCAGCAACATGACTACTGTCTACTCGCACTGCATAAAAACATGCACGGTGACTTCCTGTTCAGTGCAAAGTAAGCTTCAAAATAAATGCAGTGGCGGTATTATCCTAGCGGTACTATCCTGGAAAATAGGGAAAAAGGCAGGAGGAGGTAGCAGAGGTAGCTGAAGGTAGCAGAGATGAAGGTGCTGAGGTTCTCTTCGGGTGTGACCAGGATGGACAGGATCAGGAATGAGCACATCAGAGGGACAACACATGTTAGAAGTTTCGGAGATAAAGTCAGAGAGGCCAGACTGAGATGGTTTGGATAGAGGAGAGATAGTGAATATATTGGTAGAAAGGTAATGAGTTTTGAATTGCCAGGCAGGAGGCCTCGAGGAAGACCAAAGAGGAGGTTTATGGATGTAGGGAAAGAGGACATGAAGGTAGCACGCAAGAGAAGACAGGGTTCGATGGAGGCAATTGAATGGCTGTGGCGACCCCTAAAGGGATAAGCCGAAAGGAAAAGAAGAAGATTATCCTGGAAAATGGGGGGGGCGGGGGCAGGTTGGGGCGGGGGCTAGTAGAAATACCAGAATTGTTGCTTCTTTTCCTCGCAAAATTACCCTCATTTTAACTGGTGCTGGGGGTGTGGGGGCCCGAATTTTCCTTCATTTCCAAACGTAAAGATCGCGTGGCAAGCGTATAAAATACACAAAAACAAATAGGAATGCGCACAAACGGAGGACGACTATGTCAGCAAACGGTTGTAGGTTGGAAAACCCGCTATTACGGCCGTCTCTTGACAAAGCTGCAAGTAAACGTGCAAGCAAGGCTGGTCCCGCTTGTGTCGGCAACCCCTTATGTTGACATGCAGGAAAGGGTGCAGGCTTGGAGGTCATGTTTGTAAACCTGTATGTCATCCTGTGCTTCCGCCCTCTTCTTCTCCTTCTTCTCGCACCCCCGCCCCCCTTCCTCCAGGGTCTATGTGCTGTGGGCCTCTGTGGGGGTCGCGACCTCCGTGACCAAGCCCGCCAAGGGGAAGGTGAGTCATTAGCTCCTCACACACTGGATGCACTGAGTTGACTCTTTTCGAGAGGTGAAAGGGGAAGCCATCAAAGGAAGAGGCGTCACGGAGGGTTCCTGTATGTACTTTTTAAAGACGCTGGAGGAAACCATGAGTCAGGATTTTTCTGTACGTGGCCCTCATTGTAAACTCGCTGCACACCCGTGTCCTGCGGATGACACGTACACTGAAATGCACCAAGAGAGACTGATCTTAAGTGAAGCCAATTCAAGTAGCAGTGCCACTTTGCACTGAGGGCGCCCTTGTGAGGTTTTCTGTTGAATAGCCTAAAGAAGACTAAGCAACTGAGCAAAAAAATACGCATCTTTAAGAAAATGTTTATTTTTTTTTTTATATTTTTTTTTTCATATATTTTGTTATTTTTTTTAATACATATATTTGTTTTTTTTTGGGTATGCTTTTATGTTTTTTTTTTTTTTTTTTTTTTTTCCACACTAGGTGTCGGTAATGTTCCTGTGACGTTGGGTGAGACACACAAGCACCAGACTCGATCGGCGGAACAGCAGGCTTTTATTGCAGGTTTGAACGATCTCGCAATAATCCCTTAACACGGGTTACTCTTGATGAAACGCCAAGATTAAACTCAACTCTGAACCCCCGTCGTCACTTCCTGTCCCGTAACACCGGAACCCATTTTATTTATGTTTTCGAAGTCTTATTTTCTGTTATTATGTGTATTATTTTGGGTAACGGGAGTGTAAAAGTGACTATAGGGGTATTATTTCATGTCTAGAGAGCTCTAATAATGTTAAAAACTGGATTTATTTATCATGGTCGCGTCAGGCTTCTTTCAACCTTTGGACATCGATGTCGCTTTTTAAAAACATGCAAATGAGCCGCCTATGTTGTGCTATGCGGGTTGTTTGGTCTCTCCAACGTACAGTTTATTCCACAAGCAAACCACACAAATGAGCAAATGTGAGTTTTAATTTGAAAATAAGTATACGGGGTATACCGAGCATGGATGATTCTCCCTCTCACAAGTTTCCTCCCTTCTGAGGCCAAAATGTCAATCCTAAGCCTCGGTAATACTTGGGGGGGTTTTGGGGGGATTGGGTCACCTGCCAGCAGTGCGATGACGTGGAGAGCGCCAGAACCAGGTCGCGTTTTCCAGTGTTTCGTGAGATAAAAGTCATTTCGTAACAAGCTGGCCTGCTTGGCACAACGGCAAAAATGAAAGCGCAACAAAAGTTTCCATTGAGAGAGAAACCTGGAGTGGTGGCCGCTCCACTTCCCCGAGCCTCTCCCGCTAAATGCCCGTCAAGTGTGTAAATACGTGCGTGTCAAACGCCGCCTCTCTGCTGTGGTGTCCCCGAGTCTTTTGTCTTTTGTTGGACCAAAGTGAAGCCCGGCCTGCATCGGAACATTTCAAGGGATTATCAGAGCTACACACCTAAAAAACAAATGCATAAATATTCACGTATCATTTCGACTATAAAAGTGTACAATGTTTCTGTCCACTTCATTTTTTTTACATGTTTCCTTTATTTTTTATTTGTTTAATTACCCGACTAATTAAGATCTCCTTGTGTATGTACTGCAATGGAGCTTTGTTACTACGCATGTTCCAAATGGACTGGACTTTTTCCAGTGAGGGCCACATAGTGAAAAATCCAAGGATGAAATTTGGTGTAACGTCGTTTTTTGCTCTTTTTTTTCCCTCCATTTTTGCTGTTATTTGTTCATTTTCCAAATGCTTTTGTTTTTGTACATTTTGTTTTTGTAACATTCTGACTTTATTCCCATAACAATTTAACTTTATTGCCACAAAAGTTTTTTCGCAGCCTAATTTTCCCAAAAGTGCAAATTTATTTTGTTTTGTTTCTCACAATATTACACATTTTAAAAACAACATATTTTTGTTAATATTTCACCTCTGTGCAACTACTGTTTTTCATAATAGTGTGAATTTGCTGTCGTAAAAAAACATTTTTTTTTTCATTTCTGTTTTTGTTTTTGTTTTTATTTTCTGTTTCTACTTTCTTCTTGTAAATTTTTTTTCTCGTACTTATGACGTTGTTCCTGTCATATTTTCACTTTATTCTTGAAACATTACGACTTTTTCCCCAACCTAATTATGTATTTGTTGTTTTGTTTGTTTGTCATATTAAGACTTTTAATAAATAATTTTTTTTTTCTTTATAATTTCAACTTTTTGCTCCTAAAATGTTATTTTTCACAACGTTATTTTTGTAAAATTATGACTTTCTCTTGTTAGATTAATTTTTCATTTAATATTTTGACTTTATTCATGTACAATTACTGCTATTTTTTTGTACTTTTTTTTTTTAGTTTTCTTGTAAAATTATATTTTCAGACTGTGCCACGGGCCAATAAAAAAAAAAATCGACCTTTGGAAAGCCATTTCCATTAATAATTACAAATGAAACAACTTTAAACAAAATGTATTATTAATTGTTATCTACAATTGTAATTCCCTTTAATTTACTATAAAAAAAATCACATTATTATTAGGAATTATTTGTCTTTTTTTAAAAATTGTGGTTTAGAAACAAGTCTATTTGACTTGACCCCGCCCCCCCCAAAAATCACAAAAAATGTATTGGCCTAAATAATATTCATATAATATTTGGATAAGCAGACAATGCAATAATTAAGTCAAATTTTGGATTAAAAAAGTTAAAAATAGGTTTTGGCTTCTCTAACCGCTTAGTACAAGGGTGTCCAAAGTGCGTCTGTTTTTTTTTAATTGGCCCGCGGCACGTTCTAAAAATATAATCTATCAAGACAACGAATAAAACACAACAAAAAAACAGTAAAAAATGACAAGAATAAAGTCATTAAGAGAAGAAAGTGGTAAGATAGCAAATATTATTTTAGTAGCATTTCTTTGCAATATTAAGAAAAAAATACATAATTTGTAATACCATAATATAAAGAGAAAAAGTGATGTTACCAGAATAAGGTAAAATATTATGGGAATCAAGTAATAGTGAAATAATTATGTGGGAAAATATTACAAGAAGAAAGTAGAAATTGCAAAAAAACTAATTTTGCAAGAATAAAGTCAGAATATTAAGAGAAATTCTACGAGAATAAGCTAAAATATTCGAAGCTAAGGTCATTTTAGTAGCACAGGGTTGAAAAATTAAAGGAAAAATCTAATTTTTTTTTCGAAAATAGTTATAGGTTGGGGAAAAAGTTCTATATATATGGCTTAGCATACAGTATGTTTGTGTGAAAACTTTCAAGACCTGCTCGTGTGCACACCTCCAACTTGTAGTTGGAGGTAAAATGGCGGGAGGACAAGGAAAGCGAAAAGGGAGGGGGGTTCAAAGCGGGCAAGCCTAATGACCGTGTGTGTGTGTGTGTGTGCGTGCGGGGAGGGGAGGTGAAGTCTGTCGCAATGAGTGACATCAAACACACAGCTGCCACATAACCGCGCCATTAATGAGCAGCACGCAGTGACCCCGAAGGAGCCGCCGGTGACCTCTTGCAGCGGCTACTGCTTCTACTCCTCCGACACTGTAGCGCCAGAGCGCTCACAATGATGGCTCCTTAACGTTGTTGGACACATGATCACAAAGGCGTCACTGTAGCTCCTTGACAGCTACGGGCCCCTCTGTGGGGGGCGGCGGAAACGGGATTAATGACTCACAAAGTCAGGTTTCTAGGAGGCCCTTCAGCCCGGTTTAGGTCACAGTGGTAAAGCGGGAGGTGAGATGATTTGAATCAAAACGATGCTTTTATTTGTGGGGAAACCCGCCTTATGGTACTCGAATCCCTTGCTCGCGGTGCGAGCAAAAACAACACAGCAAGCATGTGGAGCACTCAGTGTAACTGCACCACAAAAGTCCAAACAGACCCTCATGTGCATGCAAACCTGTACTATTTCATAACCCGCAAGGCATGCTGGGTGCCTTGCCGGCTGGTGTAATAGTAATGGTCCAGAAAATGGATGGATGGATATTTGCGGCTAAATGCTGTGTAAATAGAAAGCAGCTACGTTGCTATTGTGGTTTCATGCGGTGTGGTTTCATCCGGGCCTGGATGAGTAGGTCCAATGCCAATTGTCGTTTTTTTGTGCGTGTTTGTGTTCCAGATGGTGGGTCGGCGGTCAAGACAGGTGTTTGAGGCAGACCCTGTGGAGGGGGTGTGGTCAGTCTGGGGGGAGTGGTCAGAGTGCACCCAGACATGCGGCGTGGGCGTCTCACAAAGAACCAGGAAGTGTCTTCCACCTCCACGAACCTCCCCCGTCTCCTTCCCGCAGCCCAGCTGGGCCGGGTATCTACCCGGAGGCATGGGAGGGTCCTCCATGCACGCCTACCGCCCTTCCCACCAACCCATGCCTCATCACAACCAGGGGGTGTCGCTTTATCGGAATACTCCAACAACCGAAAGTGGAGGGGCTCCTCTTGCGGCGGGACAGAGCAATCCGTCCTCACCTTTCCATCCGGCAGAATACACGGCATCCAATCAGAACCGTGTGTCCGTGTACCGATCCCCTTACCGGGCTCCCTCGCGAGGCTACGACCCGCAGACACGCACCATCAGGAGGCCCACCAATCCAGCATTGGGGAGGGGAGGGGGAGGCAACAGAAGGTCCACCAGCCAGGAGGGCGTGCCTGTGAGGAGGTGAGTCTTTAGCTATTATAATAATAATTAGGGATGTCCCGATCCGGTCTTCAGGATCGGCATCGGCCGCCGATCAGATGTATTTTGAAGATGTGAAAAGATCGGTTTCCGCCACGAGTTCGGGCCGATGTCCGTGGGGTACCGTGGTTAAGTTAGTTTCACGCAGGACGCTGTCTTCCCTCGCTGTGCCCGGACTCCTCTGTCATGGTGCCACGGGACGTGGCGCTTTAAGCACCGGTTGTTCTAAATGACACCACAAAAGGATTAGTCCTACCCTAAAAGTCTTGTTTCTGTTTAATTCCACGTCAGGACGGATGTAACTCAGTTTTATCTGCATGACAACACAGAGCACTCACTCCTTCTGCAGGACCTTCCAATTGCTATTTTCTTATTCTTATTTGTCACAAAAGCCAAACACTATTGTTGCCAATGCGTGTAATAAAAATGAGTAAATTCAGCAATGCGGCCAAAAAGAGCTGTTTAATAACCATATTCAATTCCACCAATTCATGTTTGCAACAAAAGTTGACTATTTTAGAAAATCGCATCAGTTGCCAAAAAAATGTGGATCGGGACATCCCTAATATTAATAATAATAATAATAATAATAATAGGTTAACCAAAAACGATCTGATAAATTTATGTGGATTTTTACATTCACATTGTCTTTCACTCGTGTGCCGTGCTAGTCATTGGGCTTGAATCAATCACACCATCCATTCATTTTCCGTGCCGCTTATGCTCACCAGGTTGCCGGGGTATGCTGGAGCCTATCCCAGCGGACTTCTGGCAAGGGGCAGGGTACACCCTGGACTGGTCGCCAACCAATCGCAGGGCACATACTGTATAGACAAATAGCCATTCATACCTATGGACAATGTAGCGCAAGGGCCTGTTGTGTGCGGAGCTGACAAAACTACCGATCACGGTGGGGAGTATGGCTCTGAGGGGCGTGACATCGACCGGGCTTGATTCGAGCAGAGAAACATTTTTCCATGAGTGAAAAATTGATCATTTGAAGAATATTAGCAGTAGTTTTGCACACAACTTCAGTGTCCTTGTTTACCTTATTTTGTGTAAAAAAATAGAATATATATATATGTATATATATACGGGTAGCATGTTGGCCTCACAGTCAGGAAGTTCTGGGTTCAAATCTTTGTCGGGCATCTCTGTGTGGAGTTTGCATGTTCTCCCCGTGCGTGTGTGGGTTTTCTCCGGGTACTCCGGTTTCCTCCCACATTCCAAAAACATGCATGTTAGGTTAATTGGCGACTCTAAATTGTCCATTGGTGTGAATGGTTGTATGTCTTTGTTTGTCTTAATGTGCCCTGCGATTGACTGGCAACCAGTCCAGGGTGTACCCCGCCTCTCGCCCAAAGCCAGCTGGGATAGGCTCCAGCATCCCCGTGACCCTAATGAGGATAAGTGGCATAGAAAAATTAATATATATATGTGTGCGTGTATATGTATATATAAAATCATATATATATTTATATGCGTGAAAATAGAAATAATCTGACTTGAGGTCAAAGCGTGGTAAAAGGGCTCCTACAAATGTAAGCGGAAGTGAGTCGTGGGAAACCACACTTGACTTGTTTTCCTGATTTATTAACCACCCTTGTCAATGACATGCACTTTGTTAGTGTTTGCACGCTAGAGAAAGAAATAGTGACTGTTTTGCAATAGGAGACGTGTCGAGGTGGGGGGTTAAATCCTTCTCGAGGCAAGTGTGGTTGTCATGCAAGCGTAAAAAGAAGCCAAGCCCTGCTGATGACAAAACGCTTTATGGAGTCGTTACTGTGTATTTCGGCGCAAGAAAAGCCAAAGAAAAAGCAAGCCTTTATGTGTTTATGATTCCATGACTAAGTGCTGGCGTGCGCGCAGGCCCGTCGTCGCCTCTTAGCGCATTCCTCCCCGCGTTAGTCGGAGAGCTGTTGTTCAGGAGGAGCATTTCGGCATAAGGGGAGCGCTGATTCATCGTTATTGGAAGATATGACACTGTGTTTGGCCAACTGCCCGACGTCTGCAAAAGTGACACACAGGAAAGGAGATTTGCATCGCTTGCATCAGTACATCAGCGCTTTGGAATGAAGGGGAGGACGCACATTTATTGCCCTGTCTGGACCCAGAGAAGAATTAGGGTGAAAAGACCGATGGGAGACTTCTTTTGATCGTTCACTTTGGAAGAGTCTAAAATAAGTGCACAGGGCTTCGTCTGGACGTCAGGGACTGTGGTTTGCTATTACTAGAAAGTGCCCGATTGCGCTGACATGCACATAAAACGGCTCATTTGTACAAAAAATGGGGCCGCTCGCAGTAACAGCAACATAACTAGCGTCTAGTTACACAGCACTAAATCGTGCACACAGTGACTTCCTGTTCAGTGCAAAGTAAGCTTGAAAATGGAAGCATGGGAGTATAGGATTGGATTCTACACAAACAACTAACAAAATGCCTACATTTCTTTTTTATCTAAATGTGCAATATATTTTAAAATGTCATGAAAATACAAGAATCAAAATAAGAATATGAGCAATTGCAGGTAAAGCATGTCAGCACACCAAAACTCACCACTCATTCTCTTTATAGTGCACTGAAAAAGTATTCACAACAGTTCAATTTTTCCACTTTTTCTGTTACAAAAAAATCGTCATTTTCCGCAATTCCACACACAACACCTCATAACGACAGCCTATCTTTTTAAACATCTAAAAATCGCAAATGCATAAGTATTCACAGCCTTTTGTTCAGCAGCAAAATCACTTTTTTTTAATGTTGTTTATTATTATTCCGTGTTGAGTGCAGAAAAAATGAATTGATTACATTTTTATAATAATACAGCTGCATAACAAAATGTGGGAAAAGCGAAGCGCTGTGAATACTTTTCAGATGCGTAATAATCCCTCATCACGTCTTGCTATGAATTTCACAAATTGACAATCTAGAATGTATACATATAGTATATTAATTCACAAATTTGGCTATATTAGCAAAACATATACATCTTTAGGGAAATTTTACAGGGTTTTTCTGTCCAAAGCAAACATTTTCAAGCACAAAAATGGCCAAATGATGTAAAGTACAAATATGAGGCATTCAGAAGATGCATTCAAAGACGTCGTGATGATATGTAGTGGATTACGGACAAAAAGCAGTTAGCCTAGCATGCTAACTGCTAAAAGAGGCTGGATTCCAACCCTGAACCCCGTGGCTGTGAGGCAGGCAGGCGAACCACACGCTCCACTGTGCTAATCATCGTTTTGTCTTCTCATGCAGGTCGTCTTCCATCCACCCGGGCCAGTTTGGGTATGGTAAGGTGCCCTTCTCTCTGCCG
This sequence comes from Oostethus manadensis, assembly GCA_024372805.1. Taxonomy (NCBI): domain Eukaryota; kingdom Metazoa; phylum Chordata; class Actinopteri; order Syngnathiformes; family Syngnathidae; genus Oostethus; species Oostethus manadensis. Next base: position 162,603 of record QODF01000126.1, on the reverse strand, counting down.
TTGCACCGGCCCGGTCGACAGGCTCGCCACACCGTCAACGGCACAGACGCCATTTTGGCTTCAGCTGCGCCTGGACTAGAAGACGACGTCAAGACCTCAAAGGAGGAGCTGGCTGAAGATGGGCCCGCTACCACTACCACCGCAGCCGCCGCCACGGCACCGCCACACTCGCACAGGAGGACCAGAGTCCCGCCTTCTCCCCACTTCCCACCTCTCTCCTCCTCCAGCAGTTTTCGCCACGCTTTTGATTGGCGCTCCGCCGCCGCGCTCCCCTCCCGGTACCAGCTCTCACACAGGGAGAGGGCCCCCGCTGCGGGCTTTGGTCCCCAGCCCCCGCAACCTGCCGGTGTGTACCCACTCCAGAATCCCCACGGGGGGCACATGGGTGCCACTGGAGGAGCGAGGACACCGCCACCGGTCTTCCGATGCTCCGGGCCAGAGAAAGAACATCGCAGGTGCTTCTCACAGGTGAGGGAAAAGGAATATGGGGTGTGTGTGTGTGTGTGTGTGTGGTACCTTCCTCGGTGTGTGGTCACATACTGGTAGGTCCGTACAAAACCAGAATGAGCTCATTTCAACTCTTTTGTGTGTGTGTGTGTGTGTGTGTGTGTGTGTTCATGTCTTTTTGTGGCAAATCTTGACACCTTCCTTGTGAGGACATTTTGGTCGGTCCATACAAAAAAAATACGTCAATAAGCTCATTAAACTGTGCATGTGTGTGTGTGTGTGTGTGTATTTTGTCTGTTGTGCAACAGAGCTCATGTTGTGCCACCTTCCTTGTAAGGACATTTCTCTTTGTGAGGACATTTTGGCTTGTCCCAAATGCTAAAATGGGCTTTCACCACTGTGTGTGTGTGTGTGTGTGTGTGCGTGCGTGTGTGTGCGTATCCCACTGTCACGATTAATGAACTTTTTCAAAGGTAGTGTGTTGAAAGTTGAAGGGAAGAAAGGGATTGTGAAGGTCACCGAGTGTTTTTGGAAGGTTGATCATTGCCCGACTCCCAACACTAGCCAGTTGTCTATGAGCATTGGAATGGAACCTCCACCACTCTCGTGTGCGTGCATGTGTGTGTGTGTGTGTGTGAAACCCACATTTGCTTTGCAGAGATGGTACACGCTGTCATGTACCTTGTGGGGTGAAATTAATTCTGGCTGCTGCAAAGAGGGTCGGTGGTCTGGTCTGACTCGCCGCAACAGGTCACGCTGCCGAGTTGACCTCGCTGGTACCCTGTGTCCAACTCAAGAGGACAGAAGTAGAGGTCAAAAAGAACCTTTTATCAGACATGGGAACCTCCCATTGCATTAGCGGGGCGTACAAGTTTAGTTGACTTAGTGTAGATACTCGCTTTTCATGGGGGTTACCGTCCGGGACCACCAGCGAATGGCAAAACATACTGAGAGGCCCATAAAAACATCTCGGCTCGCTCCACCCCCTTCCAAATTCTCCTGCTAAGTGTAACTATTAGATTAGGTTCATCTCCAGAACCTTCCCCTTCTTTCTTCCATATGCCTCACGGACTTTAAAGCTGGGCTGTTCAAACTACGGACACCCTCTGGCCCATCCAATCTTTTCCACCCTTATTAATAGTTCAGAACATGATCGAGTTCTTGCTGCCGAGATACGCCAGCTCGTTCGTTGGGAGTACCTCCGGCTTCCCAGCATGTCTTGCGGAAAAGTTAATGTAGTTGTTGTTGATTACCGCAGTGTAAGTCACACCCGACTGTTAGCCGCACGTGCCGATTGGCAGGAGCTAATCATGAGCTGTAAGGAAACTCGCAACGAGCTTGCGTTGCTGGCAAAGCAAAGCAGTGCATGATGGGAAGCATTTAAGTTAGTTTATTATTCTACACTGGAATTGGTACTTGTCTTGTATATTTGTTACATAGCTGTCGCCTGTTAAGTGGCTGCGTGATGAATATAGCGTTCCTTCCTAGAAGAGTTCCTCGTAGCTCGTGACTGGCTCCTGCCAAAGTACCACTTCCTCACTGATTTGTGAGCGGCACAGCATTTAAACCATTAGTTGTGCTTCTGAACTATGCCAGATGTCACGTAATTAGAAGATGGCCACAGATTAGACAGATGGGATTTATGGGTCTCTGAGGGGCACCGGATTTTGGTGACCCGTTCTTTTCAAAGAGCCGTTCATAAAAAACTAGCTCATTTGGCTATTCTGAAATATTGATTAGAACCTTATTTGACATGTGTGGATTAAATGTTAAAGTCTGATTCATTGTAAATATTCCAAAGGGTGGCGCCATATCACTCACTATTTTGAATTACCCTTTGTACAAGTCCCGTGTGTGTGTGTGTGTGTGTGTGTGTGTGTAAACCATGACTTGAACACGCGTAAATATTCAGAAACACAGCAGGCTGCAAGGAATTTCCATGCAAATACTTCCGCACAAGAACATTGTGAATGACACAGAACAACAAAACAAAGGATGAGTCCTGCTATTGCTTAGCCGAGAACTCCGACCATCTCCGGTGGGACTCTAGTTGGCCACAATATACGGGATATGATATTAACACAAAAGACCACACTAACGTTTCAAGCAGGGGGCCACAAAATTCGAGCCAACCTGCTGTAGATGAAAATTGTTTTTTTTAGCTTCTACCATGTCCAGCACATATTTCTCTTTAAATGCAAGTCTACGATTACAAAGATTTTTTTTTGTCACTGTAATTCTGTTATGAAGTGCAGTGCGTTCCCCTCAGGCTTGTGGCCACTAGAAGCAGTTCCAGAAGTATCACCCCCCCCCGCTCCCAAGGGACTCCACCATGTCGAAGACTAACGCGGCAAATGCAATAAAGAGCTGGAAAAGTGATAGCTAGAGATTTGATCACGGGGCAGAAATAGTTGTGGAGGAGAATGGCAGCGGTGGAGATAAGCACGCACGCACTTTTCAGCCCTTGCGTGCTGCCCCTCATCACCAAGTGGAAGTCAGCTCTTGAGTTTGGAGGGGAGGGCGCCAGGCTGGCACTCTCGGGCTCTTGACTTTCCTCTGTTAAGATACTTTAGCGGCTCTCTCTCGTGCGCCTGTCCTCCTGCTCCTTCCCGCTGGGAAACAGATTTAGTCTCCTACGCCTGTGTGCCAACAGCGCTAATAGCTGTCCGGTGACGCCTCACATGCTGTATTTAGACGACTTTAGCCGGCGCGTAAGCCTCAGCAACAGTTCACTCCTGGTTCGCCTTTCACGAACATGAAACAAAAAGTTGAATAATGCTTCCTACTAATCGACGTTATGCGGCGGGAGCTGCAACAGAACCAACGCAGTGGGTCATTTTGCTGGCCTCGAAAAACTGACATACGTGCAGGCCGCACGGCAGGAGGCTTGACTCAGCACATTGGTGAAGTTGGTGTCGTGTTGGACGCTGGATATTCGCTTCCGTAGCAACAGCGCTACTCCCCCCTCGCTGTGCCTGGTCTGCTCTCTCACGGTGCGGGGAGCTCGCACGGACCGCTCATTCAGAGCGGCATGACCTCACAAACACTAACCGGCCCTCTCCTGAACTAAACACGTCCCGGCGGCAACCGGAAGTGGGCGGAAAAATGTTGATACTCTTACTAGCCACCGAACGCGAGCATGAGTTCACATACAGCAATAGCCTGTATAAGCTAACTGGGTTAGTTTGATTTAGCAGTGCAGGAGTGTGTGTGCGCCAGTATGAGATGTGCTTTAAGCTGGCGTTTTAGGTTGGCCTGCTGACTTCGTGCAAGTTGTGTGTGAAATAAACAGGCGCTCCTTGGCCATCTCGCTTAGCCGGAGTCGCACACTTCCGGCCGTACACCACACAATGGTGATGGGGGGATGATTGGCCGAACCTTCTGCATAAGGAGACGTTGAGAGGATTTTTTTTTCTTCAAAAACTGTAAGTCAGGGGTGTAGCTCAAAGCTGCCCTGCCCACTGTAAACCACACACCTGGTAAGAATTGTGTCTCGATGAGAAGCATCGCCTGCTGTGCACCGTGCCTCGCCTCTTCAGAGAGCTCCCTGAAGACCTGCCATCAGGAATTGCTGATTTGTATAAAGCTGGGAAAGGTTACAGAACCATCTCTAAGAGTCTGGTTGTTCATCATTCCGCAGTTACGGAGGTGGTCTGCAAATGGAGAGAGTTTGGCACTGTTGTGTCTCTCCCAAGAAGTGGCCGTCCACCAAAAATGACGCCAAGAGTTCGGCGCAGAATACTCCGAGAAGTAAAAAAAAAGAACCCTGGAGTGTCTGCTAGAGACTTACAGAAGTCACTGGCACAGTCCAACGTGTGCATACATGTACTGTATGTAAAACACCGGCCAAGAACGGTGTTTGGGACTTCACAGAGGAAGCCACTGCTGTCTAAGAAAAATGTTTTATGTTTGCAAAAAGGCACTTGGAAACTCCACAGAACTACTGGCGGAATACTGTATTTTGTGGACTGAGGAACACACGAGGAAAAATGGAACGCCTCACCGACATCAGAACCTCGTCCCCACCGTGGAGCATGGTGGAGGGAGAATCATGGTTTTGATCTGTACAAAAGAGAATGGATGCTGCAGCAGGGCAATGATCCAAACACAGAAACACAGAAGTAAATCAACTTCAGAATGGTTTCAGAAGAACAAAATACACGCTCTGGAGTGGCCAAGTCAAAGTCCTAACTTGAACCCCATTGAGATGCGCTGGCCTGACCTCAGCGATTCATGCCAGACATCCCTGACATCTGACTGAACTGGAGCAGGTTTGTAAAGAGTGATGGTCAATTATTAATCCTGATCAATGTGCCAGACTGATCTGCAACTACTGGTTGAAGTTATTGCTGCCAAACCGGGGGGCAACCAGATAATAAATGCGATGGTTCAGTTACTCATTCCTCATCGTTTGCACGCAAACATCATTAAAGACATGCCTATAATTTAAAAAATGCCCATCAGTAAAAAAAAAAACAACTATAAATGTCTGGGTCTGTTTTCAGTTAAAGCAGTTTTTTCATCCGAGTGATTTTGAAAAAGATCAGATCACATTTCATGTTGACTTCATGCGGAAATGTGAGAAGTTCCAAACGCTTCAGATACTTTTTCATGCCACTGTAGTTAGCCTCTCCAGAGATGTGAAGAAGGACATAGAAGCCAACAAACCTACCACTTCCACACCGAATGAGAGAAGAACTTCTTTTTTTTTTAACTTCATCTCAGCCATGGCCAGTCTCCATGCAGTGTGAAACATTACTGATTCACAGTGACCACAATACCACATATAATTAATATTTTCTATTTGACTAATATTAGGCCATAGTCGAACACAAAACAGCCATCATGTATTATCATTATCACAGAGCGATATTTAAAACGCGATATAGCGAGGAATGATTTTCTACCCAATATTTGTCTCTCACAGCGTCCGTTACAAAGTCTGGGCCAATTAGTTTGCCCAGGCGTGTGTTTTGTGTGATTAAAGGACTGAGCCAAAGTGAGTGTGACACTTCTTCCTATCTCCCAGGTGTGTGTGTGTCATAACACAGCACGCCTGGGACCCCGACACAAGTCAGATTGTGTAGCGTCCGTGTGTGCTTTTACTGTTGCGGGGAAGAAGAAGACCGGGACGGAGGTGTGTGTGTGTGTTCAGTGTCAGGGTATACGTGGGTGACGCAGCGAGGCAGCAGTGAAAGGGGGTTCTGTTTGGGGGGAACCGGCGGTGGTGGTAGTAGTAGGTGGCGAGGTGAAGGTCGTGGAGCAGTTTGAGGGGTAAATAGAAGAAGGTTGATGAGAAGGTTTAGTTGTGTGGAGAAAGTAGTGGAAAAACGCTGTGGAAGTGTGGAAGAACGTGAGGAACATCTGTTAAATGGGGCATAGTCTCCTGATTTGACAAAGGACCGAGTACCAAATTGATAACGACAACCGAAACCAAAATTCTGCCTCGGGTTTGTGTCTGTTTTCTGGTCAGCACACAATATGGCGGCGCGCCTTGGAGAGTTTTTAACACACCGCATGAGTCCAACTGTGGTTTTACTGTATTTTTGTCACCACACGTCCTCGTTAGTAGCTTGCTAATACTTGGAAGTGGAAGTCAACTCCGTCGCACGTCTATGATGTCAGCAGCAGCTGAGCCTTCCTGTTTTGCTAGGAGATATTTCTTGAGTTTAGTAGTGTTTCACACCTCAAGTCTCTGCTTTTCTTTTGATTGAGGTTGCACATAACCCACAGCCCTGGAAAGTGACAAGTACCAGCATTTTTAATGAAGAAGATGTGATATATACTATGAATAGTGTATTTATAAGCATTTTAAATTGTTTTCTGCACGTAAAACTATAATTGTAGAACTATAAAAACGTGTTTGGTGTTGACATTTTTGCTTTCTGAAAAGGATTACCTGGATTTACATGATTTCTTATGTGGAAAAATTGAGCTTTTGGAATGGAATAATGATGCTAACCAAGGCTATGGGAAATTGACTCGGTTAGAGTCCGTTTCGGTTAGTCAGGCCTTTTGGGACGGAGTAATGATGCTAACCAAGGCTATGGGAAATTGATTTGGTTACCATATGTTTTGGATAAAATCAGACCTTTTGGGACGGAATAATGATGCTAACCTAGGCTACGGGAAATTGTTTTGTTTAGCATATGTTTTGGTTAAAGTCAGACCTTTTGGGACGGAATAATGATGCTAACCAAGGCTATGGGAAATTGATTTGGTTACCATATGTTTTGGTTAAAATCAGACCTTTTGAGACGGAATAATGATGCTAAACAAGGCTACGGGAAATTGTTTTGTTTAGCATATGTTTTGGTTAAAGTCAGACCTTTTGGGACGGAATAATGATGCTAACCAAGTCTATGGGAAATTGATTTGCTTAGAGTGTGTTTTGAATAGAGTCAGACCTTTTGGGATGGAATAACAATGCTAACCAAATCAATTTCCCATAGCCTTGGTTAGCATATGTTTTGGTTAAAGTCAGACCTTTTTGGACAGAATAACCTAGGGCAAACCAAGGTCATGTAATTGCTTTTTTTTTTTTGTAAAACTGTCCTCTTTAGGGGACGCACGGTGGCTGAGTGGTTAGCAGAGATGGGAGACTCGAGTCAGACTCGAGTCACAATTTTTAGGACTTGTGACCTGCTTGACAAATGTTCCAAAAAGACTCGACTTGACTTTGACTTGATGTTCTTGACTTAAGACTTAACTCTGACTTGAGCTAATTGACTTGAAATGACTTGTTTTTGGTTTAACGTTTTGTTGTATTTTTCAAATATCCGAAATACAACTGTGACTGTGTTTTAACAAGTCGGCTTTCGTCAGCTTTTCGTCTGGCAGAACACAACATAGATAATCGGGAAAGAAGACACAGAAAGATTTTGTGAACGTTTTTTCATATACCTTGTTTCCAAACAGTGCCCGTAACGCGACAGTGAAATTCAAACATAACAGATTTCATATATAATGTTTTTATTCATCCCCTTCCTGTTAAAGAGCCTCCGTTACCGCTGAAGTTGTGCAAGCAGTCCAGGCTTTTGAAATCAGTTGGGGGAAAAAGTCGTAACGGAACCTTTGACCCAGGTCAAGGGTCACACAAGTCCCCCGTGTTTATAGCTGTCTGGGGGAATGCCTGTTAAATGAAGCATTAGAATCATCAGGATTTCTAGAATTAAGTTGTAAATGGACGACAACAATGTATGTTTTTGAGAAAAGATTTGTCATATTACGGGAGTAAAAACGTAACTTTACGGAAATAAAAGTGGTAACTTCATTTTATAGGCATTGCCTGAGGCCGCTATGAACCGGGGAGCCGTTTGTGGAGGGGCGGGGTATTAGAGTGTAGTGGTGAGACGATGCCAGCTCATACTCAACCGGTTGTGCCCAATTGCTCTGTTTTGCTGTCTCGTTATAAATAAAAGATTGTCTGAAGCCGGAGGGAATTCTGCTTCCTTGCCTTAGACAGCTATGCAAAGTTAGCTTTATGGGGAGGAGCGGGATACGTGAGGGTAACGGTGAGATGATTGCTAATCATGATGCTAACTCAAGCTAACCTGTTTGTACATTTAAGATGAGTAGAGCTCCTTCTAATGCCCCTGAAGGTGATGGACCGAGTAGTGTGGCAGAGGACGCTTGAAAGGAATGGACTGGGACAGAGTCCTCCGCAGACGTGTTGCTTTGTGGGGAATCAAACGGGTCAGTTGCAGCAGGTATGCAAGTATGTGCCAGATGAAAAAAGGGATTCGTGGAAAAGTGTGTGTAGGACGGGGAAGGGTAAAAAAGGTGGAATTTGAGAAGAAACAGCCAGAAGAAGCAGACGTGTCATTTCAACACTCGTAAAAAAAGGGAGGCAGATCCTGCTCGGGCCGCCTTCGTAGTACATGTTTACACGCTGTCACCAAGACGCTGCAACAAGCCCACCTAAGTGGAAGATGCATGTCAACACGCGCTATAAAACACACACTACTGCGAGTACAGACGCTACCAGGCACGCTCACCTGGCTTCCTTCTAACCATGATGTCATATTTGGGGCGTCGTCACACGGGAAGCATATTATTACCGGCCCGCTTTTTAATAAGTGGGGGACAAAACTGTCTCCAATGGGTTGCAGCACTCATGCAGCACTCATGCACATGTTCTCCTTCTTTGCTTTTTGGGTGTTAACAAGCGTTGTGTGTCTGCTTCTCCACAAAAGAACACCTGCCTCAGATCATTACGACCCGTTTAGCTCCCTTGTGAGCAAATATTTCCGTCAAAGTCACCTTTTATGTACATGTTGTTTTTCACCCGCTTTTTGAAAAAAACTGAATGCTGCTCGGGGGAGTTCAAAGCAAAAATCAGTGCTCGGGAAAGGCAACGGAAGTCCCAACATGTGTCTTTAATCAAACGGGGTGCAGAGCTTCTAGAATGGAATTCCTTAATTCATAGTGTGGCCAGTTTTTTTTTAAGCCACGGATAGAATATTTTAAGATTGCTGATTTATTGATATTTTTGTTCATATTTTTCACTTGTTTAGATAGCAGGAAAAAAATAATAAAAGAAATATAAAAGAAAAAAGAAACTGCGCAGCTGTAGTTTAACTTTCCATAGCGGACATCAGCAAACTGAGACAACAGCGCCTCTGCTGGTCGCACCCAAGTAGTGCACTCCATTGATTGATATGTAAATGCGACTGATGGATGCATGAAGAGTGGACGGAAAAACCAACCAATCACTGTTGCTTCATGTAATAAGATACACCGGGACCTCGGTTAGCGTGTTTTTTCAATTAATGTCGAAAATTTGCGGACATTTTCCGGTTAGCGTACAATAAAACTTACAATTTATACACTGCGTGCGTTTTTCATGTATTTTTATCACACAATGTCCTTGCGTAAAACAATGCGTGTCAAAATCACAACTTTATTTTGCTCGTATTTTATTTTTGTTGATTAATCTGTGACAGCAGTGTGACAAATATGTTGTACTTTCATTTTGTTGTTGTTACTTTCTGTTATTTTTTTCTTTGAACACATACTAAATATGTGTTGGAAGTCTAAACACATTAGTGGACTTCCAAAATGCTGTAAGGAATAATCTGCTCAGTTTTTCAGTGGAGCAGGACAGTGATAGTGATTTTCCATTAAAGCGACTCTTCTGTCGGGAGATGATGCTGTGTGTGTCCTGTTTCTCCTTAAGTCCACCACCATTTCCCTGCTCTTGGTGGTGTTGAGGTGCAGTTGGTTTGCGTTGCACGAGTTGATGAAGTCTTGGGTCCGTTTCTGTACTCATCATCCTGTACCCTCCTGATACATCCCACGATGACCGTGTTGTTTGTGAGCTGAGTGGCAGAGCTCAGAGTACTGGAAGTCAGATGTGTACAAGGTAAACAGAAGAGGGGAGAGCATACATCCCTGCGGTGCTCCCGTACTGATGGTCCACAGTCCTAAACTGAATATCTGCCTTGTGGTTCAAACATGGCGCCCTAACTCTATCGCGGTTTATGAAAAATTAATTCAGTAATGGATAAGCGGCATCGAAAATGGATGGATTGTTGATCGCCTTTACCGTACATTAACTAAATCAATAAACCAAAATACTACATGTGGATGTAGTATTCTACAGTGGCCACTAGGTGGCAGTAATTCTCATTCGTTCTGTCTCAGGCCAAAGTGCAGATGAAATAAATGCGCATATGGTGGCGATTTGCGGTCCTGTCAACAACCGCCAATGTTGACGTGAGTCAGCCATTCTTAGACCACGGTCCACAAAAATAGCCTCCAGTATGACACCTTCTGTAACTATGGAAACCAGTACATGACTAGGGATGTCCCATATTGGCCCACCCGTATTATCAGCCTGATGTTGGCATAAAAATGTAATATCGGTCAACAATGATATTGGGTTTTTCCCCTGTACTGGAAACCAGTAGTAAAGAAATGCTGTATATAGGCCTTGGGGAAGTGTCCAAACACCCAAGCAAGCTTGCTCCGACCTTCCATTCCTCCATTTTCTATGTCGCCTAACCTCACTCTGTCGCTCCTGAGTACCGATAAGCCGCGGTGTTGGACAGTATCGGCAAAAAAGCCCATTTCGCACATCCCCAAGCTGATCCATGTTTTTCTGCTCTCCGTTGCTAGTAGAAGGTTCTGTTTATCACAACAGGATGTTCTTTATTTATAAATAATGCAGTGCAGAACATGCTTGAGGGCGTGACCACCTCGTGACTACCAAGCTGACTCGACCCCGGACCCCCCGGCCCTCAGGCTGCGGAAAACCAGCATGTAGAACAACAATGAGAAAAAACACGAGTTTACAAACGTTCTTCTACGTTCTTGGCAGAAACGTACATGAAAGGGCTTGGGGGAGCCTGCATGAAATCACTTTGGTGCGGAGGGAACAATGTCGGCTTGTTGTGTGCCAGACTCCGGGACATTGGGAACCCAAGTAGAGTTCTGCTTTCAGTCTTTTCGGTTCCCTGACTTATCTTATTTTTACCAAACATGTCCTTGTGCCGTGTGCTTGTTATCTTCTGGGTTCCCTGAACGGGACAGCATATCAGTGCCTCAGTTCCAGAGGCAAAGGGCAGCATCCTTCACTGCTGCGCTGCTTGTGTTCCTGATGGATGATGTCTTTCCTTAAGACCACTCCTGACTTCCTGAGGGGGGTCAAGGCTGTGGTGTTTCCCTCGGAGGACAAACAATGCATTCACACGATTAGCACAAAAAGTGATCATGAAACTTTAGTTGGGTTCCTGAATGCGTCGCATGTCTGTGTGGCCAGCGTGTTCTTTTACAAATACGGGCCGATCTGCCGGATACTATACAGCTGAGAAAGGACAAGGAGAGCTGGCAGGAAATTGCTAGGAAAACTGCACAAATTATACGTTTGCTTTTGAATCTCCAGCTTGCGGTGAATAAACAGTAATGGTGATGAACAGATGAATGGACAACTGGGTAGATGGAAGAATAGGGCCTATGGCTGTGTTTTTATTGGTCCAACAGCAGCAACAGTCGTTTTACAAGCATAAAGTCAAAATATTAAGAGAAAAAAGTTGTAGTCTAACAAGGAAAAGTCAAAAGAATTAAAACATCATGAGGAAAAAAATCCAATTTTAGTTGCCTAAAGTTGAACTATTAGAGAAACACTTTTTTAAAATTGTAATTTGTTGTAAGGAAAAATAGCATAGTTTTGCCATAGTTTGAGCCTAATGAGGATAAGCGGCATAGAAAATGGATGGATAGTAGCGTAAAGATGACATCTTAAAGAAAAAAGTTATTTTTTTAGTCATAATAGTATAAGAAAAAATGTTGTTTTAGTAGCACAAAGGTGAAATGATGGAGAAAAAAATGTTTTTTTAAGTCTCAATGTTATTTAGTATATTTTAGTGTCGTCAAAGTTGACGTGTTAAAAGTTGTAACTTTATGGAAAACAAGAAAAACAACAAATAAATGTGTGATGTTTGGAATGTTAGGTTGTGAAAAAATGACGTTACAAGAATAAAGTCATTTTATTGAAATGACGTCATAATTAGGTAAAGAAAATTTACAAGAAAAAAAATAAAGAAAGATCAGAAATGGAAAAAACAGCATGAAAATAAAGTAAACATATCTGGAGAAAAAAGTTGATTCCAACGAGGAAAAAAGCTGAAATTTTCTGTGAATAAACGCGGAATATTATGAGGGGGGAAAAGTAATTTTAATGGCATGGAGTAGAAATTTAAAAAAAAATGTTTTCTTTGATAATTGTAAAATTATGACAAAAAATATACAGACAATTAGCTTGTGTAAATAGTTATAACATTATGGGGGTACATTCATAATATTACATTTTTGACGATTGTTTAAGAAGAAATATTTGGAAAATGTAGTAGAGTGGAAAAAGAGTAGAAGTGGAAAGAAAAGAAGAATTTTTCACTAATAATACAATTTTGATGCAATATTTCCTTGAAATATCCACCGTATAACTTTTAGGCATGCAAAATATCAGCGTGGCCCTTGCTGGGAAAAGTCTGGGCACCCCTGGGGTAAAGAAGAGATGATTTGTGATTGGATAGATGGATAAACAGATGGTGGATACATTTCACATGTTTGAATTGTGTTGCAATCACTGGTCACTGGTGTGTGTGCGTGTCACATGACAGTAACGCTTGAGGAATGAGCGATCAGACGTTCTCCTGCAGGCTGCATTGAGGTCACGAGGCCATCCGTGCAGGCGTCAATGTGGACGACACGTCACGGAGACCATTCCCTACCAAAACAAGTGCTGAAAACGTCCCACTCTTACACACACACGCACACACACTACTCTTGCACAAAACTCATTAGTGGTAGTCTGGCTTTGGGTTTGTTTTTCACACTAAGGTGTGATCACGACCCATGTGTGTGGCTTTGTGTGTGTGTGTGTGTGTGTGTGTGTGTGCATAAAAGCTTTGACACCACCCAACCAAAAGCACACTTTGACCAGCTGCATTCACTTTTCTTCCAGCTGTTCTTTGCTTCCATCCTTCACTCAATCTGTCGCCTCACGCTGATGTTTTCATTACTAACCTCTCATCGGGTCGCCCTTCTTCCACCGCGCTCTTCCACGGCCACCGCTGCCTCCAGTCCTTGAAACACCGCGCCGCGGCCTTTTTAAATCGAAAATAATTACAGTGACAAAAAATTAAGCGTAGACAAATAAATAGAATGGAATGCATGAACATTAAAGAGTAATTACCAAAACATGGGAAAAGAAAGAGTTCTGTGTGACCCACAGGGGACATATAGAACTTGAAATGGTGTGCAATTCAAGTCCAAACTCGACAAAGTTCAGCTTTAGTCATATTTTCACTTTGCCGTAAAATATATGTTTAATGGCTGGTCATTTTATATTTACGTTGGGAAACCCGCATGCAGACTTTCCAACAAGAGGTTACCCAGCATGCGTTGCGGGTTATAAACAGTATTGTTTTACCCGCATAAATAGACGAAAGATGCCGGATTTACCAAAACCTGCCGGGGTCACCAAACTTGTGGTATTCCTAGAGCCAGGGTTTGCTTGCCCAGTCGCAAGTATTTCTCAGGTATTTGCTTACCCGAGTTGTACAATGTTGTTTATAGCCACGGGCAGAAGCTAATTGCTGATGCTGCATCCATTAGCATCACAACTGTTCATTGCACGACAGGAGATATATGATGTTGCATGTATCGGTGTCGGTTGATTTCCGAAATTGAGAGTTGGAAAATATCAGCATATTGGATATTGGCAATATTGGACATCCCTAGTCGTAGTATTATGAGCAAAAGTAACGTCATTTTAGTATAAATTTGGTCGCAATTTAGCATAAGGGTCCGGTGCATTGCGATTTGGGCTGTGGTCAAAGGCGGGTGTCCGGCCGATCTGGTCTTCGGCAGCCAAGTCTGGTTCTTGGGACATGAAATGTCACTTCAGTGGTGGGGAAGGAACCCCAGCTCGTGGAAGAGGTGGAGACATTCCAACTAGATATAGTCGGACTCACGTCAACCCACAGTTTGGGCTCATAAACCAAATTCCGTGAGAGGGGCTGGACCTTGTTCTTCTCTGGAGTTGCTGCAGGGGGGAGGCGGCGAGCTGGTGTGGGCTTATTGTTAGCCCCCCGGCTTGGTGCCTCTGTGTTGGAGTCATCCCCGGTAATTGAGAGGGTTATTTCCCTACGCCTTAGGGCTGAGGAAAGGGCTCTGTGGTTTGTGCCTATGCGCCGAACGGTAGTTCAGAGTACCCATCCTTCTTGGAGTCTATCAGAAGGGTTCTGGAGAGCACCCCAGCTGGTGACTCCATAGTTCTACTGGGAGTGTGACTTGGAGGGGCGTGGTTGGGAGGACTTATGGCTTCATCAGCCTGTGATCTTCAGCGTTTACTGGAGCGGTTTGCAGCTGAGTGTGAAGCTTCTGGGATGAGACTCAGCACCTCCAAATCCGAGGCCATGGTTCTCAGTCGGAAACGGGTGAACTGGACCCTCCGGGTTGGGAGTGAGGTCTTGCCTCAGGTGGAGGAGTTCAAATATCTCGGGTTCTTGTTCACGAGTGAGGGAAGGTTGGAGCGTGAGATCGACAGACGGATCGGTGCAGCATCTGCAGTAATGCGGTCGCTGTACCGGACCGTCGTGGTGAAGAGAGAGCTGAGCCGGAAGGCAAAGCTCTCTGTTTACCGATCAATCTACGTTCCCACCCTCACCTATGGTCATGAGTTATGGGTCATGACCGAAAGAATGAGATCGCGGATACAAGCGGCGGAAATGAGTTTCCTTCGTAGGGTGGCTGGACTCACCCTAAGAGATAGGGTGAGGAGCTCGGCCATCCGGGAGGAGCTCAGAGTAGAGCCGCTGCTCCTTCACATCGAGAGGAGCCAGTTGAGGTGGCTCGGGCATCTAGTCCGGATGCCTCCCGGGCGCCTCCCTGGTGAGGTGTTTCGGGCATGCCCAGTCGGGAGAAGGCCCCCGGGAAGACCTAGGACACGCTGGAGGGACTATGTCTCACAGCTGGCCTGGGAACGCCTTGGTGTCCTCCCGATGGAGCTAGAAGAGGTCGCCGGAGACCCTACTGAAACTGCTGCCCCTGCGACCCGGACCAGGATAAGCGGAAGAAAATGGAATGGAATGGTAGCAATTTTACAAGCATTAAATTGTTGTACTATGAGGGAAAAAATGTTTTCATTTTAGCAACACTGGGTTGAAATTAGGGCTGTCAATCAATTAAAATATTTGACCGCAATTAATCGCATTTTGTCCATAGTTAACTCATAATTAATCACATTTAGTTCCAGGTAGTTTACTTATTATTAATTTTTGCTTATCTCTAATTCTTCTTATTACTTTTATTTTATCTTATTATATTATACTTATATACTATAATATACTGTAATATAATATTATTTATTATTTTATTTATATTGTGTTGCATTTTCTTTATTTAAGAGTGTTTTGTCTTTCTTCCTTGTATTTCAATAAAGTCTGTCTAAGTCTAAAATAAGATTTTGTCTATAATAAGCAGAGACGCCAATCTCTTTGTGGTCATTTTTTGTAAAAGGATATCAATATTCTTTTATTCAAAAATAATATACAGTTAGAAATCACCCAGTATTTTTGAGGTGAGCAGCGATTTTTCCCACTGTTTGACAGTCCTTGAACGCACCGTCTCCGTTCTCACACGCTACTCAGATAAGACTACTATGATGTATATGTAGCCTTTCTCTTTCTCTTCTTACTTGGTCCCAAATGCTAATACTACATGGGAATGCATGAAGGTAAGATTAGAATACCTTATTTAGTGGTAAAGTGCATATTTGTGGTACACAACTTGAACTGAAAAATGAACTTCAGGTAGATGGTGGTTCTGTTTTCATTGAGTGCTTTAAATTTGATGTTGTTCCTGTCATAGTTTTGCATAAACCATACAAAATAAGATAAATTAGGTGTCTGTAATGTACGGTAGGTACAATCACTACATTGCTAGTGTCAGTGGCATAGCATTAGCTAGTGCCCTAAATAGCTCTTAGCCTAAATTTTAGCGAGCATTTCAAAGCAAAACGACAGACTGCTCGCATCTAAAAACACCGGTTAGTTGGGACACTTTATGCCAAGGTACCACCGTACAAATGACAAAACAATACCTGCAGTGCGCCAGTAACTTCTCACTTCTCCCAGAGGCGATGTACTTTGTCACAGCAACGCAAATAACTTTGGTCTTGTTAGGAGAGCCATCTTCCAGGGCTTTCAAGCTAATCTTGCCATTCAGAATACCATTTTCTTTGCCTATTTCTGCTCAGTATAGCTTCCCACAAATCTGCCGCCGCTGCGGAGCCCTAGTTGACATATATATCTTTTTTTAATGATTATTTTTTAAGTTGTAATATTGTTAGAATTAAACTAAATACGTTTTGGGAAAATGAAGTTGGGGAAAAAGTTATAAAATTACGGGAATAAAGTCAGACTATTATGAAAAGAAAATGTACTAAGTATTTTTCATTTGTTTGGAAAATAATAAAAACAATAGCAAAATTGAGGGAAAAAAGAGTGACACTGATGCAAAAGAGTAGGCACAGAAATTTTTTTTTTAAATACTGTGTATATCACTACTTAGCATATCATTCCTTTATGATATATCAAAGTTGCATGCTTTTGTTTTTCCCTATGTGGCCCTCACTGGGAAAAGTTTGTAGTCCTGGTTTATGCTGGACTGTAATATATTAATAAGGGGAAAATGTAAATGCATACCAGACGTCCTTAATATCCTGTATCTGCTCAAGATCATGTGCTGAATGTTCGTTAATATTTCCTCTTGGATCGTTCCGGGTAAGACAAAAGAAGTCTCTGTGGAGGGACATTATGTGAAAATGTTTACGTGAAAGCGATGGTGGGGCTTGATCCCAATACTTTACTCTCCCACCGGGCCAAGTTTAGTAGGTAAGGGCGATTAGTCACGGCGCCGCGAGAGTTGAAGAGTAAAAAGGTGGATTGGCTGCAAAGAGGTAACAATGAGCGATTGTACGAGTTAAGCGTGCGCGTGGCAGCTCGAGGCTTAAGAACGTTAACCTGGTGGACTTTGCACGGGGCCGGGGGCAGGGGGGTGTTGAGCCCTGCACCTCTGACCTGGAGGGACAAGATAAAATTCCTGTAGGAGAAACTAACCGAAACCCCGATGGCGGCCCCGGGACAATCTTATCTGTCCGCTCGCCGCATTTTTCACCTTCGGAGCCGTCGGCGATTATGTAATCAAAATGAGCTTATGGTGGAGGCGCTCCGCGCCACCAGACGAGCGGGTCCGGTCCCAAATCTTCTCACTAATACAGATCGGAATGTTTTCAGCAACGCCCACAGAATCAGCTCGTGCTTCCAAAAGTGGTTGTCATGGTTTGCTTGCGTCTAAACACCAACTTGAAAGTTGGACTTAAGGGGCATACTCCCATTGATGGGGTCATAGTTTCCCTTGTGAGGATGAGTGTTCCATTTTTTGTCACCTGATTTCTGATTGCGTAGAAACTCGTTGCCAGGTAGAAATTGGACTACTACTCAGAAAAGGCGTGTACAGTAACGCTACTCCCTCGTTCATTGCGGTTAATTGGTTCCAGACACGGCCGTGATAGATGCATGCCCGCAAAGTGGCGCTACTTTATTTAACCGCCATATAAAACCTGTTACCACCTTCTAAATACGGTTATTAACGTCTTTAGAGCCCTCTAGACATGAAATAACACCCCTATAGTCAGCTTTACATGCCTGTTACCCAATATAGTAGACATAATAAGATCAAATAAGCCATTTTAAACATAAATAAGACTCGTGCTTATGTGTGTTGCTTGTAGTGCTGAGTTGGGGGCGGACAGGAAGTGATGTCGGGGGTTCAGAGTTTTTGCTTAGGGTGGGTCTCTGCAGCAACGGTAGCTCGTGTTAGGGGATTATTGTGTCTCATTCAAACCCACAATAAGGTTTTTAGTGATCGAGTCTGGTGCTTGTGTGTCTCAGCGAACATTACATGCCACATTTTGGGAATTTTTTATTTTATTTTTGTTTTTTTGTTTGTTTGTTTTTGGATTCACTCCCCTGCAAATTTGCCATCTTTAGTCAAAAAACATTTTTTATAGTATGTAATTTTTTTTTATTAATGAAAATAAGAAAATTGCAGAAATTCGTTGATTCACCCGGCGTTGGTAATAATTAATTAATAAATAGGTAATCATTCTGGTAAAATGCATAAATGTACCACTGTTGGAAACTTAGCATTTTTTTACATGTTTATATTTTTATCTTTCACCAATACAGTTTTTTGTCAAGCGCTGAGGTTTGTTCTGTGGTCCTTGAACGCACCATTGTTGTCATGCCATTTGTTCACGAATCATCTCATCCATTACCGGTGAGTGGTTATACATTTCATACTTTATATGTGTTAAGTGTGTGAGGCCTAAACCTGGATTGAGTTTTGAGTGAACAATGGCGATTGAAGAGAGAAGGAGAGGGTTTTGTAGCAAACATTCCAGTCACTTTTATTACAAAAGTCGGAGACATTTTATGGACGTATCAATTACTCACGGACAGCAACTATCGGTCACCAAATCCTGGACAGTCGCTAGACTGTTATGCTTGTTGCTAGGCAGAATTTACGGGCTACACTCAAATGAAAACAATAGTAATCAGTGTCCAGTGAAAAGCACGTAACTCCCAATTGTGTGACTTTTTCCCGGTGATGTTTGCACCTGTCGCTAGGCAGAATTTTTGAGGCACGAACCTTTTAGCCACAAAGTCCAATGAGCAAATAGCATGCCGTCCAATGAAAAGCAAGACTATCTCCAAAAATGTGGTGATTATTTTGGTTGTTATTAAAAGAAAGGGTTCTTTTTATTGTATTTGAATAAGAAATTTATTTTTTTTCACATAGCGAGAACCTGCAAGGTTATTGGCCTTTTTCCCCCATCACGTCACATGTTGGCGCCCCCCCTTGTTTGCTCGGGTAGCGTTTGTGTGGTACAATCATTTCTACCTTCAGGTTTAACCTGAGAAAGCAAAAAGCTCCCGTGGCACACCTGAGAGCATAGTGGAGCTCTACGCATCCGTGAATCACGCACGCGCGAGGCGTGGTGCCGCCAGGGTGGGAGAAGTTTAAAAAGTAAACGTTTCTTAATCTTCATTAAGTTACTACTCATTGCACTCAAGCCTCATTTGGAAGAACATGTCATGGAGGAACGTTGTGTGATAAATGAAACCAGTAGACCCAACTGCAAGGTGAAGGTTAGAGGCTGGAAGCGAGTCGGGATGTAATTATTACATCAGGCTCTGGCCCAGATCAAACTTGAACATTTACTTTTAAGGAGAGAATTTTTAATTAACAAATCAACTTTATTTGCAGTTCTAAAAGAAATTAAGCGGTTTTGACCCACTTTTTTGTCTCTCCTACAAGGTTATGCTTTTTCCCCACAGCCTCTATTACAACATCCTATGCAGATAATATGCAAATTAGTCAATGATGTCATCCAGTGACTTCTAGCCACTTTTAGGACGACCAATAGCTACGTTTCTTACTCAATAGGTGGGAACAGTGGCCTCGACACCCAATGTGAACTTCCGAATATTTGCGTTACCAGTGACTGCGTTATTTTCCTCTGCAAACATTCCACTGTGATTGAAAAAAAAAAAATTCACTAAACCTAATCAGCCACCTGAAACGCCAGCATCGCTACAATGCCCGGGTCTTGTTCCTATCACCGCAGCAAGCATTTGAAAAGTGCAGAAAACAACAACAATAGCGTAAACGTAACCTGTCTCACAACGGTCTAAACCAGGGTTGGGCATATTGCGGCCCGCGGGCCACATCAGGCCAGCCAAGCGCCTTTATTTGGCCCGTCACGCATTTTCAAATATACTGTACTAAAAAAAAAAATTAAAGTAAAAAGTTGTTTTATTTTGGCATAGAAGATGAAACCAACTAATTTTATTGAGCCATTACAGGCAAATTGACAGTTCCTTCTTGTAACTTGGCTGATTAAGATTTGCAGNTATTAAAGTAAAAAGTTGTTTTATTTTGGCATAGAAGATGAAACCAACTAATTTTATTGAGCCATTACAGGCAAATTGACAGTTCCTTCTTGTAACTTGGCTGATTAAGATTTGCAGTTTATAAAAACCACAAACTCTGTAAATCAGATTTTTTTTTAAGCTGCAAGACACGATCAAAGAAATCCAAAGAAAACAAAACTCGGACTGTATTGATTTGCATATTATTCGATAATACAATATGTCCAATTCAGTTGAATTGCAAAAGTACAACCTTTTTTGGAAATTCTCATTTTCGGGGTAGTACTGTGTGTCTTGAAACACCAAAACCGGAGCCAGCAGCATGACCTGCAGTGCCGTCACGGCGCGCCTGAGTCGCCAAAATAGCAATCCACGCACCCGCGACCTACACACTGTGCACAATTCCCATGGCAAAAAAATCCACCCATATATTCCTGCCGCAAGGCATGCCGGGTAGCTTGTGGTACTCTTTCTGCCTACAAAAGCTGTCTTACTGTAAAAGACAACTGACCAATGCCAGTTTTGCTCTTTTACTTCTACTTTTGCTTCTGTACTTTTACTGACTGGTTACATACAGTAGTGACACACTAGTGTGTGCGTTGTGACTCGGTGTGCAGGTCCAGACTCATCCTGCTGTTCCTCCATTTGTCACCTGCGCTCGAACAGTTTCAGTGTGCGTGAGTGATGGCACTCTCCCTTTCTCTCCCCGTAGATGTTACGTGCTGGGGGGGGGAGGCCCATGCCCCCTCCCACGCCCACCCAATAGTGAACATCCTTCCAATAACAACACACAAATACTCTCCAGATCCCTGAAATACTTCTTTACCCCTGGTCTGTTTTGGCTCTACTTCCACCCCCCCCCAGTCCATTAGCTTCCTGTGTTTCTACACGCTCCATATATACTTGTAGATGTAGATATGCCGGGTTCTTTTCCTGCCTGCCTCCCGCCGTTCTCTCACATTTGTAACATTTTGTTTTTTTTTTTAATCATCGGAAAGCACCCGCTCTCCGTAAACCGCGCACACCAGCGCGCTACACGTCCTGCTACGGGTGCATAGTGGGACTCTTAGTACGCACGCACACACCGCGCCACAGGAAGCCTCCAGTTTGAAACGGCGCTGAACGTGTTTATGCTACGCGGCAGAAATATTTACAAGCGTGTTTCACACACAGCCACATCCAGGCAGATTTACAGGCTCGGGTGAAAAACATTAAGACGTGGCTTACGTGCCGACCTTCGACCGCCCACGCCCGCCCCCGGCGTGTTTTACACACTCGCACATGCAGGAAGGTTGCGACGCACGTCCAAAAAAAAGGGCACTTTGTGAGACACAGCGGAGGACATCCAGATGGGCTCATCCTCGTCTCGGTCACATGCCGGGGTTACGCTTGCGGAATATGGAAGCTACTTCTGCACACACACGCGTCTATCATTTGTGACATATGCTTGACCGCTCCGTGCGTAAACATACACACACCTGTTTGTGACACTGAGCGGTAGTCTGGAAGGTTAGCGTCCTCATCTCCTCCATCTGCAGGTAACAGCGCACCGAATCCACGACCCCGACAAAAGCTTTAGCCCTAAAGAAGAATATCGGTCGGCACGTCCCCGTTCTCAGATGCTTTTTATGATGCCTACTCTGGGAGAGTGTTTGGAAATTAAGTTAATTACCAGGAAACGTTATTCTTCCAGGCACACACCGGCTTCTTCTGTTAGTCGTTCCCCGGAAAGGGTCATGATTAAAGAATAGTTTATGGTTTGTAGCCAGGAAATGTAAAACCAAGGACCACCTGCATATACATAGACTTACACGCACACAAGTGGATGGAACTTCACGTGGTTAGCTTCAAGTTACCTCATTTATGATGCAGCATCACCCCACAGGTACTTCAACATGGTCACGGGAGGACCGAGGATCCCCGCATACCCGTGTCCTGGTCTTTGTCACGTTGCCCCCTTACCCGATTTCTTCATTTGTTGCATATTTGTCATACTTAAAGGTTTCAGATCATCAAACAAATTTGAATATTAGTCACTGACAACACAGCTGAACACAAAATGCAGTTTTTAAATGAAACTTTGTATTATTAAGGGGGGGAATTCAAACCTACATGAACCTGTGTGAGTGTGATTGCCACCTCTGTGAAAACATAACTTAACTGAGATTCAATTGAGCTCAATCAGTCTAAAAAAGGTTGTAAAGCCGTTTCTAAAGCTTTGGGACTCTAGCAAACCACAGTGAGAGACATTATCCACAAATGTCAAAAACACGGAACACTGTGAACCTTCCCAGGAGTGGCCGGCCAAAACAGTTACACCAAGAGGTCACAAAAGACCCCACAACGACATCCAAAGAACTGCGGTTCTCACTTGCCTCAGTTAGGGTCAGTGTTCACGACTCCACCGTAAGTTTTACTTAAAAGCGCATTGAGTGTTCAGTTGTGTTGCCTATCTCTGTGCACAGTCGCGCGCGTGTAAAACAGGCACGTACTGTCACATGCACACACACGTGTGAGAGCGTTACAGCGTGCAACTCAGCAAGACCGCTGTCCGTAAGTTGACTCTGATGCTGCATCAATAAGGCTCCGCGGCGCTGAACAGCAGAGGCTGCTCAGCCGGCCGCACTCGCCCGCTGCCGTGCATGATTGTGTGTGTGCGTGTGTGTGTGTGCGCGCATAAACTGTGTGTGACGAAGAAGGTTCCAGCTGTTGGTGTCTTGAGTGAATCATAAACAGAGTGCGGGTGAACGACAAGGAGATTGTGGAGCTCACGGAGTGGAGACGTGTACTTGCAGTACATCGGAGAGTTTTCCTCTGTGTGTGTCACCTTCCTGTTTTGCCATGACTTATTTCTTGAATTCGATAGTGTTTTGCTTTTGGAAATCACTTTTCCTTGTTAGCATCCTGTTAGCTAGCTAAACAAAAAAAATTAACAAAAAACAAAAATGTACCCCAAAAAAAACTGAACTTAAGATTACGTCTCCCGTCTACGAAGTCATCAGCGCTCTACTCTCAAAAATATTAACACATATCATGTTTTTATAGTTTTACATGTACGTTTTACGTGCATAAAACATTTTAAATGCATATGCATGAGGAATGAAAAATATATATGCTTTTTTTGAGCTTACTTATATGAAGATGCGACTGTTTCCAAAGAAACAATTTGGCAGCGGGACACCACAACGAACACCACCTTCCTGTTTTGTCATGAGTTATTTCTTGAAATCAAGACCTTCTTTATCAAAATGCTGCCACTTGCAAGTTTTTTTTTGGCTCCATTTTGGGTTACAGTGTTGACGTGAGAAACAACTCATGGCAAAACAAGAAGGTGGTGGTTGATCTTGTTTGGGGACTGTGACGCTAATCAAGGTTCCACTGTATTAGCAAACTAGGAGGGAGTTTTTGTGATAAAAACACAGTTGGACTCACGCCGTATTGTACGTTAACTGGAAAACTTACGCACCCCCGGGCAAAAGTTTGGTGTAAACCTTGAACGTTAACTGAAAATAACGCAAACCGGTGCAGACGGTTACTGAGTTTCCATTCTACTATTAACTTTTTTATGAAAAATTGCAGTTTCTTCCGCTGAACCGCAAAAAATCGGACACATGCGACAATGGGAAAACTCATAATATATAACTTTTAACTTTAGCAGTGACTTGGAACGCGGAAAGGAGAATGTAGCTGTGCATTTGAACACATCACAGCAGAAGCAGAACCAATGTTGGAGCAAACATGTTTGTGTCTTTACGCTTCACTGATTTTTTTCGTCATGGGCACACATTTTGTACACCTTCCTTAACACTGCCAGCCTCTAGCACTGGCCTGACGACCAGGCTAAAGGCTGCACCGTGACTCCCGTTCCATCTGTTCATCCGTCGTCTCACATTATCATCGGCGAGTGTTGAGTAGCTATACATTCTATACTGTGAACATGTTTAATGTTTAGTGCGTGAGGCACCTTTAAGGGCGTAAACCCCGATTGTGTTGCGAGTGGACAGTGGCAATTGAAGAGAGAAGGGGCGGGTTTTGGGGCTAGATCTAATTACAGCAGCTTTTTTCCGTCCGCTGGTGGCCCCACCAAAAGCGAGTACCTGCTGTGTAGGTACGGCAGAAAAGGCCGTCAACATTGTCGACGGCAATTGTAATGAATACAGACCACATTGAAGCGGCGTTACAAATTCAAGGGATCTGCGGCCGGGTGGAGTAAAGTTTTCAAATGTGCCGCAGGGTTTGGGCTGAATGAGATATTCCCAGTCAAGCCAAGAGCTGAAGTGTTGTCTGCAGGTTGAAATGCGTGAATGAAAGCAAACTGGCCATGTGGCGCACACACACACACACACACACACACACGTGTTCTTGCAGTTGCTCTTGTTATGTGGTGGTGCACTGAAAGCCAAGATGGATTTATGCGTGGAGCAGCTTCCAAAAGAGCTATTTCTTCCATATGGCGGGGCATTCCTTGGCTAGCAAAAGCAGCCAGGATCCTGTGAGTGTGTGTTTGTGCTCTCTCGGTAATTCCCCTTTTCGTTATTAGCTTTCCCGGCCGGTATTTGCGAAAATTGCCTCTCTGGGGACGGAAAAGGGAGGAACGCTTAACAAGACGGCTGAGTGATTTCTCGTCCTTCAGGTGTGTGCCGGAGCGGCGACGGACTCCAGAGCGGAGCAGTGCGCCGCCTTCAACGCCAAGGAGTTCATGGATCGCCTCTACGACTGGGAGCCTTTCACTGAGGGTGAGTTGCGAGCAAGGCGTGAGGCGGTTCTCCGGAGAATGGGGGTGTGTAACGAGTGCTGAAGCGAGCAAAATGTTGATCTTGGGTATGCGCGAGGTTTCCAGGAGCTACTTGAGGCGTCGCGGGTGGGCAGCGTCCAGAGGTGGAATGACAAGAGAGCCGCCGGAGCTCAGACGCTTTCCCATTCTCTGCACAAAACCTCCTCCTTTTCTCCCCCCTCTCATTTGTCCAAAACGCCCTTTCTGCCTTCCTCTGCTGCCAAGTCTCTCCTCCCCGATTCGACTCGGCTCGCAGATTCCTGCAGGGTGAGATCAAGACCAGAGAGGTGATTTCGCATGAAGGCGACGCGTCCGGGACGCTCTCTTAGCATGCGGCGCTGAAGTCATGTTGGGAATCAAGGAATACAGAAAACTTCCATGTAGGGAGGGGCGCACATGACATCAACAAGCTGCTTTGTGTTTGGTTTGCACAGACCGTAAACGACCGGCTTAATGGATCAAGACGCAGCAGTCCAGAACTCCCTAAAAAGAAATCCTAGTCCTGCACTCTGTCTTACATGTCTGCAAATGTATACAAAACTCTACACAGTGGAACCTTCCATTGATTCTTTCCAGAAGGTCCGACCGACTCTAACCGAAACGGACGCTAACCGAATCAGACTTTCCCACAAGACAATATGTAAATCCAGTTCACCTGTTAACACAAAAGAGGCTTTTAAACTGGTAAAATTATGATGAAAACAACCGCAAATGCATACAAATTAGATTAAAATATTTGATCGCGATTAATCGCACGTTATCCATAGTTAACTGATATTTTATCGCTGGTACTTGCCATATTTTTGCACACGATTTGTAAATATGCCAATATTGTTTATCTGACAATTGTCTTTGTTTCTTATATTACTTTTATTTTATTATATTATACTAGTATAATTTAATCTAAAATAATATTATATATTATTTTATTCATATTGCATTGCAGTTCTCTATTTAATAGTGTTTGTCTTTTACTTACATACAATATCCTTTGTAGATCAGTAAAGTCTGTCTTTGTCAGTCTAAAATACATTTTTATCTTAATTTTATCTCATAAGTGGGGACGTACATCTCTTTGTGCTAAATGATCGGATATGATACCACTACGATAACTACGTCAACTTTTATGTAAAGGATATCAATATAAAAATAATACACAGTTCCTCGTTTTTTTCATGTTTATCATGCTTAATGCGAGCGCCGATTTGTCCCACTATTTGTGGGTCCTTGAACACACCTTCTTTGTTCTCACACGCTGTGCAAATACGACTACATACGGTGTTTTTACTCTTTTTCTTTCATTTGGCTCTCCCCATGGTGGTACTACGTGGAAATGCATAAAGGTAAGATTTGATGACCTTATTGAGTGCTGATGTGCATATTTGTGGTGCACAACCTCTCTTGAAAATGAACTCCAGGTGGATGTTGGTTCCGTTATTCATTTAGTGCTTTAAATTAAATGCTGTTCCTGTCATAGTTTTACACAATTCCTGCTAAATAAGATCAATTCAATGGCTATAATGTACGTACAATGGCTGTGATGCTAGCGTCAATTAGTTAGCGCCCCAAACAGCTCTCGTCGGCTCTCCTGGTAGCTAGCAGCTCTTCTAGCAGAAACAAGAAATGGCTTGCATCTAAAACAACACTCCTTAGTTGGGACACAATAAATGACAAACCGATACCTGCAGTGCGCCAGTTACTTCTCACTTCTCCCAGAGGCGATGCACTTTGTCACAGCTGCACGAATAACTTTGTTCTTGTTAAGAGAGACATCTGCCAGGGCTTTGAAGGTAATCTTGCCATTCAAAATATAATTTTCTTTGCCTATTTCTGCTCAGTGTTTGCTCCCGCTCTTAGCTTTACACAAAACCACCGCTGTGTATTCTCAAAGTACGGTGTGGCCCGAGAAGCAAACGGGGCGTGCGCACGGTAATTGTGTGTCAAAACAATTGTGCTGTTAAAGGACACTTCCGTGAATATTAATGTGTTATTATCGCTAATATAAATACATATAAATGATGAACGAAAGGGACAAAGGAAGATTTAAGGTTGCTCTTACCTTCATTTTGACGTGAGTGAAACCAGGAAGGTGGTGGTGGTTGATCTCGCTCGGAACAATCATGTCTTCAGTGAAGGTAAAGGAATTTTAAGTTGTCCCTCATTTATGTGCTCTAAACTTGCAGCTGACTGACGGATGGTTGGCTTTATGTTAAGATGTGTAGCGAAGCCTGTTTTGTTTTTTTACTAAGTAGTGGGCGTATACACAAGAGCATGATCACAAAACCAAATATTATTTTCCCCATTATGCAAAAGTAACAATTTATTGGTGTTCCAGCACTAATATGTGTCCCCAGCACCTCTTTATGAGAACCAAACGTGAGAAAAAGCTATCGGCTCCCTCACTCGTTTCCTCCACTTTGGAGAGATGGCTTGAACATTTTTTTTCCATTTTATAAATATAAATTAACAAGAAAGCTAAAAAAAAAAAAAAAAACAGCAAAAATATTACAAATATTAGGAGAAAAAGTTGTAATTTTACGAAAGTAATGTAATATTATTATTTTATTATATTATTAGGAAAAATAAAACCATTTCAGTAGCATAAAGTTAAAATATTAAAAGAAACAATAATGTGCAAATTATGTGGTGTGTGCATTTTTGAAAATTAGTTTGTTCATTTATACAATACAGTATATTTTGTCATATACTGTATGTTTGTAAAATTTTGAATTTGGTAATAACAATGCCATAATATTGTAAGAATAAAGTCATATTTACAAAATGAAAAAAAAATTACAACGTTGAAATGGGTAGAACAATTAAAAAAACAACAGAAGAAATGAACAAACAATACTGTAATTTTAACATTAAGAGATAGTCTAATGAGAAAAGCCACAATTTTATGACAAAACACTTCAAAAAGTAAAATCATGTGTACAGCTGAAATATTCAAGAAAAAAATGTAATTTCAAAAAGTTGTAGTATTATGACAAACAACACAATGAATGAAGTGCGGAAGAAAAAAGTCAGTATATTATTGGGATGAAGTCATAATTACAAGAAAAAAGAAAGCTGTTATGGTTGGAAATTTAAAATATGCTGTAACTTAAATTAAAATTTGAAATATAAAAGTTGTATTCTGACAAAAAAAAATTTTTAGAAGAATAAATCATAATATTATGAGGAAAAAGAATGTAATTTTACTAGCATGGAAGTCAAATATTAAGGTTTTTGGAAAATTAGGGAGAAATTATAATGGTATGGAAATAACGTCAAAATATCATGAGAAGAAAATCATAATACTATGGGAAGAAAATGCACAAAGATGATTTGAGAAGTAGCTTGTTGTGCTTTTTCCCCTACAGTATATCACCAAGCTGTCTTGATTTATACAGCACAGGATGGAACTTCTTAGACAAAAAGTTGCATCCTTTCCTTTTTCACTCTGGGGCCCTGGCTGGACAAACGTTCGGACGCCCCTCATGTAAGCGATGCTAAGCTAAAACGTCCTCTCTACGCACCACACGTGCAGGTGTTGTTTTACGGCAATCTTTTTTCTTTCCCCGGGCCTCATCCACTACCCTCCTCACTTCCTGTCCCGCTGCCTCTCGCTGTTCCAGTTTGTTTAGATGGAAAGATAGTGGGGGGGAAGTATTTTTAGACAACGCGTATTGCCGTCTGAACGCGGAGCTTAGGGGGTGATGGACAGACAGACGCTAGGAAAGACAGACGGAGGGAGGTGATAGTCACCTCTCAAGAGGAAGGTGAGGATGAAGGCTATGCCGGGCGATAAGGAGAGATGATGTGAGGGACTCCATGGCTCCCACTTTTAGATCCCCCTCTCTTGTCCTGTCACCGTCTGCAGTCTAATCTCACAAAGATAACTATGACAGCCGGGCAGGGTGGGAACTCATCCTCTTCCTCTCCCTGTCTGTCCTCATACAATATTTACTGTACAGTAGGGCCTCGCTTTTTGTGCGGGTTGCTCCCGGGGCCTGCCAGCAAATGGCTTTTTACTGGATTCCCTATTTATGAATGGAATATTTTCATAGATAGAACAAAGAAAACCTGTTCTTAAATACAGTTTTTTACATTATTAGAGCCCTCTCGACATGAATAACACCCCTATGGTCACCTTTACACTATATTATAACACATCAATAGGGAAAATAAACTATTTAAGACATATATAAAACTTGTGCTGGTGTGTGCGGGACAGTAAGCGATGTCTGCATTTTATCTTGGCACAGATAATATTATTATTATTACGATAGTTATGTTATTATTACTGTTCCTGTGAACGCCTGCAAAAAAACTGTTGTTCCAGTGACCAGGTCTGGTGCTTGTGTCTCTTTGTGCATTACCATAACATTACCGACAGCTAGTGACAGGTATAGAATGCTACATTCACGATTTGAATGCTTCTTAATGTCTTCTATTAGTTTATTTAGCTATTTTTATGCTTGAAAATGCCTCATTTAGGCAAAACTAAATAAAATTAGCTCATCAAATATGTGTTTTCTTTTGCTAAAAGCGTGATTTATTCATTTGTTTATTTTGCTGCAAAATTCGAGCCGCAATGTAGTGACTTCCTGTTCAGTGCAAAGTAAACTTCAAAATGAAATCATTGCAATATTAACCTGGATTCTACCACAGCAATTGGCAAAATGTAAAAATTGTGTTTTTTGTGTAGCTTGGTAGCCACCGGAAGTTAAGGTTTGTGCACGTACGTAAACTCGGTCGAGGCTTACAGCTAAATTAGCACAGCAGCTAATTAGCAGCTAATAGCTCTGTGAGATAAGAGTATAAGAAAATAATAAAAAGCAATGAAAAACAATAATATTAATGATTTTTTAATTAAAATTAGAATTTTTTTACAATGGACAGGAGGTTTTCTGTTCGCTGAGCAAAGGGACTGCGTGACGTAGCATCACTGGGGATTCTGGGAGGAAGAGGATGATGGGAGATAACCAGCGGGAGGGCAGCTTTTTCTTCTTCTTCGGTTTTACGGCGGTTGGCATGCGTTACTTTGGTGCATCAGCGCAGCTTGTACGGCGGTGCAGTACATTCAAAATTCCGGGCGGCATGTTCCGTTTTCATTTTAGTGTTTTGAATATTTTCTACTAGTAATAGTTATCAGTTTTTCACTCACTGAAAAATGTTTTTCGTTTTGCATCAAGCCTGGTTGCTGTCACGCCCCTGTGAGCCATATACCCCGCCGTGATTGGCTGGTTCGTAAGTTCCGCACACAACACTGTAAAAAGAGCCGTTCATATAAAACTCCAGGGCCACACTAACATTTCATATTAAGATGGGGGCCACGAAAATCATCTCGCGGGCCGCAGGTTTGAGACCCCTGATTTAGATAGACCCCTGACAAATAATGTTTTACGCCTACTGTGTTTTTTTCCCAAGCAATGTGGCATCGGTTAATATCCCGACACGCCGTAAACACTATCATGTCATTACACGGTCACTCGCCCAACACGACTTCTTCAGCAAACACGCACACGCCGCCAAGTTCCTCGTGTGTTTGGGATGGCTGTCGACCAGATGCCTGACTGGAATTCAGTGTGTGTATTCTGGAACACTTGACAGATTTCACCACACACACACGCCGGCCGCACCTGAGCAGGTGTGTGTGTGTCTTCAGGATGATATTTCCTTCTCAGCCAGGGGTGTCCCTCATGAACCTGGAGATGGTGTAGTGGCTGGAGGGCGCTAACGAAGTCTCACTCCTTTTTCCATCCACGCATAACGATGCCAAAAAGGACACCAATCAAGTGCTTCTTTTATTTTCTCACGCGAGTGCAAACGTACCGGCATCGTGCATGGAATTGTGGGCGGGTTTCCATCCATTCAACTGAGGAATATGATACACCGTTA
Source organism: Oostethus manadensis (assembly GCA_024372805.1). Lineage (NCBI taxonomy): Eukaryota > Metazoa > Chordata > Actinopteri > Syngnathiformes > Syngnathidae > Oostethus > Oostethus manadensis. The sequence continues at coordinate 131,994 of QODF01000126.1, read as the reverse complement.
AAAATGTCAATTTCAGGAGCGAACTTTTTGTCCTTTTTGTCACCCCTCCCATCTGCAACTCAATCTGTAGCCCCCTTCTGCTGCCATGAGCTCACGTCTATAGCGTTATCGCACACACACGCACACACACACTTTAACCCCCACAAGACTTCCAGTCTATTACCTCCAAGAGAAGTTCAGTGTCCCCGAGCTGCTCCTTTTTTCCTTTTAAAGGAAGACCTGTAGATGCTTTCTTTCCGTTATGTTAACATTGACATTGGACGACAGTAATCACCTCCTTTAATACGGTTAAGTGGTTCCAGACCCAACCGTGATAAGTGGATTGCCGCAAAGTAGGATTCCTTAGTAGCAAATCGATTCCTCTTTTGCCCGGACGCCTCCCTGGTGAGGTGATCCGGGCATGCCCAGCCCCGGGAGAAGACCCCGGGGCAGAACCTAGGACACGCTGGAGGGATTGTGTCTCACAACTGGTCTGGGAAGGGCTTGGTGTCCTCTTGGTGGAGCTGGAAGAGACCGGGAAGTCTGAACTTCACTGCTGATACTGCTGCCCCCCCGTCCCAGACCCGGATAAGTGGAAGAAAATGGAATGGAATTCTTCGTGTGTAGTTAGAGCATGGAAAAGCTGTTTACAAATCCCTCAGGACCCTCAACGCTACATTTGTTCTCACTAGAGAATAAAATGTTCTTCCACGTTTCAATGTCCCATGTTTGGTGCGCTCGTGCAAATTCCAAATTTTGTGGCGTTCAAGTACACGACGACTTCTCATTCTCTGGCAGATGGCTGTTGGAGAGCATTGGTCTCCAGTAACAACCTTCATTTGGGCCGAGGATGTTTTGACGGACAGCCAATGGGATCCTTCAGTTTAGGGCCAGTGACGTTTTTTGGGGGGTCTACCACTTGACTTTTTTGTTCCATAACCCTCAGGATCTTTGAAGACGATAGTCTTGCTTAGTCTGACCTCAGCAGCAATGACGTCAAAGAGCTTTTTTGCCTTTGCCATGGAGGTGAATACTTTCTTCAACCTGGACCGCTACTACACCACTGTGACATATCATTGTTCTCTCCTCTAATCGCCTGCTGAAAGACATCCTTTTTTTTTTGTGTTGCTTTGAAGCCGCCTTCCAAACCCTTCTGGTTCTTTCCTCCTCTTTTGTGCTGTCATTGCGTGGACATTTCACCATGAAGCATGAGCCCCATGGACTCCTCTCATCATAAACCTCATTGTTCCTCTCGCTTGCCATTCCGCTTCTCTCTCTGGCGGGCCCGTGTTGTCCACGATGGAGCCGGGGGGGCCCGGGGACGATTGGATGATGGCTTTGGTGCTGCCGGGGGCTTCCTTTGCTGGCCACATGGAACCGTGTTTACCACCCTGCCACCAGGAAGACGCGAGGATGCTGAGGCGGATGACGCTGTTGAGAGCAGATGTTATGTACTGATGTCATCCTGATGTGTTTCAGTGGGTCCAGACAAGCAGTGCGAGCTGACCTGCAGACCAGCCGGCTACCGCTTCTACGTGCGTCAGGCCGAGCGTGTGCGAGACGGGACCCCTTGTTTCAACCTCACCTCCAATGATGTGTGCGTGGAAGGACGATGTCTGGTGAGCATGCAGCTGCAGCATAGTGATGAACTCGTAGACCTACCGATGACTGACTGAACAGTGACTGGGAAGTATGAAGTACACATCTCAACCAATCACCCCTGCTATTGACGCGTAGACTGCCCAATGACTGGGATGAATGAATAAAAAGTATCAGGGGTGCACACCCTGAGTGAGATAACGACCAATGACTGGTGCTGCTACATTATAATTATTGACATTTAGACCGGTCAATGACTGAACAGTGAGTGAACAGCCTCGGTTACAAACAGGGTGACATCACAACCAAACACCAGTGCTGCTACAGTATAACGATTGACATGTAGACCGACCAATGACTATCTGAACAGGGAAAAGCCTCATCTTAGCAAAGACAATGTAGCATCACCCACCATTGGTGCTGCTACATTGTAACGACTGACATGTAGATCAACCACCGACTGTCTGAAAAGCTTGTAAAACAGTGACATCACAACCAGTCACTGCTGCTGCTAAAGTATGATGGGCATGTAGACCCAATGACTGTTTGAACAGTGGCTGAAAAGCCTCAGGCCTATTCATGTCGCACACTGAGTGACATCATCAAACGGTACTTCTTTAATGATTGGCATACAGACCGACCAATGAAGCAGCCCAGTTTGGAAAACACCGAGTGGCATCACGCCCAGTCACTGCTGCTGCTTATGATGGACATGCAGACTGCCCAATGACAGCAAAAAGAGTGACTGAAAGGCATCAGCAAACACTGAGTAGCATAACCAGTCATTGGTGCTGCTACATTATAATGATTGACATTTAGACCAACCATTGACTGTCTAAATGCCTCAGCTTGGAAAACATAGAGTGACATTATCACCAATTGCTGGTGCTGCTACATTATGATGGACACGTAGACTGACCAATGACTGAACAGCGACAAAAAGCCTCATCTTGTAAACACTGAGTAGCATAACCAGTCATTGGTGCTGCTACACTATGGTGGACAGGTAGACTGACCAATGACTGAACAGCGACAAAAAGCCTCATCTTGTAAACACTGAGTAGCATAACCAGTCATTGGTGCTGCTACATTATAATGATTGACATGTAGACCAACCATTGACTGTCTAAAGGCCCCAGCTTGGAAAACAGAGACATTATCACCAAACACCGGTGTTGCGACACTATGATGGACATGTAGACCGACCAATGACTGTCTGAACAGCAACTGAAAAGCCTCAGACCTGGTCACGCTGCACCCTGACATCATTATGGGATACTGCTATAATGACTGGTATATAGACCGACCAATGACTGTCTGAACAGCAACTGAAAAGCCTCAGACCTGGTCACGCTGCACCCTGACATCATTATGGGATACTGCTATAATGACTGGTATATAGACCGACCAATGACTGAAAATGTTTTTAATCTGATAAAGAAATCCTGGATAATTTTAAAGTTCAAGTCCCAAAAAGTGCCCTCGTTCAACCTCGTTTCTGGCAGTGGTGTTGCTCGTAACTTTGGGATTTACGCACAGAGCAGTGACCTAAACACTGACACTGAATGTTTTGTTCTTCTTTTACAACCCCCCCATCCCATCTATTCTCCTTCCTCCTCGTTGCCAGACGGAGGGCTGCGACGGCACTCTGGGCTCGGGCTCTGTGATTGACAAATGTGGAGTTTGCGGTGGGCGGGACTCCTCTTGTCAAAAGGTGACGGGCAGCTTCCAAAATGTCACGGTTCCCCTTGGTTACCACAAGATCTTGGACATCCCGGCCGGGGCCACCTTCATTAACATCACTGAGAGACGAGCCAGCCCCAACTACCTGGGTGAGCTGCTCTCAGATTTGTTCAGAAGTCAGCGTGAGTTCACGGTTTGAAGTGTAAACTCTGTGGCGGGTGTGACTGTGCGAGCTTGCTAACCGTGTTTGCTAACAAGACGGGCCTCTGCTTGACTGCATCCGACGCACATTTCTCCACCCTTATCCCTCCAGCCATGAGGAGCGGAACTGGGGCTTCTGTGGTGAACGGGCGTTGGGCCGTAGACCCCCCAGGGGAATACCAAGCTGGGGGGACTACCTTCACATACGCCCGACCCAGAGCGCAGGCGGAGGGGGAGGAAGAGAAAGGAGAGTCCCTGAGGGCCCCCGGGCCCACCAGCACCCAGCTGCAGCTTTATGTGAGTACACCCTGCATCCAAAAGGTCTTTGGCATCATGAAAAGATGCACGACCCCCGAAGCCGGCCTTCCCTCCTGCGTGTCAAGATCTTTGGCGTAGACAACATTGTGTTCGCTTTTACTGGGATTATTTCTGATTACTGATACTGACTCGCTAAGAACCTCAGGCCAAGAATTTATGAAAGAAACAGGAGTCATCCCGTTTGTTCAGGGCAGGAGGCCCTGAAAATAGTACCAAAAAAAAGTATTAGGGCAACACTGAAAGGAAACAAAGCATTCCATGACAAGAAAGTTGGAATTTTGAGTAAAAAAGTGAGTAATCTTACAAAAAAACATCATTTTACTACAATAAAGCCTAATTGCATTTATAAAATATATTTTTGAAAGGTAATTCAACTAGTTGCAATGTTATGACACAAAAGTCCCATTTTAAAGAGAATACAATTGTAATATTAAAAGGGAAAATAGTAGTCTCAATGGAAATATGTCCAAATTCTACAATAATGGAACAAATACTAAGAAAAATAGTCAAGACTACACCTGAAAAAGTTGCAATATACCAAAGAAGGACCAAAAAGTGGCACTCTTACTAGAATGACGTTAAAATATTAGTATTATATTCATACAATATTATGTAATTAGTATCATATTAATACAAGAAAAAGGCATAATTCATGAGGAAAAATATGCATCTAACTCGAGTAATGTTGTAATGCTGCGGAAAAAAAACTTTAAAAAAGTAAAAAGTATTCATTCATTCATTCATTTTCTATACCGCTTATCCTCATTGCGGTCGGGGGGAAAGTAAAAAGTAAAAAACTTAATTATGCTAAAATAAAGTTGGAATATTATAAGAAAAATGTCCTAATATTTTTTAAAAGGTCACATACTGTGAGGAAAAAATATGTAATTCCACTAAAAAGAGGTGGAAATAGAAGAAAAAAAGAGCAAAAATGGTTAAAAAAAAAAAAAACAAACAGCAGTAATTTTATAAAAATAGTAATATTAAGAGGAAAAAAGTTGTAAATTTAAAGAATAACCTTTTTATTTGATGAGGAAAGATTACGTAATTTGAGTACTACAAAGTTGATTTTTATTTTTAATTTAACAAAAGGTTGTACTCTTATGAGAAACAACAGTTAGTCACAATTTTTGGTTAAAATAGGTTGCAGAAGAAAGTTGTTAAAAGAATGAAGTCATACTAATGAGAATAAACTTTACATGAAGAAGGTTGACAAGGTTGGAAAATTAAGAAAAAAACACCAGCAATGGAAAAAAAAGCAGTAATTTGTGTTCTAATGAGAAAACAAGGGGGAAAAAAAGTCACAACATTACAAGAATAAATTATATCTTTAATATTATGGGGAAAAATTAGGTCATAGAAGCATGAAGTTGAAATACCAAAGAAAAACACCTTTTAAAAGCCTTTTTTTATGAGAAACAAAGAAAGTTGCCATTTGGGGGGAAAAAGCGTTAATATTGAGGGAACAAAGTCAAAATATTATGGGAACATAATAATTTTAGCAAAAGAAAAAATAAGAAAGTGAAGTTGATACGAATGATTTAAAAAATATCACGAAGCTGAGATGCATTTATTATACTGTGTGTGTGTGTGGATATGTATATCCACTGATTATAGGTTATGTATAACCTGATATGTATAACAGGTTAGTTGGGACACTTTATGCCAAGGTACCACTGTATAAATGACAAAACAATAGTGTGCCAGTAACTTCCCACTTCTCCCAGAGGTGACGTACTTTGTCACAGCAACACAAACAACTTTGCTCTTGTTGACAGAGCCATCTGCCAGTACTTTGTCGCTAATTTTGCAGTTCAAAACAGCTTTTTTGATGTGCGCACGTTGATTTAGTGTCAAAAAAATTAAAGTCAGTTAAAGGACACTTCCCTTACAGATCATTTACGCCCTAAAAATATACATTTAGGACTGTCTCACTAGTAACATTAGTAAAATACATTTTTAGGTCTTTCTTCTCTACACTAGAGTTTGTCTTTAGTGTCTTAACATTGGGCCTTTGTCTTTTTCATGTGTTTTATAGAAATATGTAAGGCACTAATAGGACCCAGATGCATGAAAACGACGCAAAACTCTTATGTGAGCGAGTCCAGGCCAAGTTGGGCTGTGGGTGTTGCCATCACAGCCTCGACACCATCCAAAGTCAAATCCCGCGCTTGCTTCTTAGGATTCTGCCTGCCCGTACCGTCCCATGGCTTCTCTTATTTTTGCACACACACAAATGTCACGGCCTGCGTTGGCAAAAATAGCTCGCTTATGAATAGAAGACCTTGGCCATTTAAAAGCTTGTTAGACGCTAGCCTGAATGTGTGTGGAAGTGAAGGACAACACCGTCCAACTCATCCGGTCCTAGTCCACCGTGGCCTTCTTATTATTAAAAGAACGTCACATATGTAGACATACGGTTCCGTCATTTTTATGACCAATGGGTCCGTTTATGTCGTTGACGTAGTCATCATTATAGCGCCTTGTGATTTGTGTTTTTTTGTCCAAATCAATGAAAGCAAATGAGAAGCGTCAGAGCTTCGAGCAAAGATCCTTTCTTCTTTTGCCCTCTTTGAGCCCCCATTCAGCAAAAAAAAAACATGTTGACAAACCGCCGTTGGTTAAAAAACTGGCCAAAGTCACAAGTAAATGTGCAAGCAACAGCTAGTTTGGCTTATGTCCACACGTGACAGCCAGTCCAAGGGGGGTCAACCTTGGACGTGTTGAAATCTATTCGCAGGCTGAGGATCGAACCAGCCACCGTCCAGTTAGAGAAACAACCCCTCTACCTCCTGAGCCGTGACATCCATCCATCCATTTTCTTGCGGGGGGGAGCCATGTCACTTCTTAGAATGTGCAGAATGTTACAGTAGTCAAAAATGTCAAATCAGGTTCCACCAGCAGAGGGCACCAAAAAGCTTGCCTGCGTATTTCCAATTGGAAAATCGGCACAGAAAATATGGAGTTACAGCAGCAAACGTGGAGATTTGTTAGTGAACAATTTGACATTGCGTCGGTTGAGAAATGTGGGAGGAGTGAGCGGACAAAAAAACGAGGCAGAATAAGTAGACGAAAAGGGGTGTAGAATTGTATACACGCAAATGCCGACTAATAAAGCTGAGATACTACAAGAAAAAAAGATGGAGTTAGTAGGAAAAGGTTACTAACTAATGTTTTGATGCTCTGGTGAGGTATATAGACATCTCCTGCAGTGATGATCAACCTCCGAGGTTCTGTGGGACTTAGGAGGCTTCAGAAATCCATTATGCATGTGCATGCATGTGCTGCACATGCATCCTGTGCATGCATGTGTGCTGCACAAGCATGCACAGGATAGACCGTACCATTCTGTTATTGTGCCAAAGACTATATAATAGCAGAAGTGTCCAAACCTTTTCCAGCCAGGGCCACATAGTGAAAAAGGAAAAGATGAAGCTTTGCCACTTGGATATTTCGCAAAGCAACACATGTAGATGTGCTAAGAAGTTGTAAATATTTCCAAAAAGTATTATTAGTATGAACCCCCGGACTTTTTTTTTTTATTGTTAAATAAAATATTTATTAATATTTTAATAAATTTTTAATAAATAAATAAATCGAACATAAATAATTAAATAATTAAAAATAAATGTTTAATAAATAAATTTATTTTAATAAATAAATTAAAATTAATATTTTTCTAATATTTTCACTTTTTTCATAGTATTATAACTTTATTTCTAATATATTTTAGCTTTGTTGCCATTGTTATTTTTTCCTAAAGCAAATTTTTACTTTGTTTTGGTTTGTTTGAAGTATTACTAATTTTATTATAGTATTTATTTGATATATTAATGAAAATACGACATTTTTCTGTTGATATTTTTCACTTTATTCTCATCTTATTTTCCATTTCCGCTGTTTCTTTAAACATTTCCTGTTTATATCACATTTCTTGTAGTTTTTCTTCAAATAACACATATTACCTCATTCTCATAACACTTTTTACAACCCAAAATTACAACTGTGTTTGTTGTCTTGTTTTTCTTAATATTAAGACGTTTTTAAAAAAAAAACATTTTGTTCTCCAATATTTCAGCTTCATGCTACTAGAATTTAATTTTCCCCTCATGATATGTTATTATTATTAATATTATTCTTGCTAAATTTGGACTTTTTCTCCTTATTGTACAACTTTTTTCTCTTCATAGTTTGACTTTATTGTAATGTATTATAATGTATTTTTTATAATATATATATTTTTTTATTTTATTGTTGCTGTTTTTTGTGCTTTTCTTGTTAAATTGTATTATATATTTATTATTATATACATTTGCTATTCTTTGTGTAAGTGCTCTCTTGGCAGCTGTAATGTCGAAAAATGACACCAAAGAGAGCCGTTAGAGTAAGCTAAAAGGGACCTCTTGATGCTTGTAAAGCTAAAAGGTCCAAATAAAACTGATTGAAGCCTTCACAAAGTCCAGCGTGTGGATGTATCTCCCGCATTGCGATGGAATTTCCACTGGATCTTTCCAATCATTCACTTCCTCCTCCCTTTGTGTCCTGTTTTGTCGAGCAGATCATTTTCCACCAGCAGAACCCCGGCATCGACTATGAGTTCTACATCCCCGTGGAGAAGAAGGAGCCAGAGAGGCCGCCGGAGCGGGAGACACCCAGGGAGGCTCCCAGGGAGACGCAGTGGGAGAGGGCGCCAGCGAGGGCACCTCTTCGCAGTGAGTGCTTTGTATCCCTGCACAATAATCAGCATTCAACATCCTGCATGTTCTCTGATATTTTGTCCACAAAATACACATTTTTTGCCAGAAAACTCAAAATATCAAGTGTCAAGTGTAGAAAAGCAAATAAACGCTGGGGTCGCTCATTCCAAAAACATTGGCACGAACAGCTGTGGCTGTAGGCAACCTCCTGATGTCGTTTGTAGCTCCACAAGATGGCGGTAGCTGCATTTGTTATTCCTCTGGAGGTTCACTGAGCTCAAGTGTATGAAAGCGAATAACCGCCGGAGTCTCATAATAGCACCGGGGAAAAAAATGTCATTAACACCTGTGGCTGTAGGCAACCTCCTGGCGTAGCTTGTAATAGCAGCGCAAGATGATGGTAGTTGCATTTGTTATTCCTCCATATGGTCACTGAGCTGAAGTGTATGAAACGAATAACTGCCGGGGTCTCTCATTTGGGCCTGCTCAGAAAACATTGTCATTAACAGCTGTGGCTGTAGGCAGCCTCCCGATCTAGTTTGCATTTGTGCCACAAGATGTTGGTAGCAGCATTTGTGGTGCACATTATATTGTCCTTACCTCTTTCTCATGCACTCCACATCATTGTTAGCATTTACACTACCTGACCTCATTCATAGCATTCAAATCACTCCTCATGTTCACATCTTTGGGTCATGCTGATGGTTGTGGTTTTAGGTCAGGTAGGCGGGGCTATTGTGCACGTGTGACCTACATGGAAGGGTGTTTGTCATGAGACTCTGACTTAATGGTGATGTCATTGGCCTTCGCACCGCATACTTCTTTCTTCCAATCCCCGTCATTGCAGATGCTTAATGTCCCTTCAATCCCCTCCAGGTCCCCTCACGGTGTCAATAGAAGACCCTCCTCCCGCTCCTCCTCCGGTTTCCATCCCTTCTTTCGCCTCCTCCTCTGTTTTTGCTCCCCACTTGGCTGAACAATGGACCCCTGAGAGGTCACGACCCCGGGTTTCTGCGCCCAATAGGAACGCTCGCATCCCGCCTCGCACCGACCTGCCGCTGGACACTCAGCCGCCGTTCGTGTGGAGGACAGGCGCTCTCTCCGAGTGTTCCGCTTCCTGCGGCAAAGGTCAGACTTATCCATTTCGATGTGCTAGAGTCAGTACAACCACTGTGCTGTGGGAAAGCATCCCATTAAGCTCAACTGGTCCAAAAAAATGTCATTGGAAAACCTAAATGAGGCCCAAGACTGATAATTGGATGTCTCCCTCGTGTGGATGTTTGGTGCAAGTACAACAACTCTCATCATTATCCTTTTGTATTTCGCCCTCCCAGGTTATCAATATCGGGAGATTCTGTGCATCAACCGCCATACGGACGAGGAAGTCCCGGACAGGAAGTGTGACTCCGCAGCTAAACCCGTCCCGGAGGAGGAGCCTTGCAACGCACACGCCTGTCCACCATTGTGAGCAAACGCATCATCTTTCATCTGTCGTATGGATTATGACTGGCATTTTCTTTTGTTGGTGTGTATGGATGTATGCAAGTTTTATATTAGCACAGCATAGCATTTCACTACACAATATTTATCATAACATAGTATAAATAGGAGAGATGGCAGGCTGGAGTCGCCATTTTTAGGACTTGTGACTTGCTTGACTAATGTTCCCAAAAGACTCGACTTGACTTTTCAAATATCCAAAATACGACTTGAACAAGATCGGCCTTCGGCTGCTTTGTTTGACGCATGCGCACACCCTAGCGCTATCTGACGGAACACAACATGGACAAACCGGAAGGAAAAGACGACAGAAAGATTTTGTGAATGTTTGTTTGTGAACTTTGTTTCCAAACAGCGCCGGTGAGTCAAAACGGCTCAAACACAACAGGAAAGTCAGTTACCGCTGAAGTTGTGTTGTTTTCCTCACGTAGCAGTCCCGCCATTTGAAACCACCTTTGACCTGGTCAGGGGTCACACAAGTCCCCTGTGTTTATAGCTGTCTGGGTGAGTGCCTGGTAAATGACGCATTAAACTCATCAAGATTTCGACAATTAAGTCGTAAATCGACGACAATGATATTGTATGTGTACGGGAAAAGATTGTCTTATTACGAGAGTACAAACGTGACTTTACGGGAATAAAAGTCGTAACTTTTTTTTACAGGCATTGCCCGAGGGCGCTATGAACCGGAGAGCCGTCTGTGGAGGGGCGGGGCACTAGAGAGTAGCGGCGAGATGATGCTAACCCATGCTAACCTGGCTGGGACCACCGCTCCATTTTGTTATCCACCTTATCCCTGGTTATGGGCGCAACTTCCGGTACAGACACCGGAAGATTTGGCGGTTTCAGCGGTGCAGACAAACGTTAGAAGTGTGTTTTACTTAATCTTCCGAATTGTACGAAAATGGCCGCGCGCAGCTCAGGGACATGTGCGCTCCGTGGTTGTATTAACATCCTACATTACGGTTGGGATGCGCCAAACCACCAGAGAAGAGGCGACGGGTACTTGATTGTGTGACGTAAGTCCACTGCTTGGTTTTTGTCCTGGAATTTCAGGGAGGGGAACAAATGGGGTTCTTTGTGAAAGGTGGGGAAGGTAGGATTACCTAACATTAGAATTACTTTCAGAACATTTAAATATTTTTGTTCTCCTTCTAGCGTTCCAAAAATGATGCCCTTTACAGAGAATTCAGACAGGTTTGGGATTTTGGAGGAAATCCAGAAAAGAACATCTTCCCAGAGGGCCTTACAATACAGTACATTCATTTTGTTTGACGCTTATCCTCATTAGGGTTGTGGGTATGCTGGAGCCTATCCCAGCTGACTTTGGGCGGGAGGCGGGGTACACCCTGGACTGGTCGCCAGTCCATCGCAGGGCACATACATTCCATTTTCTTCTACTTATCCGGGTCCGGGTCTCAAGGGCAGCAGTTTCAGTAGGGAAGTCCAGACTTCCCGGTCTCCGGCGGCCCCTTGTCCAGCTCCATCGGGAGGACACCAAGGCGTTCCCAGGCCAGCTGTGAGACATAGTCCCTCCAGCGTGTCCTAGGTCTTCCCGGGGGCCTTCTCCCGACTGGGCTTGCCTGAAACACCTCACCAGGGAGGCGCCCGGGAGGCATCCGGACTAGATGCCCGAGCCACCTCAACTGGCTCCTCTCGATGTGAAGGAGCAGCGGCTCTACTCTGAGCTCCTCCCGGATGGCCGAGCTCCTCACCCTATCTCTTAGGGTGAGTCCAGCCACCCTACGGAGGAAACTCATTTCCGCCGCTTGTATCCGCAAACTCGTTCTTTCGGTCATGATCCATAACTCATGACCATAGGTGAGGGTGGGAACGTAGATCGATCGGTAAACAGAGAGCTTTGCCTTCCGGCTCAGCTCTCTCTTCACCACGACGGTCCGGTACAGCGACCGCATTACTGCAGATGCTGCACCGATCCGTCTGTCGATCTCACGCTCCAACCTTCCCTCACTCGTGAACTCTTAAGAACCCGAGATACTTGAACTCCTCCACCTGAGGCAAGACCTCACTCCCAACCCGGAGGGTACAGTCCACCCGTTTCCGACTGAGAACCATGGCCTCGGATTTGGAGGTGCTGAGTCTCATCCCAGAAGCTTCACACTCAGCTGCAAACCGCTCCTGTAAACGCTGAAGATCACAGGCTGATGAGGCCATAAGGACCACATCGTCTACAAATAGCAGAGACGAGATCCTAAGGTCACCAAGCTGGACTCCCCCAACGCCTTGACTGCGCCTAGAAATTCTCTCCATGAAGGACACATACAGTGAGGGAAAAAACTATTTGAACCCCAGCTGATTGTGTAAGTTTGCCCACTAACAAAGAAATGATCAGTCTATAATTTCAATGGTGGGTTTATTTGAACACCGAGTGACAAGAATGACCAAAAAATCCAGAAAAATGCGTTTCAAAAAGAGTTATAAATGAAATTGCATTTCCATGAAGGAAATAAGTATTTGATCCCCACATCCGTCATCAAGATCTCTAGCTCCCAGGTATATCGTATTTAATTAATTAATCAATCCAGATGCCATACTCTGCACCATGGCCAAGACCAAAGAGCTTTCCAAGGATGTCAGGGACAAGATTGTGGACCTACACAAGGCTGGAATGGGCTACAAGACCATCGCCATTTGATGGCAACAGTTGGTGCAATTATTCGCAAATGGAAGAAACATAAATTAACTGCCAATCTCCCTCGGTCTGGAGCTCCATGCGAGATCTCACCTCGTGGAGTTTCAATGATAATCAGAACGGTGAGGAATCTGCCCAGAACCACTCGGGAGGAACTTGTCAATGATCTCAAGGCAGCTGGGGCCATAGTCACCACAGTTGGTAACACACTACGCCGTGAAGGACTGAAATCCTGCTGTGCCAACGTGGTACCCACTCGGCCACCGTGCGGCTGTCCTTACAATATATACAATCATAAAATAGATGTTCAGTTGATTCACGATCCCCATCACAGAAGCAACAAACATCCTCTAAAGAAATCCTGCGTCTAAGAAATTCTCTGGATGGGTAGATTCCAATATGACCGGGAATTTCCTTAGCTTTAGGAGGGATGGGTAGTTTGAGATCAAATGTTCAGATTTTTTCCCGTTTGATGCTTGGAAAATAATTGTGAACTTGAGTTCAGGGTGAAAATATAAGGAAATGAAGCATTTGTATGGAGTTTTCTCAGTTTAGAATTGGCTAGTCTGCTGCCAGTAATATCAGGCTGGGAAGTTCAGGAGTTCTCTTGGTAGGATTCTGAAAAAGAATAAGTGCTGTGGATCAAATATTTTGAGGATTGGCCTTCAAAAGTTTTGGGGGATTTTTTTTTTTCCTTACATGTAATTTTTAGGCCGCACGGTGGATGAGTGGTTAGCACATTGGCCACACAGTCAGGAGATCTGGAAGACCTGGGTTCAAATCTCCGTTGGGCATCTCTGTGTGGAGTTTGCATGTTCTCTCTGTGCGTGTGTGGGTTTTCTCCGGGTACTCCGGTTTCCTCCCACATTCCAAAAACATACATGTTAGGTTAATTGCCGACTCTAAATTGTCCATCGGTATGAATGTGAGTGTGAATGTTTGTTTGTCTATATGTGCCCTGCGATTGACTGGCGACCAGTCCAGGGTGTACCCCGCCTCTCGCCCAAAGCCAGCTGGGATAGGCTCCAGCATCCCCGTGACCCTAATGAGGATAAGCGGTACAGAAAATGAATGAGTTAATTGAATAACTATCTTGTAGTTTCCCTCGGACACGTACAGTTACCACTTTTAATCTCGAAATCTTAAATTATCAGGACGACTAATTGTATTAGTATTTCCTGTTTTGTTTTTGTTTTTAAACTCCGCTCTGTTTGGCCCTACAAGTTGTTTGTTGTCAAATTTGCAATAAAAGTCCAGAAGTTTAACACTCTTGTTTTTAAACTTTGTACCTGTAAAACTGGCCTAATTAAAACGCGTTTGACTTGACACAACTTGCAGACCAAAAGCAGTGACTCGACTTGACTTGCTTGGTTCTCATAAAGATTGACTCGAACTTGCTTGTAACTGGAAGGTAAAGACTTGGTCCTTACTTGTGACTTACTCCCACCTCTGGTAAATAGTATACCACAAGCTATGTGTGTTTGAGCCATTATTATTGTTTTAATGGTAATAAACAATACAATGCATTCATAAAAAGCACTCATTTCTGTACCATGTGACAAACCATATTCATAAAATTCTGTTTTTAAGTAAATTCATTCGTTTTTTTAACCATTTATAAGCTTTTTTTCTGTAAGTAGAAAATGTTGGTGATGGGCCAGCAGCTTTATGTAGCTCTGCATGCGCTAGAATGTGCATATACTGTATGTGTGTGTGTGTGTGTGTGTGTGTCAAAGCCAATGTGTCTTTGTGTGTTTGCGTCAGCTGGGAGGCCAGCGCTTGGTCAGAGTGCAGCGTGTCCTGCGGGCCCGGCATGCAGCAGCGCCAGCTCCAATGCAGGCAGAGTTTTGGGAACCTCTCCACCATGGTTCACCCCCAGCGGTGCGCCAACCTCACCCCGCCAGAGTCCACACAAGCCTGCCAGCTCCAGCTGTGCTCCCACTGGGAGGTCAGCCCTGACTGGAGCACGGTGAGTCAACATGCCGCTCCAGTTTAAAATAATGTTTGCGTGCTCTCCATTACACTTTTAAAAGGAGAATGGCGCTGTTTTCCCAGCCATTCTACTGTTTCAGGACTTTTAGCGAGGCTTTCAAAAGGAAACAAAACCATATTTGCTAAGTTTAGAAGCCGTTTAATTCGGACCTTACACACCTCATGGAGATAGGATAAGACCTTTGGAAAAAGACAAGAAGCAAGTAAAACAAAATGATACATTGTAATGAATTGTAATTACACTAACTATTTAATGAAGACAATAGTAACAAGCATTTACTGTACCTTGCTATTTATTGTATTGTTTTTACGAAATCATACATAATTAGATGTAATTATGTAATAATGAAGCAAAACATTTATTTATTTTATTTGAAAATATTCATTGATTATGTATTTATAATGACATAAATATATGAAAATATGAATGTAAAGTAAAGGCAGCAGACGCTGCTAAATGATATGATTAATTAAAATTGACCGTAGTGTATGTCAGTCAACGCTGTGTAGACTGCATTGATGATTTATTTTGCGTGGACAGTGCTCGGTGGACTGCGGGGTGGGCAAGAGGACGAGGGGCGTGCGTTGCGTCAGCGATCAAGGCCACGTGGTGAACGATAAAGAATGCAACACCAGGACGCGGCCGACGGGGAGCGAGGAGTGCAACATGGGTCCCTGTGTCACCAACTGGTACTCGTCCGCCTGGTCGGGCACGGTGAGTGACACCTCCGCACACGTCACGTAAAAGCGCACCTCGCCTTCGACGCGCCGCTCTGCTCTGCCACAGTGCTCGGCGCAGTGCGGCCCGGGCGTGCAGAAGCGGGAGGTGGTGTGTCTGACGCGCGGAGGCCTCCGAGAGGGCGAGGGCGGCGGGGACTGCGTCGGGGACAAACCGGCTGAGTTGAAGGCTTGCAACGGGGGTCCCTGCGTGGCCATCGTCATGTGGTACAGCAGCCCGTGGACACAGGTAGGAGTTCACCTTTCAAGTGTGTGCTATTTTGCCTTTGTTGTCGTAAAATCACGCCTCTCTGACGTTTTTGCTGGGGTTTTTTTTTAAGTTTTCTTGCTTTACTGTATTTTTTTTAATCTGCAGAGGGCCAACAAAATACAGCTGTGGGCCGTAAATGGCCCCCGGGAATACATGTTATTATTGTACTATTATATTTAATAATACAGTTACATAATATTTTAATATGTAATAATTTATCCTATTATATTATTTGTTGATAGCGTTAGCAATTGTAACTTATTATTTGATTTAATTTAAATTAAAGTAAAAAAAACAATGAAAATTACTGTGCATGTTAACTATGTATTTTACTTTATTATGTTTGTTATAATTACAGGTAATTGTAATAATAGTATAACTGTTATCATTATTATTATTATAGATAATATATAATGTGTATATACAGTGTGTGTACATGTATATGTATATATATATGTATATGTATATATGTACATGTATATGTATATATATATGTATATGTATATATATATGTATATATATATATAAGGTATATTGTGCGTGTATGTAAAAAAAAATATATAGTAATTACTATGATGGATATAATAATTATAAACGTATCATATGGATTTGTTATTATATATGATAGAGTATTATGACTTCCCGTTCACCATCAAAGCATCGTTGTACTAATCTCAGTACTACCACAGCAACTACCAAACAGCACCAAGTTTTAGATTGTTAGCACCCGGGCGAAAAATTTGCAAAAGTAAACGTGTAAGCAATCGCTGCTTGTGGTTGATCCCGGTTATGTCGACAACCGCTTACGTTGACATCAGTCCGCCAGTCCGAGGATGGCTGAGTCTTGCTGTCGTTCCAGTGCAACGTTGGGTGTGGAAACGGAACTCAGCGACGAGACGTCATCTGCGTCCAAAAGAACGGCAACGACTTCAGAGTGGTACCGTCATCTGAGTGTGTGCAAATGGATAAGCCCTCCGCCGTGCAGGAGTGTGAGATGGGGGACTGTCAGGCCCAGTGGTTCACCACGGAGTGGAGTGCGGTAAGGAAGATTCTGGATGCTAACAATATACACACTAGAATGACTCTGGACATTAAGTATCTGCAAGGAAAGCGGTAGTGTTTGTTTGTGATGCAGCTCCATAAATAAAACCATTTTAGTTTTTTACATTTCGTTGTGCGGCCCTAATTGACTTTTCCTGGTCATAGTGCTCACGATCGTGTGGAAAGGGTCTACAGATGAGAGAGGTCCGTTGTCTGACACCCGACAAGAAGCACAGCCAGAATTGTGACGCCAACATCAAACCGGAACAAGAACAAATGTGTAACACCATACCCTGCAGTCCACAGGTCACAGGTTGGTTAGCACCTAGCATGTTACCAAACAGGTTGGTTAGCACTCAGCATGCTGCCACACGAGTAAGTTAGTGATTAGCATGCTACCACACAGCTTGGTTAGCACCCGGCATGCCTCCAAACAGGTTGGTTAGCATCCAGCATGCTACCAGATAGGCTGGTCAGGACTTACCATGCTACCATGCAGGTGGATTATGACCCAGAATGCGTTGGTTAGCACCTAGCATGCTGCCAAACAGGTTGGTTAACACTCACAATTGTTAGCACTTTGAATGCTGCCACATGAGTTGGTTATCAATTAACATGCTACCACACAGCTTGGTTAGCAGTGTCAATAGTTTTCACTCCGCATGCTACCACAGCGCTTGATTAGCACCCAGCATGCTATCACACAGGTCAGTTAGCACTCAGCATGCTATCACACAGGTCAGTTAGCACTCAGCATGCTATCACACAGGTCAGTTAGCACTCAGCATGCTACCTCACAAGTTTCTTAGCACTCGGCATGCTACCACACAGGTGGGTTATCACGCTTAGTTGAATGTATCCATGTGTGTCGTTCTGCATAGAGTACGCACACATACTCTTAACAGTGTAGGACCATTCCTGTACACGTACAGTATTATAAATAAATAACTGTCCATTTCTGTTCATACGCGCACACAAAATGTAGACATCCTCCTGTCCTTTGGCATACACAATGCCGTGTGTCCGTTCATGCTTCACCCCAAGTACATTCGTCTTTTTATTTGTGCGTCTCTCCCTGCTTCTCGTTCTCCTGCCAGATGAAAACTGCAAGGACAGGCGGCACAACTGCGTGATGGTGGTCCAGGCCCGACTCTGCGTCTACTCCTACTACAGGACGGCGTGCTGCGCCTCGTGCACGCACAGCGCCCAGCGTGCTAAGAGACACTGACGGGCAAGAACGTAGCCTGAGGTTCCTGCCCTCTAGACATGGACAGGAGTAGAGCACCTAGCTAGCATTTAGTCCTTCTCTTTCAGGTAACAACTCCGTGAAAGCCGTCACATTTTAGAGCCGCACTCGGCTTTCTTGATTTTAGCGTGTCAGGCAGGACAGGCTCTGTTGACAGGATGGTGCTTCCCGCTTTCTCAAGATTCCTCCTTAGCTTCCAGGATCTTCAGCAGAGAGCCAGGAAAAGAAGCACATAGCAGGACAGGATCTAGCCGACTAGATCTATGCTTTCTATCTATTTCTATACCTCCCATTCAGCCACATTGGCTATAGGGTCGACTAGACTGGAAGGATTCGCTCTTTGTGTCTTGTTTGCTTGCCAAAAAAACACTCCCTTGAAGTGCCATTGCTGTTGGAAAAAGAAAAGCTAAAAGGTCGACCAAAGGATTGAGCGTGGAATTAGGTGACCAAATATGGGCATAAGGAAGTAGCTGCTAAAACAGCTACTTTCATTTTGAGGCCATTAAAACATACAAATAGGCCAAAACTCCTTCCCGCTGAACTTCCTTAAATCCCATCTGAAAGTTACATTTAGGAAGAGATTATTTCAAGAAAACAATCATCCCCGGCCTGAGGAGATGATGAATGAAGGCGCTATGGGGCAACCCATCAGTCCAACTGCATCAAGTATTCGGCAACTGTGTGTATATACTGTACGTGTGTGTGTGTGTGTGTGTGTGTGAGCGCTCGCTCGGCTTCCTTTCCCAGCACAAAATCAGCACACACACACATTGAGTGAGGGATCTGTATATTTGTCAAATATTATCCGAATGTGTATAATAAGATGTTGTGAACACAGCGGGCGCTTATATTTTTGAAAGACTGAATTGATTTCCGCCTAACTGGCATGTATCACTCTGAGAAATATTACTGCGTTTTATATCTCTAATCCCTCGTAGTGATCTTTTATATGTAACACTTAGTAATTTATCACTATTGAAAGAACCTGTAATTTATTCTTGTCCTGTTTCACCACCGGAGTTAATTATGCTTATGCGTTCGCACCATTTCCCACCTCTTAGTAGCAGCAGAAAAACAAAAGAGTGTGAAATAAACTCAATAAAAATGACCCCACACATGAATGAGTTCATTGTGTCCAATAAACGAGCGTGTAATTGCCGTCGTCGCCACTGAGTGGCGCCATTGCTGCACTTGTGTATATTCATTGAAAACCACTGCATGCTGATACTGTATTGATAGAATTGGCAATCTTCCTTGTTAATTTGCAACATCAATCTTGAATTTGGGAGGGGGTTGTCGCACCGTGGTTAGCATTTTAGCCGCACAGTTAGCATCTCTGTGGCGTTTACATGTTCCACCCTGTGTGAGCGTGGTTTGTTTCCGGGTAGTCTGGCTTCCTCCTACATGCCCAAAACATGCATGTTATTCGGTGCTTCTCAATTATATTCTGTCATTCCTCCAGTGGGGGACAGAAATGCCTCTCGCCCAAGGTCAGCTGGGATAGGCTCCAGCATACCCCTGCCCTACCCTAGTGAGGATTAGCGACAGAGAAAATGGATTAATGGATTCTTAAATTAGGGGTTTGTTTTTTTGGGAAGAAATTCTGTCAATGTGTTTTTGTGTGCAAAAAAAAAACATAAAATTAAGTGTTTTTTTGTTTTTTTAAAAATACTTTTTCATTTTTTTAATCATAAAAATATTTTTTCTCGAAAAGATATGCCATTTTTTTTCTTCCTGCGATTACAACTTTGTAAGATTATGATTTCACTTTTTTTACTTTGTCTTTCTTAAACATAACAAAATTATTGTATAAATAATGTATTATAATATTAATTATAACTTGCCTCCAAAAGTCCACTTTTGTTTTTTTGTTTCCTTTTTCTCAATTTTGTGGTCAGGTTAAAGCTTTGGGACTCCAGCGAACCACGGCGAGAGCCATTATCCACAAATGGCGAAAACAGTGGGGAACCTTCCCAGGAGTGGGAAAATTTCCCCAAGAAGGCCGGGCCGACTCATCCAAGAGGTCAACAACATTCAAAGAACTGCAGGCCTTACTTGCCTCAGTTAAGATCAGAGTCCATGATAACACCATAAGAAAGATACTGGGCAAAAACGGTCCCAAGACCAAAACCACCGCTGAACAAACACAACATTAAAACAGAAAACATCTTGATGATCCCCAAGACCTTTGGGAAAATAGTCTGTGGTCCGACAAGACAAAAGTTGAACTTTTTGGAATGTGCGTGTCCCGTTACATCTGGTGTAAAAGTAATGAAAAGCGAGTAAAACTTGGTGGTGGTAGTGTGATGGTCCGGGGCTGTTTAGCTGCTGAGGACCTGGAAGACCGGCTGAGATAAATGGAAGCATGAATTTTGCTGTCTAGCAAAACGAAGGAGAAAGAAGGTGAATCTGTTGGTGACCTCAAGCTGAAACCAACTTGGGTTCTGCAGCAGGACACCAGCAAGTCCACCTCTGATCGGCTGAAGAAAAAGCAAATGAAGACTTGGCAGTGGCCTAGTCAAAGTCCTGACCTGAATCCTGTGGAGATGCTGTGGCATGACCTTAAAAAGGCGCTTCATGCTGGAAAAGCCTGTAATGTGACCGAATTGCAACAATTCTGCAAAGATGAGCAGATTTAAGTGTGACAAACATGCAAAACAGATTGCATGTGCAGTGGAGAGCAAAATCTGCAATTTAAAAAAATGAGTCGTGGGCTCCAAATGGCCCACGGGTTGAGCTTTGGCCGACGGACTGAGTGTAGCCTTCTTCCTGGAGAGTAAATGTTCTCCGAGTGGAGCATCCTTGTTCTCGGCACGTGCAGGCAGGCAAGCCTTGCTCGATGGTTTAACTTGTCCGGTGGCGTGCGGCCCTTTCTGCCTGCGCACAGGCCACCTCCTCGGGGCTTGGCGTGCCTCTGCCGCGGTGCTGAGGGACGCCTCTGGTGTAGTGAAGTACACGCAAGGCAGAGAGTGTGCGTGTGTGTGTGGCGGGGGATGTTCGCCGGCTGAGGGCAGGAGGCAAGGCAGGCAGATGGTGACCTTTTGGGGGTAAATTACTATGAACCCTCTGACTCGTTTTTGTATTTCACACCAAGGCACCCGCATGCGTACGTGCACACGTGTGCGCGTCAGCCTCGTTGTGGAGTAAGGCAAAAAGCACATTTGAGTGCAAAAGTAGGCCAACAAACTCCCTCCTCCTCCCTTTGGTCGTGTACTCAGTCAGTGGGCGTGAGCGTGATTTCCTCTTTCTGGCGCGAGCAGCTGGAGTCGTCGTGAGCGCGTGCACGCACATCGTCGTCGTCGTCGGGGGCGCGCCGGGGCCTGAAGTCAGGGAGCGTATAGTTTCAGCACCAAGGCCAGCGCTCCGGGCTGGAACAATAGGCGAGTTAAGGCAGCGTCTGCAAATTTTTACCCGCGTACTGAAGTCACCTCTAGAACTACTCCTCTCCGTGTCAAATAATAAATAATAGTTTGTTTTTAATACTGTGTCTACATGTCAATCACAAGTAAGTACCTTGTGAGCGAGAGCTTTGTCTTAAATAGAAGATCTTTGACTAACCTTATTTATTGCTTAATAGTCCCGGAGTGGCCAAAATGTGGCCTTTGAAATTCATTATTAATGAGATATACTTTCAGATATAAGTTTGCATTGGCACCTACAACACAAAGCTAAGTCGTTTTTGATCTCGTCTATCATTTTGGTGGCCTGTTATTCACAATTGTATATTTGTCCACCAGATGGCGCTCCTTTTCCCCTTTCAAAGCATGCAGCAAAATTCCTTTTACTTTTTTTTTTTTTTTTTACCTTGTCATGGAAAGAGTTTTACTGTAACAAAATGATGTCTATCTAAAAAAAAAATGATGCAGCGTATTAACAAAAGCAGAAGTTATATCTATTTGCACCATATCAATCTTGAAAAGCAGGAAGTTATTCGTTTGGGAAAAAAAGATATTGTGTCTCTCTACTTGAAGTGAAAATATTTTTAAAATAATGAAATATAATAACATGTTTGCATCCGTTTTTGGGAAGCAGACCCATTTGTCGTCATTTAAAAAAAATAAATACATAATGACTGTCCCTGAGTGTAGTTTGCGTGTGAGTGGGGCATCTTTGTTGACGGTCCCTGGATTACGTCACTCGCTCAGCCAGGTTTGCGTAGGGGGAGGGGCGGAGAGAGAGCGAGTAGAATAGAATACCGGCGGGCTGGCGACGTGACGGAAACACACGCTCACTCAACGTAGGTCGGCTGGGACGAAACGGGAAGAGAAAGAAGAGAAGAGCCTCCTGAAAAAGTCTTAGCAACACCAACGACGGCGAGACGCACACTAAAACCGACGACGACAAAAAAAAACGGAATTTCGCCCGTCGTCGTTAGTTGGTCGCCAATTAGCCGTCGAAACAAGCTAGCGCAGCGCGAGACACTTTAGCATTTCGCGTGCTGCTTTGGCGCCTCTCTCTAACTCCTGAACCCACTCATCCCTGCTTGCCTTCCAAAGGCAACCTGTAGTAATCTTAGAAGGAGGAGGAGGAGGAGGAGGAGGAGCAGAGGGAGGCACAAAGAGAGGAGGAAGCATCCAGAGGAGGAAGAAGGAGAGGAGGGCACATAGTAGCATCCTTCTTTGCTTTTGGGACCATCTTCACTGTTCACCTGCAACAAGAGGTAAGACTTGAAATATGTGGACGTGCGTGCGTGTGTGTGTGCGTGCGTGTGGAGGAGGGAGGGAGGGAGGGGTGGGGGGGTCTGGGACAAAGAGCAAAGGGAGCCCCCCCCTCCCCCCACGTGACATCCGTGTTGTAACCTACAGCTGGCTAAACAAAGAAGCCTCTCCGTTGCCATGATCCAGCCCCCCATCATGTTGTGTGTGTCCTCTGTCCTCTGTAGGGATCCACGGGGCCGCCGCCGCCGCTTCCTCCTCCTCACCTTCACAGGTAATTTTCCCTTTTTTTTTTTTTTTTTAGGAATTCGATGAGTGTGACTGTTCTCTGATTGGCTAATTACAACTTGCGTCCTTGTTTGAGCAGAAGCTCTTTGTCATCAGCAGGCACGGGTTGTAAACACATCACCCAGACCACAAGGGTTTGTTTTTCCGTCTGCCTGCAGCAGAGCTCAGAGCAGGCTGTTTTCTTCTCATTTTTTGGGAGATGTGCCGTTCAAGCTTCTCGCTTTTTGTAAGGAGAAACGCAGAGGATGGCGGGGGGCCCCTTTTGATGGTGGACATGTGATATATGTTTACAGAAAAAAGCTGCCTCCCAGCTTTGTGTTGTAGGTGACAAAAGTATATTAACACTTTTTTTGTTTCAATTTTTGTTGCTGGTTTTTAATTTTACAAATATTTCAGCTGTCTTTTCTTTCAATCGCATAATATTTTGACTTGATTTCCACAACCTAATTGTCCAAAAATGACGCTATATTTTGTTTTGCTGCTAATATTGCTAAAGTATTGCAACGTTAAGCTCATAAAAAATAATTCTTGTAATGTTTTCCATTTTTCTTTGTTCATTTTTTTTTGGTTTAAGTGTATTTTTTTAATTTTGATTTTCTTTAAACAGCCCTGGGCTCCACTTTGGACACCCGTGACATAACGTCTAAAATAAAAGTCATGGATAAAACAAAACAAGCCAGCCAGCATCTTACGAGTGTGCAGGAAATAATTGATAGAAGCTAACTACCCTCGATATTTTTCATCAGCAGCTTTAATAACTAATGATTGAGTTTATTTTCCCTGCTAAGGTTGTAAGCATCGTAGTACATCGCGTGGAGTAGGAGTAGGAAGAAGCGTACCTTATTTATTCCCACCCCTTCGCCATGTGTCAGTCTGTTATGTTCACGTGTGGCTATTGTTTAGTAACAACGTGTTTAATGCAATTGGTGCATCTCTTCTGAATGAAGATGACGATAACAAGAAAGCTAAGCTAATAGGTGAAATTATGAGTAAACCAATACAGGCTAGCGATTATCCATTGTTGTCATTTTCTTCTTGCTTTAGATCCACCTGCTCCTCTTCAGGGGGGTACCTGAATAGTTTTTGGTCTCCCACCACCACCCCCCCTCTGCTCCATCCCGATGAAGGAGGCCGACGCCATCAAGCTTTTTGTGGGGCAGATTCCCCGGAATCTGGAGGAGAAGGACCTCAAGCCCATCTTTGAGCAGTTTGGCAAGATCTACGAGCTCACTGTGATTAAGGACAAATACACCGGCATGCACAAAGGTGGGTCTCGGCCCTACCGCTAGTAGAGAGAGCGAGAGACGAGGGGGTGCGTTTTCACAGCCTTGATTGTCACGCGTCACCATGGCAACAGTCACACCTCCTCCGGTCTCCATCTCCTGCGGCATGAGCGTCTGCAGATACCCAAGATGTGTAATTTCACAACACGCTCGGCTTGTGGAGAAAGCACACAGAGTCAGAGTGCCTGTGCGTGTGTGTGCGTGCGTGTGTGTGTGTTATGAAGCAGATTAGGCTGCATGCTCCAATCAGTGTAATGGGCCTGTAAGCCTGTGTGATACAAGAGAAAGAATCTGCTGTTTTGAGAATCCTCTCGGCCACATTTAAGCCCCTCTTAAAAGCAACGAGATGGAGCGTAAGATGCTCGTGTGTGTGCGTGTGTCTTGTTCCTATTAACATATTTGTCATCTGTTCCCCATCCCTTGTGAACATCCTAATCGTCGCCTCTTGTCTTCTCAACTTCATCAGCCTGTGTGTCAACGGGATGCTAACCTGCTGCTAATCTTGTTGTCTTAGTGCTGGTGACAGGTGTAGTAAACGGCTCCGGCCCTCCCTCACACACACAGACACAGGTACAGCCCATAGGAAAGCAGGGGGGGGTGTATTTGGAGTGATCGTGAGGCATGCCTAGTGGTTGCTACTCTATATATTTATATACTGTATATATATATATATATATATATTTAAGGGGCCGGCACGGACTGTGCCGAGCCCGCGAGGCCCTGTTAGCCCTGCGCACACGTCTGTGGTGCTGTCATGTGTGCTGACTCGTGCCGTGCCGTTTCTGAGATGTGACGTGTGCCGTGGAGTGTCCTCTGCTCTAAAGTGCATCATCATGGTGTTGTTAGGCTCTAGTTGCAGTTGCATGAATATTTATATTTGTAACCCCTTCGCGCAGCGCGCCCCGCAATAATTCATGGCAGCTGACAGGTCATCAGGGAGGGCAAATCCCGCATTCAGTGATTTAAACGCTGTGGTGCCGTATACTCTGTGTGTGTAGTCGTACAGTAGGTGGCGGGGTGCAGAGACTCAAGTAGAGGGTGATGAATATTTGAGCCTCTCCCTGATCCACTATACCTTAACTCCCCTCCCTTCTCTCCCCCTCGCTCTCTCTATGTGACAGGATGTGCGTTTCTGACGTACTGTGCGAGAGAGTCTGCACTCAAAGCCCAGAGCGCCCTACACGAGCAGAAAACACTACCGGGGGTAAGTGCACATCACACGCTCCTCCAGACAGCGCAGCCTTCATGCCTATATGTGGCAAACGTGCATATATGCACACTACACACACACACACACACACACCACTTCTCAGGGTCAAAGGGTTAGCTTAGAGGTTGGTCAACAGAGTCAGTAAAAACATGTACATATTTGGGATAGGCTCCGGCTCACAGCTGAGCAGGAGAAGTGTTAGAAAAATGAAGGACTAATTAAACTGGTGCCCTCATAAAACCTTGCCGGCAATGTTTAAGTAGGGGTGTCCCCATCCGATATTGGTTTTGGATATCAGCACGATAGCAGCAATAAAAAAAAGTTCCAACCCAAAAAGTGAATTTTTGCCAAGCAGAATGCAATATATTTGTAGTTAGGGCCTGGGAATCCTGTTTATGAACTATTATTAGATCACTGTAGACATGAAATAACACCCCTATACTCACCTTTATTACCTAATATAATAGACAAGCGATGTACGTGATTGGACGGATTGATCACATGGTACCTGACATGCAAGGCAGCCAGTCTGCCATACATACTGCAGACATACGCACCGACAATACTGCTAGCTTTCTTTACTCCACATTGCACAACACTTAAGAGAAAGACGGGCGCTAGTTATCCTAGAATTGATTTGTTCTGAAATGGGGATAGCTGAGTGGGGAAGACGGACAAAGTAAGAAGCAAAAAATGTACCAACCACGGTGTAGCAAGGCACCGATGTGTCGGATCGTGCCAGTCTGCATCTGAGATCTCCAACATCGGCGCTCCGATACGAGCAGTCCATTCCAGACTCCCGATTTTGCCGCTAAAGACTCTGCAGCTGAGTGCAAAACTTGTCAGGCACAAGTTCCCCGTCGTGGCACGGAACTGGGGAAGTTTAATGCAACCGACCCTCATTGCGCATTTGAGGCAGCATCACAAAATGTTTTTTTTTTGTTTGCAAGACCGAACCTCAGGCATCCGACGCTGTGCGAAACATTTGTGAAGTGTATGTATAACAGAAAAGCGCTATCCTTTCATGCGATTGTTGACTAATGTTTTCTGTTTGAGTCACTGGATCCAGCCTTTCGGCGGTACAAAACCAGTGATAGATGATTTGTGCCGATATCACATCCACTAAGGCTGCAATATCGTATAGTGTCGGAAGTGAAAAAGTTATATTGGGACAATCCCTAGTTTTACAACAACAGGAAGTTACCCAGCATACCTTGAGGGTTATACATTTTGGGTTGCACAAACTAGCACTGTTTTGCATGTATGTTCGTGTGTAAGCGTTTCTTTCGATACCCGCGTAGTCCGTGTGATGCGCATGTGTTACCTTTTGGTTGCCCGGTGAGTGAGGGAGGTGTTTGGTTTGATGACCTCCCGTTGGTTTGTGTTAAATAGACATTTTAATGAGCATCTCAATTACTGGTGTTGGTGACCTGAGAACAAATAGCGGGGATCTACTGTGTACGGTAAAATGTGTACTGTCATGCACAAAACCATTGTGTGTGTGTGCGTGTGTGTGTGTGTGTGTGCTGTTGGAAGTTGCGCCGCCATTAATAATAGCGTGACATAGCTGAGCAGCCAGCAGGCGTCTCGCTGCTAAGGACAAACACTCGCTCTTCCCGGGGGACACAAAGGCTACTACGTGAGCATCATCATCTCCATTTCGCCATCCCTCTCAGTCTGTCCATCTCCGTGGGCCCCCTCTGTTAGCCTCCGGTGATCGCTGCCGCCTGGAGAGTGTGTGTAATTAATGTGGCCATTCCCCTTTGTCTCATCCCGGCCTCCCTCAGTCTCCGGTGAGGGATTGTGTGCAGGGCTAGGACACTCTTCATTATGGATGGGCTCTGTGTCTGTCTCATGCGCTGTACTTCCCTGTCACTCCCTCTCTGTTTTTCCTTCCCTCCCTCGCTCGCTCGCTTCCCTCTGACCTGATTTCCAGCGCAGTTAAAAACGGATTTCACGCTAACTCTTTGAAATACTTTTGCATGCGTTTAACCCGTTTTTTGTGTGTGTGTGTGATGCGGAGGAAAGCGGGAGATTTTCCTCCCTTATCTGAACCTATTTGCGGCCCTTAGAAGAGAACGTCCCAGGCTCGCTCTCAATCTCATTCCGGCCGTGTCGCCACGCCACTGATCAGAGTCCCCGCAACTTCTGCGCAGGCACGGGTGCGGATAAGATCTCCCTGTGAAAATGGTTGGGGCCTGAGGAGGATGGGGGGTTGCACACACGCACAAGAGCAGAATGTTTGATCTATGGAGCATATACAGTACTACATGCAACATGGCTGTGTGCTTGCTAGCCCAGCAGGCTAAGTGTGGCATTCATCCAATTAGGGCCATCTGAGGGCACTGACCTTTATGTAAAAAATCATGCATGTAACTGTCTGCTGTGCCCCCCGCCCCCATGCTGCCCTGTGTCCTTTGACTCATCCCCTGACCTTTCTCTCTCCGTGACATGCGCAAGTGGTGTGCTGCAGCCCCGGAGAGACTATTATCTTTACAGCATTTCACGTCGCTGTGCCTTGGACATAGACAAACATTGACAGTCCGTACTTGAGCTTTGTGTGTTTAGGCTTGGCACGGTCACGTGGCCACGGGCGGACCCGGAAGCCATAAATGGCGCCCACTTGCTCGTGCCGGGAGAGAGGAGGACAGGCTGGGAAGCCGTAATTTCCATTTTCCTTACATTGCTGGACGCCATCTGCCCTCATTCTCACGTGCAAAAGGCTTTGGTCTGGTCCCGGTTGGGTCTGGTCCCTATCGGAGCTACTTACTTACTTACTTACTTACATGCTTACTTACGAGCTCTACTTTGAAGTTTAATCTGCACCGGACGTCACTGTGTGCTCATTTTAAAAACGATGGCAAAACGAAAGCACTCACTTAATAAAACATTTTTGCCATATACTATATAATACGAGTAAAACAAAGCAAATGTTATGAACTGCCGCCATCTTGGCTGGGATGTCATTACGAGAACTCAAAAACCCAATAACAACATTCACTAATATTGTGTTGTGATGCACACTGCAAGATGCTGTGCAATTCCAGCGAGCAGCGATTGCGTGAAAAGCCATACTATTATTCTCCGATTTGTGCAATAGAGGTAGTGAAAAGACCCGGATTTGCCTACTGGAACTGCAGATGGACTGCAGTGATCAGTGTTTGCTGGAAGTTGACATCAAGACCGCTTTTTGAAGACATATTTGCAGCAATACCAGTAACAACATTGACTGGTATTGTTGGCAGAGCTGAAGACGAGTGGAACTCATAGCACTAGCCGCCTAACTAGAACATCATGACCAAGACAGTTAGGAATCAACAGCGCTAGGCTGGCTATTGTTGGGAATATCGGTAGACCAAACGTAGCTTGACTTCCTGCCGCCTTGGCTTGCTCTTCCACGGCCCTTTTTTATTTCCGTCTGCGAGACAGTAACAGAACAATTGACTACATCTCCTCGAGTGCAGAAGCCTTCATTGGATCTACATTTTTTCTTATTGGAAAAGTTAATTGCGTTTTTGGTTAGAGTTGGACCTTCTGGAACGATTGAATGGCGTTGGATTCGTTTTTGACAAGTCCAAGGTGTTTGGTTGGCTGTTTATTTGAAATCTTTAATTTTTTTTGCAGCCGGTCATTAAAAAACTATTCGCCACCTGCAAACGGATCCCTGGCCGGACTTTGGACAGCGCTGGTTTAGATGAGGTCTTTTACCTTCTGTTTGTCTTTCGGGGAATCTTTTTTTTTTTTTAACCAATTCTGAGCCTGTTTTTTTCATGCACTCCTTTTTTGACATTCAGTTTTTTTGCTTTAGGCCAAAATGAGCTCAAGTCGGGTCGTGTAGCTATACATTTTTTTCATAAGAAGGATAAATTGCCGTCCTGGGTAAAACTTTTCCAGAAGCGTCCTTTTAAGATTTAGTCCTGCCATCACATGTCCCCGCCTGTCACCCTTTCTCATATTACCCCTCTGACTGGATTTGGACAATTTATCCTGCTCTTCACATATCATCCCTCTGTCACGTCCTTTTCATCTCCTCCATATTTTCCCCTCCATGCCGTCCCCTTTTCCCTGCTTTTATCTTTTTTTCTTTTTTTTTTATCTCATTCAAATCCCCTCCGTCCTCTGTTCATCTCCTCCTCTCTTTATGTTTCACAGCCGCCACCGGAATATTACTGACTACGCCCCCGCCCCCCAATCCTTTTCAGCACCGGCTTTTTTCCTCTTTAAAATATCTCCGTGGTATCCCTTCATGCGCCTTCTTCTACTAATGTATTTTACTCCTTTTTTCCCCTCCCCTGGCTGCACAATCGCGCTTCCTCTTCGGATTCTCATTTCACAGTCATTTATGGTGACCCTTCTCTAAGTCCTCCCCCCTCCCCCATACCCTTCGTTTCATTTCCCCTCCTCTTGATTAGTTGACCCTTTTGACCGTTTCACACCCCCTTCTTCACCCCACCCGCGCTTCTTCCTCCCCAGCTCCACTTGTTAAGCTGCTTGATTAGTTTCTCACAAACTCATTTTCATAGTCACATCCTGCAGGAACAAGCTGAAGTGTGTGCACGTGTGTGTGTGTTTGGTCAAAAAGGGTGTCCTGGGATGTCTCTCAATTGCCAGTGGAGCGCCGAGCGTTCCCCGTGAATGAAAAACAGATGCAGATAGACTCAGCGATGGGGTTTAACGCTGATTTAAACACAGGGATGCGGAGAAACTAGTGCTTGAGTGCAGCGCGCCATCACCATCTCGAGAACCTGCAGGCTGGGAGAGGAGGAAATAAGACGGAGGAGCGAGATGGACAGATGGCCAACAGAGCAAGCTGCGCCTTTTGTTTACTTCTGAGGAAATAAAAGCTCACAGGGAGATTTTATCGGCCGCTGTGGCTGAAATGAAAGTGCGAAGGCTCCACTTGTGTTGCGGCATATTTGATACAATGCAGAGATTCCCTCTCTTACATCTGAACTGGGCAAAGTTGCCCATATAGAGTGGATCCTTAGCTATCTAGCTAAAAAAACAACAACCTTGAAATCCCACCAACTACGCTCCATTTACATAATATGACCTGCATTTTATACAAGCTACAGCGACATTGTTATTGTGGGCCTTTACACCCAAGAACTACTTTTCTGGCGTAGTGACACCTCACCACACCACACAACACTGGCTAGCTACAAGCCAGCTGGCGCCTAGCTTTGCCTTGGTCACAATGCCTCCAGGCTACTACCAAAAATGAAACACTGCATATTGGATCTGCCTGCCGTTGCTGCTCTGTTTTTGTTTAGTTTGAGTTTGGAAAAGTTAACGCTAGGTGTGGTGTTTTTGTGTTGCTATGTGATAGTATGTAAATACTAGGTAGTAAATACTAGTAGTAAATACTAGGGCTGCAACGATTCTGTTTGACAACGATTCGATTCGTATCACGATTCGTAGTTGCCGATTCGATATTGGTTCATTTAGAACGGTACGATTCGGTAACTTTAAATCAAATCAGTAACTTTTTAGCCAAAACTTCAAGCAGTCTGAGGGTGAAATAAATCTTTGGATACTGGAAAGTCCAGGTGAAGTTTCCTAAATTTCCTCCGCTTTCTGTAAGAGAATCAGCTATACATTAATTATGGATATAAACAAAAAGGTAAACAACGATTCGTGGCAAATGCATTCACCTTTGATTTGAATAAAGTGCAACCAACACCTCAGGTTGAATTAAGAATAAATGAACAGGTTGAATGATTAATTCTATCTGGTACAACATGACTAACTTTAATTTGCTACCTCACGCACTTCTCTAACCAAAGTATTAAAGAAGGTGTTTCGCACCACCGGATTTGATTGATTTGATTTGTCATGTGCAGATAGATACTAAAGTGAATGAATATCCTGCAATACTGTAACGTTTTCACAGACTCTATTAAAGCTTACCATCGCAAGAAAAAAATGGAACCCACGCCAGAACAACAGTTTGACAAGCCCCCCCATTCAACCAGAACACAAACATGCACAAACTTAACACTCGCTACGTACCTTTTCCATTGTCCTGACGCTCCCATCCAGAAGTTTGAAAGGCTTCAAGTTGGACTTAACTTTGAATGTGGTCCAACACTCATACCAAACCGAAGAGGAAGAAGTCATCTAGCTAACAAGCATGTATAATGAAAACACAACCCATATCCTCTGAAAAATTGCATGCTTTAGGACGTCCACACGGACTTTTCTAACATCCGTGCGCCCCAGTCAACAGGCATGACAATCAAACTTTATTTTTTATTTTATGTTGTCTGGAATGGCAGTTTGGAGACCAAATCATAGGAATTTAAATCGATACATCGATCTAGTGAATGAATACTTACACCCCTACAAAATACTGTAAGTATTACACGTCATGTACCAGTTACTACATGCTCACAGCATGGATGGGCGTTGGTGTGTGTTCATGTCTCACATAAGGATTACGGACGATTGGCAACATTTTAACAATTTGCCTTTAAGCAGCTCATTTTTAGTAATCTGAAGAACACGGTGGACCAGGACTTGATGACATGTACCGCTGGAATATGATATGGCATATAATGGTCACTGGTTTTTGTGTGGTCTTGGTAGTCCAGAGCCATGGTGGCAAGAGGCCTGGCAGTCTTTTTCCAAGGTCACAAGTCAGAGCTCAGCCAACAAATTCGAGGGGGCGGGTCTCTGAGCTGTAACAGATTCCTTCTAGCTTGAGCATCAGAAGGACGGGACATTCCCTTTGAGTTGTCGGGACTGCGGAAAAGTGTGCCCGGTGAATGTGAGTCAACGGGGGGGGGGGCTGACAGCAGGGTGAGGTGAAGGGGTATGCTGCAGATTTGCTTCGATTAAGGGGGGACATTTTGGGGGCGGGGGTGAGAATGGTGTTCTGTTTGTACGACAACAGCATTTATGGAGCCTTATTAGTAATTCCTGTAGAGTTGAATCTCCATAGTCAAGCACAATCTGTTCCATGATTATTAGTTCATGTAATTTAAAACTAATTTTCCCCCAGGAAATCACATAGAGTGCATAATCAGTACCGGTCTCAAACTGCCACTGTCATAACACCATTAATAACTGCAGGCAACATTTCCGCATTCTTAACTCTCGTACACGTATTACATGAAGTTAACCACCGTATTACGATTCTCAATACAACTAAAATGAAGTAAAACTGCTCACCGCGTGAAAACAAGTGCAAGGTTTGCTGGCACGCCGTATCGCTATTTAGGATGGAATTTGCTTGGTTATTATTGCTACTATTATTGATATAAAGTAAAACTATTGTATTTGTTTGCACCAACTTATATAGGTGTTGCTATCTACATTAGCATTCCTATCTATCCAGTTTCTGTACCGCTTGTCCTCGCTTAGGTATAAACATGCATGTTTGGTTATTTGGCGACTCTAAATTGTCCGTATATTATGAATGTGCGATTGACTGGCCACCAGTCCAGGGTGTACGCCGCCTCTTGCCCGAAGTCAGATGGGATAGGCTCCAGCCTACCCCCGCAACACTAATATCTGTTATTATTAATATATAGGAAGTCACTGTGTGTAGGTTTTAATGCTGTGTAAATAGACAGTAGTCATGTTGCTGTTGTGGAGTCACGCTGCTTAGCAATGAAGATGACGTTGACAATAATCATATTGGAGCAATGACCCCTCTTGCGCTCAGGTTCTTCAGCTTAGACACCTCAAAACTTTGAGTTGGTTGACATAAGCGGGTTCAATGTAGTCCAGTCAGTGACGAGTGGCGGCAACTTTGCATAGACGTGAATAAAAATGAATGCAAATGAATGCACAAGCACGCACGCAATCAAGCATAACTCCAACATTCATATCCAAATGCT
>QODF01000126.1:0-97826 GCA_024372805.1 Oostethus manadensis | reverse complement strand
TGGACAATTTAGAGTCGCCAATTAACCTAACATGCATGTTTTTGGAATGTGGGAGGAAACCGGAGTACCCGGAGAAAACCCACACACGCACGGGGAGAACATGCAAACTCCACACAGAGATGCCCAACAAAGATTTGAACCCAGGTCTTCCAGATCTCCTGCCTGTGTGGCCAATGTGCTAACCACTCAGCCACCGTGCGGCCCCTAATGAATTATTATTATTATTATTATTATTATTATCCGCTTGATAACAAACTCTTTTAAGTGAACGATGAGAACTGATTCGCAGATATAATTTACAATCTTGATCGAAATTTGAAGCCCAGCTGAACAATTTCAAAAATTCGTATTTTGCACCAAAAAGAAGAAATGGGAGTCCAAAAAAGTGGGCATACAATCATGGGTGATGCCCTCTGCAACATCTTCACATAGACGTCTCCCGTTTGACGCCCCCGCGCTACCTGAAGCCTCATTGTTGCATTGAAGGAAAAAAGCAGCCCAGGTCATGATCCTGTGGGGGTCCTGTGTCTTGACGGACAAATACCTGGTATACACATGAGCCCTTGACAAAGCTTACCTTTATGCATTCTCACGTGGTGTTAGCATTTGGGATCAAATTGGAGGTGAAACAAGGAAAAACTGGAAAAATACAGTATAAGTTAGCACATGTACACCAGTATGGGACGTTCAAGGACAGCTGAAGAAAGTGGGACTGGTCGCCGCTCGTCACAAACAACATAAACATGCAAAGACTCTGGGCTCTGTAACAGTAGCTTCTTTTTTGAATAAAATATTGGCATATATTTTTCAAAATGTTGCATGCATTTACATGAAATTGTACATAGCTATTTACAAATGTGTATTTTTTATCATTATGCCTGAAAGTCTAGTTTAAAACGGAACCTACTGTATGTCGACATGTTAACACCATCATCATCGCTTGTGCATTTTTGCAAAAGTGGATTTGAGGTAAAAATCAGTTAAAAAAAAAAAAAGGAAGAAGGCTGGGAGGAGCAAAAGGAAAGAGGATTTTTTGTGATAGACTTCTCAGCCCCTTTTCTAACTAACAAAATGCATCCAATTCCAAGCTGACACACCCTTTGTTATCACCCATTCTCCACTTGAGAGATGTCGTCTGTACATGGATTTACTACAAGGGAGAGTTTGCCAAGACGCTGTGTGCCTGATTGCTGATCAATATCATTGTGGTGACCTGACAAAAATGTGCCCTTTTTTGCCCCTTTGACCTCATGTTTGGCAAGGCGTTAAGGAAATGTGAATATCTGGGGGCTGAACTTTACTATTAACATGGCCCGTGGTCCAATGTCGGTGATTTGTCAGGGAAGTGTGAAGTGTGTGTGTTTCCATGCGGAATCTAAGATGCCTGGCAGGCAACCTCCCAACGGGGAAAGGCTATGATGAGCAATTATCCACTAGGGCGACTTTGTGGGCTAATTTAGCATATTTATGTGGTCAGCAGCACTGTTTACTATTCCCCTTCACTGCTTACTGCTGCACTTTCAATTTAGAACAGAGCCAGGCCTTCCTCTCTCTTTCATTTTCTCTCCCTTCCTCCTCCTCTGCCTCTATCTCTACCCTCCTGATGGGGTTTGTGATGTGTATCGCTCTCCCCCCGCCCTCCCTCCTTCTGATTCTCTATTTTTATCTCCACTGTGTGTGGGATAGGAAGGTAGTGTGTGTGGGGGGGGGGACAAATGTAGAATGAAGTGTGTGTATGTGCTGTGAGTAGAAAGAGAGAGAGGTGGAGCCAGGGATTGTAATCAAGGGGGTGGGGGGGGGGGGGGGGTGTTTGTGGTTTGTGTTCAGCTAAGACCAATAGGGATTTTGCCTGTTTGTTTTCAACAAAAGTCTTTGCCGCGCGCGCGCGCGCGCGTGTGTGTGCATTTATGCATGCAACATGCAGAGAGAAAGAGGGCCTGCCTCATATTTCACCACAAAAATGAGGCAGAATCTAATCATAGCCTCGTAAAAGTCCGACCCCAGGGAGCACCTGCCTCTTTAGGACACACACGCACACACACACACGACGAGGAACATTTGGATGTATGGGCACATGATTACCAGGATATGATTGTCTACTGCCAATTGTACGTCCGTTAGCAGCTCTGAGGTGAAATCACGCACCATCTGTTGAGTAAATACAACTCAGCAGCGGCACACACGGATCTGAAAGACTCGTATATTCAGCCGAGTTACAATGCAATCAGCTGTCATTGTTGCGTCGCGTGTGTGCACCCCATGCAATCAAACCTGGCCTGCAATACAACATGCTTAAGTAAGCTTCGTGTGTCCATGTAAAACCGGGACACTTTAACTGAGATGGCATTAGAAAGGCATGGATGGGCATAGTCTCCCTCATATTTTGGGGGGGGCAGAAAAAGTTGCAACAATAGAGTCACAATGAAATGACTTTTCGAGGGACACTTTATGTATGAAAATGAAGTTGTAATGTCGTGAACAGAAATCGACCAGAAGTACAAAGTACACAATGCTGCAAAAACAAAGTCCTTTTGCAATGAGAAGTTGCATACTCACGAGGATAAAGTTGTTGTTTTTAAAGAAAAAGGTCAACGGTATGAGTATAAAATTGCAATTTTGCAAAAATGTATTTGAGAATTACGGTCAAAGGAATGACGTTACAATACAAGGAGAAAAAAGGTCAGAATTTTGTGAAAGTAAATCTGTAATGTTATGAGAAAAAAATTCATATGCATCCATCCCTCGCTACATCGCCGTTCGAACACCCCGCCCTCGCTATATTGTGATTTTTCCAAAATGATTTATCTAGTAAAAGATCGCTGTTTCAAGGTACATCGTGGTTCGAACATCACTTCCTTGCTCCCTCACGTTTTTTCAAAGACGAATGGTCTGTCATTAGTCAAAAAATATTGAAAGACAAGTTATATGTAGTATTCTGGTCACTAGGCATCATTACTTACATTACATTACCTTCTCCCCCCATTCCTTGTGGAAGTGGTACGTTTTTGGCTTCTTACTTTGTCCTTCTTCCCCACTCTGCTTGAAACACTTTAAGTTAAGTCGGCAGTCTCTTATGTCCATCCCATAGTGTACCAATTATTGTTGTGCAATGTGGTGTAAACAAAGAATAATAGGACTGTAAATGTTATTTCATGTCTGCAGGGCTCTAACAATGGTAAAAACACAATTTAGAAAGTCACAAACAGGTTTTTTATGCCCTAGCCTACAAAAATATTCTGTTTATTAATATTTTTCCAGTTTTTTACATGTTTTCTGTGGTAAAGTCCAGGTTTATACTGCATTCATTTTGATGCTGACTTTGGAAGTCACTGTGTGCTCATTTAAATGCTGTTTAACTGGACAATCTTTGCTGCCAAACTGGTTAGCAACAACTACAATAATAATAATAATAATAACGACCCAAGCATGTTCCACTGAAGGGCTTGTTTCACTGATGCGTTGTTTTTTTACTCCATTAAAATAAAGTGCTGGAGTACATTACATGACGGGGTAAAAAAAAAAATAGCCACAAGAACCTTGACAGATGTCCAGATCCCACTATTTGCACTTGAGTAGGCTTAGTCTCCAAATACAGGATCACATTGCCAGCATCCGTCCCCCTTTGACTTGGACTCTACTACATTCACGCTTTTGTTTGCATGTTGGACCACTCATGTTGGCACCAGTCCAAAGTGAAACCAAAAAAAAAAACATGTAGATGCCATTGTAAGGTTAGATTGATGCAAGCATGATGTTGTTATCATTTAGTGTGTTGCAATCAGTCAAAGTCGTTGCGTTGGACACAAAGCTGCAGTTTGCACAGGCACAGACGTCTAGGACCATATGAGGAACAGTGAATGGAAAGGAACGTGTGAATTCATCTGAATTAAAGACCGGGGGGGTTAAGAGCAGTGCAGGGGGGGCCACATCAAGAGGCTTGGCATGAATAGTGGCGCATAGTCGGGGGGGGGCAGGCGGGGTCGGGTTAGAGAAGGAGGATGCGAGACAAAAGTTAGCCATAATGAGCGTGGAGGAAGGGCCAGGCGGGTGGTGTGTGCAAGAATAGGGTATCTGGGTGGTGGAGTGGTGGGGGGCAGGGGGCGGGGGGGGGGGTCTGGGAGCACTTCTGTCAGTTTTGGACAAAGACATCTGTCAGAGGCGGTAGTGGGTGTGCACGTCAGTGTGTATGCGTGTGATTAGACGAGTGAGGGGATGACAGGACTTTAGTTGCACCTGGGGTACCGCCGGTGCACCGAGGTCGTCGTCTCTCCGAGCACACTTCAGCCTGCTGCCGGGATAATTGCCTTTTCACTTGCACTACAGCTTTATCCTTCCACACAATGCCGCCAGGGTTCACAAGGCTACTCTCGTCCTTGTGCCCGCGAAAAGGCAGGATAGGACGGGATTGCGAGACAAAGCAGGCGATAAACAAGCTTAATACAGATCAATACGTATACGTTGGTCCAAATCGTATGTCAATCCATAGACCACAATCACCACTCACTAATTTATTGGGGCGTCACAGGACGGGACGGACA
The DNA here is from genome assembly GCA_024372805.1 of Oostethus manadensis. NCBI lineage: Eukaryota > Metazoa > Chordata > Actinopteri > Syngnathiformes > Syngnathidae > Oostethus > Oostethus manadensis. The sequence continues at coordinate 93,288 of QODF01000126.1, read as the reverse complement.
AAACAATACAGCTGCGTTTTGAAATGTTTGCTGCACCCCAAATTATGAGATAAAACATATTACTGTCAACTTCATTTGAGATCAAATTAACCGCTAATGATTGCGATGATGATAATAATGAAAATTCATCAGACCGCCCATACCCGCATGATGAAGTCGTTGTGATGTTTGGAGCGCCGCTGAACGCACCTCGCTGTCGTCGAGTCACAACGAGGACGTGTTGTTCCCAGGAAGAGCTGACTGTGATTGGAGACACATACGGTATATAGAGTTGGAATTGCACTGCTGTTGATGTGTTCAGGTCCGAATGAACTTACATAAGAGCGGCAGACTGTGTGACGCTGTGGGGAAGCTAGTGTGGCTCCGTCTGCCGTCACAATGCACTATTTTTGACAGCCCTCATTTGAACAATAGTAGAAAATTGATGCAAGGAGAGTAGGCCTGTCACGATTACAAATTTTGCCGGACAGTAATTTTCCTATAAATTATTGCTAAACTAAAACGATGTTATTGTCAACATTATTCTTTCATGAATGTATTTATAGTATATGGCATAATAATATGAGTACACATATCAAAAGCCATCAACTTGAATTTCCTGAGAGTAATTACCATTGTTCTTGGAACGTCAAGCAGAAAATTCAGGAAATAAAATAAATTGAACAAACAACATAATAAAATAAATTTTAAAAAAGTGCTTAATTAATGCTCAAACATGCCAAATGGTCTCCACGCTTTCCAGGCGTCCCAAAAATGCATAAATAAATGACACGTAACGCCTTCATGCAAATTGCATGCAGCTTTAGTCCTCGCTTGCACTACTCTTTGTGCGCACTCACCGGCGGCCCCGCCTCCACTCATTGGGACAAAAAGACTGAACGACTGACGGATAAGTTCGCTCACGAAATTCAGTCAGGTGTTGAGACAGATGCACAGAGTGAACTCTCTTGTCATCCGGCCTGTTTGGTAGAGAGACGGGAGGACAACAAGCACGTATGGACATGTCAATGTGTTGATCCTGGCAAAATGGTGGAGTTTGTTTGTTATTGATTGCACCGTTAAATAACTTATTGACTATCGTTACAGGTGAGAGCATATTGATGATTTCTTGTAAGGAAAAACACTGTGATAGTTCATTTTTGATTGATAAGGGGTTGAAATTTGTTCTCATTTTTAGGTAGCGCCATTTTGAATAGTATCTTCCTAAGAAACATACCTCTAAATAATTGAATAGCACAAGACATCATTAGAAATGTTACTTGGGTACGTTTTGGTTAAACGCCCCAAATGTGTCACTGGCGGTGTCCCGAATGTAATCTCATTCAATAGAGATTTCTTTTTTGTAATCATAAATTTGTATGGATTTGAGCTGCCTTTTTAATTCTCCAGCCCGTTTGCCAAAGGACTTACACTCCTTAAAATAGAAAGAAGGTCCGAGTGCACAGGTCTAACATTTATCCGCTATAGTCCTGTTGGATTATGCGAGACTAAATCCAAAGGATCAAATTCCACTGAGTGCTCCGCTCGCTGCTTGCAGGATGCAGTCAGCGGGCTCTGACAAAAAACAGCATCATATTATACAAATCAACAAGGTGGTTAGTTCTGCTCTATGCATGGCTTCACACCGTTATTACCGAGGCTGACAGGAAGAAAAGGAGACGAAGGGCGGGGAGGGAGTGAAGGCTACGTGGGCGCGCTCCAGTAGAGAGACTGATTAAGGGTTAACTGCCAGATAAAGAGTGGAGTGCAGTTGCGTACTTCTCAGGTGTGAAGAATGGAATGGAAAAGACAGAGCGCATCAGAGTATCAGGAGGAGGGGGGGGGGGTTATATTATGGTAGCAGGTCCCGGTTGCCGGGCAACGGGGCTGAGCGAGATGCCAGGTTGCTAGGTAACCTGGGGGATGCAAAGCCGACTGTGATGAGGATATAGGAAGAGGAGGGGCAGCGCTGAGCCGCTCTACATTCGCTCTCTCCTCCAGCTGTGAATGAGCCATGTAAAGAGTAACCGCGCACGCCGAAGGCGAGCTGGCCGTGTTGCACGCTACATCTCTGCATCGTTAATCACACGGTCAACCACGCACACGCACAACGATGTGTAGCCCGTTACGCAATGTATCCTTTTCTTTTTGCACATTGAACAAACAAAACTAACAAAAAAAGAAATAAATATATTTCTTTTGTGATATTTATCTATCTAGATGTATGAAATATTGCAGCTTTTTAAAATAGAAAATGCCTTGCAACTGTCAATTTACTGATGAATTATTTATTACAATATTTTTAACCTAACAGTCGTCCTTTGTTTATCCGTTAATTGGTTGTTGGCCCGACGACGATAAGTACATTTTCCCAAAGTAGAGTTCAATATCAATAAATTGAATATTTTTGTAGTTTATGACCTTCTAAAAACGTTTTTCGAACATTATTAGAGCCCTCTTGACACTAAATAACATCCCTATAGTCAGATAATGCTCATATCATCTTATATAGTAGACATGATCAGCAATAATAAAACACTCACAAGTTAGCACTGGGTAAGATCCGTGTTGTCGTAGTATCTCAGATGCAATGTGGGAACTAAACAAAAGACTATCATCTATCCTCACTCTTCATCGATGTACAGGGCAACATGCCTGACATGCATCCGGCATACATACACATATATTTGTAAAATATTGGATACTGCTGCACTACTGCTGGCATTGTTTACATCACATTGCGCAACTCTTACATGCAGGCTACAGGATCTCTGCAGGAACATAAGACACGGCTGTCCCTTTAACCGTAGTAAGCTACTGAGCTAACTAGTCAGCTTCCAAATGATGTATTTAGGGTAGAGTTTGAACTGAGTAGGGAAGAAGGACAAAATAAGAAGGCACCACTTCCACACAGAATGGGAGGAGAACCTTTTACGCTGACTCTGACTCTGACTGAAAAAAAAACGCATTGATTTGGGGAACGGCAAAATTGCGATGCCAAAAAAGAGTACGTCTGGTTGTGACCTAGGCTTTAAGGTATTGTAATTTATAAGGATGTCCGATAATTTTGGCCCAATATTGGCATGAAAATGGAATATCTCTATATATGGTATTAGGTTCTTTTTTCTTATAATGAAAACCAATTTTAAAAACTGCTGTATATAGGCCTATGGGCTCCCGTACGCCACAATTTGCCATGCCCAATCGTGGTATTTCTCAAATGTTTGCTTACCCAAGTTGCAGAACGTTGTTTACATCCACGTTGAGAAGCTAATTGCTGATGCTGTACCCATTAGCTTTACAACAGGAGATACCGGTATCGGTTGATACCGGAAATTGAGAGTGGGACAATATCGGATATTGACAAAATACAGTATCGGACATCCCTAATAATGTAAGGTAATGTCTTATCAATGGAAACATTGAGCTATAAAGATCACAAAACATTAGAAAATGGTATGTTTTTTTTTTACAAATGACTGCTTTTATTAAATGGTATGAAAATGTAAATAGTGCATGTTGAATACAGGAAGTGAACATTGATGTGAAACAGAGAGGGGGTAGTATTATGTAAGCCCTGCTTCATCATACTCCTTTTTTGGCATGCGGAATTGTAAAATGGAAGCCTTTCAATGTAACCTATATGCATGTTCAAAATAAATTATTAACCATAACATTAGTGATGCCTAGTGACCAAAATATCACAAATGACTTGTCTTTCAATATTTTTTGACTAATAACAGGCGATAGTCAACCACAAAACAGCCATCATTTATTAATTGAATAATTTTGGAAAAAACACAAAAGAGTGACTGAGGGAGGGGCATATGTATCTTTATTTAAAATTCTTATTTTTTCATTATTCTTTTTGTTTTATTTTTGTTTTGCATATGTCTTTTACTTGGAATACTTGCAAATCTCGGAAAAAATGTTAATTAATACCTCCCAGATAGAAATACAAATACAGTAGTTTTCAAAATAATAGCAGTCCAATGTGACTAACCAGTTTAATCTGTGATTGGCATGTTTATACATGGCAAACAAGTTACCAGCAGGCACAGTAGATGCTCAGAAAACAAACAAGACCCAGCATTCATGATATGCCCGCTCTTAAAGCTGCATATTGGACTGCTTTTGTTTTGAGCACTACTGTATATTTATATAACAGTATAATGTAGGTTTATTACATTGTAATTAATCATTATTACAATTATTTTTCTATTGGTTTGTGGAACATTACAGTACAGTGCGGACTATCTCGTTGTGATTGAAGGAAAAGCATGGTTCCTTTCCCAATGAGGAGCTATGCAAAGGATAAAGTGATGCAGAAAACGGAAGACTGAGTGAATAAACAAAAATATAGTCAACAGCACCCGATCCCTGTGATGCAAACATGCAGGCAAAAAAACATACAGCGGGAGTTTTGTCCAATTCGCATGTCTCCACAATAACGAATTTGTATGGCTTCTAGGCACGCTCTCAATCACAGCGAGGAAACGCGCGCTGAGAAGAGAAGGAGGTAATTGCGATGCCGAAATAGAGGGAAGAGAACGGCTGGAAAAGGGAGGGGAAATGCAGGGACAGCAGCAGTGTCACCATGAGGCAGGGATTGTGAGGGACAAATAATGTAGGATAAAAATACTTTCTCATGCACTCTGGAAAGTGGACATTTGAAAATGTGTGTGTGTGTGTGGGAGAGGATATTGAAAAGGGGGTTGGAGTGCATAAAAATAATTGTGTGTTATCATGCTGTGCACTGTAATCAGTTTCATCTGTCTTTTTTTTTCCAGGGGAATATTTTGCCCTCCAGTGTTTTCTTAGCAAAACACAACGAATGCAAATATGTAAATGACGGCACCGCCGTTACACTGCAATTTAATCCCTTTTCCAAATAGCTCACACTGTACAAACACACGCTCACCCCCTCCTCTCTTGGTTTGTTCCACTGATTTTGTGTGGGTGGGGGAGGGGGTAGAATACGATTTGACTGGATAATCCAAGGATTTAATATCCTCTAATCCTGGTACAATCCTCTCTGCATTACTGCAGGGAGTAAGATTAACTGTATGTGTAGAGTATGTGTTTCTGTGTGTGCAAAGAAAAGAAAAAAAAGAAGCGGGGCGGGGGTGTTCTCCGACTGAGGGAAAAGTGTGTACATTGACGACAGCGTGCTAGCGGGAAATCATGTTTGCATGCAACCCTTGGCCACGTGTGAAGAAGTGACAGCTCCTGACTGGCCACCACATATTTCATGCATCCACATCGCGAGAGCCTCGCCTCTCCTCACAGATGCGGCTCTCTCTTAGCATCAAAGCACACTACAGCATGCAGATGGTTACTTTTAATTAAGTCTTAATTGGAACGTGAGTAATGAGAGGGTAATCCGACTTGAAAGGAGCGCGGGGTCGTTCACATGTGCGACGTAACGGAAAGAAAAGACAGTGAGACTGACAAGCGGGCACTATACTTTATTTGCATTTTCCTCTCCGCCTCATGGGAATTGTAGTGACTCTACTAAGCTATAAATTGTGGACTCGACACTCTCGACATGCATACCTTGTGTCCCTAACCTCCCGGTCATACAGTTTTAGCGACCCTCATTAGCCCCTTCACACAGCTTGTAAAAGACGGCATTTTCCTGCCATCCTGTATGAACAGGGTAAAAGTAGACCTGGCAGTTTTCCGAACACGTCATGGCATGAGTGCAGAAACATTCACACAAAAAAAAGGCATTATCCTTCAAGCACAATCTCCTCCCCCTCCCCAAAAGGAGGTAAAAGTAATGTTAAATGTTCAGTTGTCCGGTTGTTGTGTCTGGAACAGATAAATTGGCTTTGCATTATTTCCTATGGGAAAATTTGCTTTGGTTAGAGTCCGTATATTTACTGTATGTGCTGTATTAGCAACACTGACACAGAATGGAGGGACAACCCGGAAATATTGCAGCTTTGGAGGACGACGAACCCGAGGCAAGACAGCGCTTGGGTAGCCTTTTCACACAGAGATTCCACCAAATTAGCGCATCTTGGCTGTAACAGTAAATCCTGCATTTATTTGTCTGCATATATAGTTCACAATTACATGTGCTTTCACACAGCATGGCTTCCCACTCTTAGATGACTTGTCGGTCAGTGACAATTGCTTTCAGCACAACAAGTGACTTTTTTCCCTTGGACACAGGCCTGTCTCGCCTCTGGTGTGGCTCTTATTCTTCCCTCTGAAAGTGTAAAACGGCCAAATCGATTTTTTCCCCCTCCATTCCGTGTCGGTGCCATTTATACAGAAACAGGAAAAAGACCGGGAAAATGCCAGCATTTGCAGTGAAATGCTCAGGACAGGAGTGTGGCATTTGGCCCCCAAGCCTCACTTTTTAGCAGCACAGATGCAGGGGCGACCCGGCAATTTTCCCTCTTTAGACACAGTTTTAGAAATCCCATAGAGCTCTCTTTCACACAGAGATCCTGCAAAATTGGCGTAACGGTTGATCCTGCATTTGTCTGTGCTTGTCCATTTTCCATGTTGTCCCGTCACTTTCACACAGCAACGTGTGGCATCCCTTATCCAGGTCGTTCGATTTTTTTCCCAGACGGTGGCGGACGGGAATTTCGCCACAACACGGTGGTCTCGTCTTCATGCTTCTTCCTATTTAAACTGTCCACACTGAAAATGGCCTCGTGAAAAAAATAAACATCAGCAAGCTGTAATGGGTTTGTGATGTTCACCACCCGAGAAAGCAATTGCCAAGGCAATTATCCTGTTTTTATCAAAGGAAAATAGTCTCATGTGCCTTCTTTGCGAGATCTCTGTGTGAAAGAAGCCATTGATTTCTTCTGAGGCCGATATTTTACAAGGGAGGACAGTCTCAAGGCAGCACAGTTTCTTTGTTTACCAGAGGATCTCAGCGGTCGCCCTTGGCAACCAGCATCCTCGTTTACCTACCCGGTGTGCCGTCATACAATCGCCATGGCGACCAGCCGGTTGCCCTGACAACTTTCCGATGCCATTGTTTCGCAGAAGCGGCGTGTGCCTCTCACCTGCCGTCTCCTCACATCCCCTCGCCTGTGCTTATTATTACGGTCATGGATTGACGCGTCAACATGCCAATTAAAGCAAAAACACTCAAAATAAGAATGGACTGATGCGGCTACCCGGTCACAAAGACTGCCTTGAGTAGGCTTAATGACGGGATGGAAGCAGTGATGGATAGGATTGAAGGGTAGAAGAAAGGTTAGTGGACGCAAATCTGGCTACAATCAGCCTTCCCTCCAACACGGCCCCAGATCAATGAACAAGACGTGACTGATCGATGACTTGATAGCACAAGACGGATGGACGGCAATAAGACCAGCACTGGGAAATGATGGATGGATGAATGGTTGGATGGATGGGCAGAGAAGTGTGAATCCAAGGTCGGGGAACAGACTGGGAGCGCCGCGTGTATTTTCTGTAAGTTTACGTTAAAGCCGACAGCTCCTGTCGATGAAGGTGTGGGGGTTAAAAATGTGCACCATCCCGTCCTCCCCTGAAGACACATTATGAGCGTGTGTACGTGAACAACCTGCCATGGCCTTGCCTTAAATCAATATCTTGTGGTGACAGCTAAGATCTGATTAATCAAATGTATGGATCGCTTTCTCCCGGCTCTGCCCTCTGCTCAATTACCAGCTTCATTACATTGTCTTAACACCCCACTGGGACCTTCTCTCTTCTCCCTCAACCCCTCCCCGGTGCCTCTTTTTTCGACCTCCCGCCCCATGGCCATCCTCCGGTCCTCCCGCTTCCTTTTGTTTTTATTTTCCATCTCTGCATTGATACATTCCCGTGGTGCCTGCGCAGTTGAAACGCAGCCATTCATCCAGTAGCAGTGACACTTAGATTACATTACATTTCTCTATTTGTCATTGCACATCATTTTTCTCTGCACACAAAAGGCCCATCTCTCTCAAATATTGTTCACAAACCGCTTAGCCTTATGTTGGCTACAATGTAAGGCCGCTCCAAAATGAACAGCATACGGGAATTGTATGGGTGCCGGGGCCAATATGAGGAATTATCACGTCATAGTCAAAGATTACCCGCACTGTGCTGGTGAGCAAATCAAGCTAAATCTCGCCTGTGACGTTAATGGCCTGTCGTAACTTTCCCTGAAGTTACCTGCAAACGAACGTTTTGCACCAAAACACTCCGCAATGAGGGAATGAAAAAAACAATCGAGCTTCAACCCTTCAAGACGTAGCAGCCACTTGAAACGCCGGTGTCGCAAAGACGGCCGGGGCTGGTTCCTATTGCTGCAGCATTTGAAAAGTGCAAAAAGCTTGCCAGAGGGTAAATCCTTTGGAACTGCAAATATCCAAGCAAAAATTTTGTGAGATTTGAACCATTCAAAATCACTGTGATTATTGTTATTTCAGCCAACTATAACCAGATGTTGCCTTTTTAAATCAAATGTTTACATGAACTTTTGCAAGCTGGTTGGTCACCCTTAACCATTGCCATGGATGCTATCGCTGGGCCAGAGATTGGCGTTTTCTCTCCCGGAAGTCAGTGGGATCCGGCCAATCGGAAACCGAGACGGGACGAGGGAGGGGAAGGATCAAACAGCCGCAACGTGAGGTCATCAGTATTATGCTAAATCCAGGTTGGAGGATTAGTAGCTCACGTGCCATTGTTTAGGCTATACTGCGTGCCAAAAGTGGCCCATGTGCCTCGGGTTTGCAACCACTACTGTAGCGTGAGAGGTGGGAATACCTTATTTCACCATATTGATGTTTTGTCCCAGCCCAAGTAAGGACACCTCACCCCAGCCATGCTTTTCTTTGTTTCTCGGCCATCCCAAAGGAGTGGAAATTAGAAAATGGGAGTGTCCCCCTGCACCCTGTTGTTGTTTTGAATTCTCCTTGCAAAAAGTACTGTCCTCTAGCCTTTAAAAAAAAAAATCTCTTATCTGTCTCTTACTTCCTCATTCTTTCCCTTTTTTTTGTGGACATTTTTTGACTCTTTAATTTGCAGCCCTTCTTTTCCCTGCACCCTATCCCTGTGGCATTAACACTCTGTCTCATTGCCTCAGTGCTATGACTAAGCAGTGTGTGTGTGTGTGTGTTGTTGCACTTTTTTGCTCTGACTGTGTGTGTGTGTGTATTTGTGTGTACTGAAGGGCTATGCAGAACATGTGTGTGCATGCATGCATAATAAATCCAGGGCGATGGATCTCAGTAGTCGTGACATTTTTTAGACAGAGCGAGTCACGACTGAATCACGCTTGCCTCCTCGCGTTCCCTCTCTTTCTCTCTCCTCTTTTTGAATCCTCCTCTCAAGCTTTCATCCTCCCACACTCCATCAGCCCGACTCACTCTATGCCGTGCCTGCGTTTTTTCCACCCTCCTTTCCAGCATTCCCATTCAGCACCCTGTGTTCTCCTTGGCCTTCCATCTGCCCTTTATGTCGCTCCAAAGTCAGCCGGGGTCCTTCTGGCCTATCCCTTCTTTCTATTTTTTTCTGGATGACTGTAGCCCTTAGCTTCTCACACTTGTCATTTCATCCCACTACATGCGCCCCTCCCCCCAGCCTCCCTTGTCTTCTCTCGATCTCCACCTACTCTTGTCCCTCATCTAATCCAGAGTTGCCCTGTAATCCAGATCAGCTGGGCTTCATTCTTAATCTCGTCACTTCTCAATCCCCGGCGGTACTCGGCCCTGTGTGGTGTATGACACATAGAGAGAGAGAGAGCAAGGTTGCGTGTGTGTTTGAGCGGAGAAAGGAAACAGCCTGGGTCCAAATTCATGAGTAATATGTGATTTGGCAAAGAGGGAAAAGCACAGAAACATACTTGCACACCAAAATGAGTCTTAATACGCTTTCCATTCGATTCAAATTGTAATCAAAAGGTAGCGACGCCAGTTTCCCGTGAACAGTCCATTTTAAACCGGCGTGTGTGAAATAGAGTGGACAAGAAAGACCACCTGTGTTGACGGCCCTTCTTGTCTGTTTCGCCGCCTCACAGATGAATCGGCCAATCCAGGTGAAACCAGCCGACAGCGAAGGCAGAGGAGGTGAGACACACACACACACACACACACACACATGTTATTTACAGAGTGACACAGAGACGATTTGGAGTCCAAATGGATCAGACAGAGATGGAGAGTAGTCATCAGGGGGCTTGGCGAGAGTTTACACAGGGTCTCCTTGTTGCCGCCCCACAGCAGTAAATACTGCTCCCTGGTGGACAACAGAGGTAGCTTTCTTTCTTTTTTTTTTATTCCCCAGTACCCTAGTCAATTAAAACATTTGGAAAGGTACAACCCACAAAAGGTCTGGAACATCAGAATGTATAGAATGAATGAATTGTCATTGCTTGTATTATTTCAGGCCACTAGCCACTATAAAAATAAATAATAACATTAAATTCTTATTCATTCATGAATTAACTCATTGAATTAATTTTTTAATTGTTAATTTCAATTTAATTTAAACGAATAAAATATAACCCCCATACATACAGAATACTTAAAATAATTAGAAATGTAATCAAATTGATCACAGTTTTCAAATGAGTTCATCACGATTAATCAACATTTGCAAATATATGTTAAGCCTGCCCATTTTTACTGTATTTTATGAACATCAAGATAAATGACAGAAGGCAATTATATTCAAAAATTATTATTTGTTTGTACTAAGAGCTCCAAATGAACTGGAAGTTTAAATCAAGCTAAAAGTTAGCACACATGTGATTGTACTTCTGCAGTGAGAGTCATGTTAGCGAGTGATAAGAATATCCAGTTATTGTTTTTCTGTCTCTTCCATACACGCAAAATAACGACATTATTGTGTTCTCGGGGCATTCGATCGATCACAACTGGACAATCAATTGCAACTGGTCAGCTCTAGTCTGTCCTGTCTAGTCTTTGAGCATGAACTGATAAACCCTGCTCGGATGAGAGGCGAGACGTCTTCTAAGACAACCTGAACAGTCCAGTTGCAATCGATGGAATGCCCCGAGAATACAATGACCTGGATGAATGAGAATATTCACCGACATTATTGAGATTCTTTTTGAGTCGGAGGTGTTGGAATTGCACTGCTGTTGATGTGTTCAGGTCAGAATAAAGTTATTAAAAAGCGGCAGGCTCCATGTGACTGTGTGTGGAAGCTATACTATCCTTCAGTGTGCCGTCATGAGGCGCACGCGTTAATTAAGCTTAAAATTATAATGTAATTAATAAAATCATTTACTTCACGCCATAAGAATAAAGTCAAATAGAATAAAAATAATATTATACAGTTCTGTAGGCTTCCAGCAATATATGTTATTAATTTTCCCTTTATTTCTCAGAGGACAGGAAGTTGTTTGTGGGGATGCTGGGAAAGCAACAGAGCGACGATGACGTGAGAAGGCTGTTTGAGCCCTTCGGCAGCATAGACGAGTGCACGGTGCTACGAGGACCTGACGGCACCAGCAAAGGTAACATGCTGGCGCATCCAAAGTGACGTCGTACGAATACTATTTCACAAACCGACCTTTTTTCATGCGGGGATAATGATGTGATGTGTAAAATTCAACACTAATACAAATAATACATGTTAACATATATTGTTACTATTCCTTGGATTGATTTTTAGAATAAAAACATATTTTTTTTTTTAAACTTTTGTGTCCTATTGATCATTTTCTATTGACCCATTTTTAAAACAAAATTAAACTTCAAAATGTAGGCTTATATGGCTAAAATGACATGTAGAAAGTAGACATTTAGGTGCTAATAATTCTACACCTGCGACACAAAGCTTTGATTTTGCAGTGTGCAGCCATCAAAAGTTTCTGTACATGGCACAGGACTTTTATTTGTTTTCTTACTATTTCTTTTCCCCTCCCTTCAGGGTGTGCATTTGTAAAATTCCAGGGACACGCCGAAGCACAGGCTGCAATCAACAGCCTGCACGGGAGCCGCACGATGCCTGTAAGTTTAAGAGACATTACACAGGCTTGTGACTGTATTGCTAATGCAGCGGATCCCCTGCATATTCACCATTCAAGGTTTACACCCCTTAAAATCAAAAGATATCTTATTTATTTGGAGGGACAGCCGCAATTTTATGCTTATAATCTCTGAAAGTGGGACATATATAGATAGAACATCTCATTTGCCCTACATTGGTGAATTGGCTTGACTTGCCCAGAAAGTAGTCACTCACACGCAGGGAATAAGAAACATTTCACACAACAACAGGAGCTTATCTACCCAAATGCTTACCTCACTCACGGTGCAACTAACATGTAGCACATGTGGATCGCACACATTGACAATGCAAGTGTCGAAATAGACACTTACGCACTAGTATGCTTACCTTACAGTACTGTCTGACACTCTTTTGTAACTTTTTTCTGACCTGAACACATCAACAGCAGTGCAATTCCAACAATAACAAAAGCAGTCCATTGTGACTAACAAGATTAGGTACTGTTATTAGTATATTTTATTGCTACATGGCAAACAAGTTACCTGTAGGTGCAGTGGATTCTCAGAAAACAAACAAGACCCAGCATTCATGATATGCACGCTCTTCATGCTGTGCAATTATGCAATAAGTTGAAAGGGGTGTGTTAAAAAAATAGCAGTGTGGCATTCAATCAGTGATCAATTTTTGGAAAAAACCAGGTATGAAAATGCATTTCTCTTTGAAAGCCTGCATAAAATGGATTGATCACGAAATTGTTCAGAAGACCAGCGTACTTTAATTAAAAAGTTGATTGGAGAAGGGAAAACTTAATGAGGAGGTGCAAAAAAATCTCCAATGCCTTAAAATGGAGAGCAGAACGAGAGACACATGGCAGAAAATGGAAGACAACTATCAAAATGTATAGAAGAATAACCAGAATGGCAAAGGTTCAGCCAATGATCGACTCCAGGATGATCCAAGACAGTCCGGAGTTACCTGTAAGTACCGTGACAATTAAAAGATTTCTGTGTGAAGCTAATCTATTTACAAGAATCCCTTGAAAAGTCCCTGTGTTAAAAAAGGCATGCGTAGAAAGGTTACAATTTGCCAAAGAACACATCAACTGGCCTAAATAGAAACGGAGGAACATTTTGTGGACTGATGATAGCAAAATTGTTCTTTTTGGATCCAAGGGCCGCAGAATTCAAGCCACAGTACGCAGTGAAGACAGTGAAGCATCATGATATGTTTCTTCTACTGTACTATGGTGTTGGGCCTATTTATCCCATAGCAGGGATCATGGATCAGTTTGCATATGAAAATGCATTTGATGATTTTATATTACCATTTATTTTTGTATTTATTGTTATTTTATATACTCTATTTTAATTATGCTGTAAAGCACTTTGGTCAACTTTGTTGTTTTTAAATGTGCTATACAAATAAAATGGAATGGAAAAATACTTGAAGAGATCACGTTGACTATGCTGTAGAGGACATGCCCTTGAAATGGCTGTTTCAACAAGACGATCACCCCAAACACACTAGTAAACCAGCAAAATCTTGATTCCAAACCAACAAAATGAATGTTATGGCGTGGCCAGCCCAATTCCCGGACTTTAGTCCAATGGAGAACTTGTGGGGTGACATCAAAAATGCTGTTTTTGAAGCAAAACAAAGAAATGTTAATGAATTGTGGAATGTTGTCAAAGAATGTTGGAGTGGAATAACAGCTGAAGGGTGCCACAAGTTGATTGACTCCATGCTACACAGATGTGAAGCACTTATAAAAAACTGTGATCATGCAACTTAATTTTAGTTTAGTGATTCATAGGATTGCCAAATCCTCGGAAAACAAATTTGTACAAAACAGTTTTGAGTTAGTAAAGTCAACGGCAGACACTGCTATTTTTTTAACACACCCCTTTCAACTTATTGCCCGATTGTACAGCCTTCAATGAAATACAATAAAAAATTGGCATATTTCAGACATAGTGTAACATTGTGATTAATCATGATTAATCTGATTTAAAGTTTTAATCATTTGACAGCCCTTGACTTTTAGTGGGTTTATTTTGATATATCTTGATATGCATAGTCTGTGTGGTGCAGTTACATTTTGTGCTGCACCGTGAGTAAGGGAGGTGTGTGGTTTGACGACCTGGTTTGTGTTAGTGTCAAAATAGATGTTTTATAGGCGTCCCATTCTCAATGACCTATTTTCTCTGTTTGTGAGTGGGCTGAGAAGGCAAGCCCACGAATAGCAGAGATCTGTATTACCAAGCGTGCAGCACATACAGGAAATATGCTATGGAAGAGTATCATGTCTCTGCACAGGGGGCGTCGTCCAGTCTGGTGGTGAAGTTTGCCGACACGGAGAAGGAGCGGGGGCTGAGGAGGATGCAGCAAGTGGCCTCCCAGCTGGGCATCTTCAGCCCCATGACGCTCAACTTCCCCGCCTACAATGCCTACACGCAGGCGGTCAACGCTCAGGCAAGTGCTGTACTCTCCAGAAGGATGTAATATGTTTGAAGAGGCTATCAGTGCTCTAATTGCGGGCTAACGTTATTAGCCAGACAACAGGACATACGTCATCTGGCATTTCGCTTTCCTGCAACACACAGCCATTAACCCACTGACTCTGGCCATAATGGTCTGGTAATTAGATCTCTATTCATCTGGTCCTCTATCACTTGCTCTGCTTGTCCCTTACTCTTATTTCTGCTTTTCTTTAAACTGTCTTTGTTTTCCTCCTCACTCCTTTTCCTTCCTCTCCCTACAGCTTGTGCAGCAGCAGGCCCTGGTCGCCCAGTCAGCGTATTTGTCCCCCGTGGCAACAGTTGCTGCCGTACAGATGCAGCAGATGGCGGCGCTCAATGCCAACGGAATCATCGCCACGCCCATCACACCCATCACGCCGTCCTCAGGTAGGTCCACACACACTCTAAGTGCTTGTTGGTTGACACGGGCATATAAAAGACAATTGTGTCATCTTTAGGGACAAACACTCCACCAACTATTGCAGCCACGCCAGTGCCAGCTCTCCCTCCACCAATAGGAGTCAACGGTTACAGCAGTCTGCCCGCACCGACCAATGGACAACAAGGAACCGAGGCATTATACACCAATGGCGTTCACCCATATCAAGGTAGGGTTTAATGTTTTTCATTTCTGTAGCGTGTGCATCGTGTATGCTGATTTAAAGCTAGTGTACACGTCATTGTACATCTAATATCTCACCATATTTTAGGATCCAGGGGGGGTTGACTACCCAGCATGTCACGCGGGCGCTTTGTGAAAAACAGTTACTTGTTTGTTGTTCGCGCTAAGTTGTTGTTCCCCACATAGAATAGTTCATTGTTGTTGTATGTCAACTCACCTGTTATGTGTTTGCATTCTCAGTTTAACATTCACGGTGGTGCCTTGGTTAATGTCACTAATCCGACTCAAACCAAAACAGACTCTAACTTAAGCAGATTTTGCCATTGGAAGAACATGTAAATCTACTTACTCTGTTCCTGACACACCAAAATGTTAACACAAAATGCATTTTAGATACAATAATTGTACAAAATAAGGCAAACACAATTACAAATGACAAATGAATGGACAACTGAACGTTTAACATCATTTTACCTCGTTTTGCAAAGACTGAGGGTGAAGAGTGGAGATGATGCGTTTAGGGAAATCCCTGTTTTTAACTGTTTCTTCTGCACCCGTGCCACAAAAAAAAATCTCTGCAACATGCACATATCCAAAAAAACAATCCCAAAAACATGACATAGTCAATGGAGAAGTGAACATTTAATAAATAATTTTGCCTGTGGTGGACACAGGCAAAGCAAGTAGCAGGTTTAAAAAAATAAATAACACTTTCTCAAGCTGTACCATCCTTGGATGTCAGCTATGATTCAAACTGAAATATTAATCATTCCAGCTAATTTTCCCATTGTTTTGTCATTTTACAGCTCAGACTCCAGCAGCAGCCTTGGACCCGCTACAGCAGGCCTATGCCGGCATGCAGCATTACACAGGTTGGTCAATGCCAGGGGTTGTCAATAATATGATTGTTGTTGTTTTAAATGCGTTTCAGTGCAAGCGGAGGTGTGTCACGGGGGGGCGGAAAGGAAGTGGCGTCGGCGGGGCGGGGGGTTCTGTCTCACCGAACATTACAGTGAAATTACTAACACCCACTGACCAGGGTAGACAGCAATCGGCACGATTGCTTCAAGACTGCAGTGGAAGCTCTAGCTTCCCTAAAATGTCCCCCGCAAAAAAGTGAAATATGTACTGGTGTGTGTGCCTTTCATTGTACACACACTAACTGCGTCTCTGGGTGTCTATGGGGCAGCGTGCTGGCCCGGACGCTCAGCTTCTGCATGACGATTGGATGGTCTGTCTGAGGCGGAATCCTTTTTTGATTGACAGTGAAATGAGCAAATCAGCGATCTTGAAGTATAAACTTATACCGGAGGAATTTTCGAGTTTTTCGTTTCGTTGTTTTGAACTGATCAATGAGACTTTATTGATCCCCAGTGACTTTGTCTTTGGTAAAAACAACGTATTAAAAAATAAACACACTAATGATGTAGGTGGGTCGCACGGTCCGTGGGTTTTCTCCGGGTACTCCGGTTTCCTCCCACATTCCAAAAACATGCATGTTAGGTTAATTGGTGACTCTAAATTGTCCACAGGTATGAATGTGAGTGTGAATGTTTGTTTGTCTATATGTGCCCTGCGATTGACTGGCGACCAGTCCAGGGTGTACCCCGCCTCTCGTCCAAAGCCATCTGGGATAGGCTCCAGCATCCCCGCGACCCTAGTGAGGTTAAGCGGCATAGAAAATGAATGAATGATGTAGGCCAGAAAAAAAAGAGCTTCCCCGACCGTCACTGTTAGTCACGTCTTTGGATGCATCTTTAAATGGCTTATATTTGTATTGTTCTTCATTTAGTCATTTTTATGCTTGGAAATACTTAATTTAGGCACTTGATTAAATATGCACGGCTGAATTCAGCCACAAAAACGCAACAACAACCGTGATGGCGCAAAGGGCTGTCAACCTAACCGACTTCCGCTGTCGCCGGGTAACTTTCAGCGTCTTGTTTGAAATATTGGACACATTACTGGTGGGTGATGCATCATAACTGGAAATGCGCTGGGTTGAGGATTTACAGCCACAGAACAGCAGAAAGGGATGCGGGGGTCTCGGTCATTGTTTTACAGACGCTTTATAGTTTTCACCTTCAGCAGGACGCATTTCTATTGAAAATAAAGTGACTCCATTGGGTCTTCCCGTGTTGCCACCTGTTGGTTTCGCCCAATCAGATAATGTTGCTGTTTATCTCGCCCACTAGCGGCGTACCCTGCCGCCTACGGATTGGTCGGCCAGCCGTTCCCCCAGCAGCCAACACTGGTTGCCCAGCAACACCAGCAGCCCCAGCAACAGCAGCAAAGAGAAGGTGATGTGACTTTCTCTTGTCAGTGTGTTTGCGACCACACCCATTTTCTCCCATTAGCCACTATAAAGTTTGTGTGTGTGTGTGTCGCAGGTCCGGAGGGATGCAACATCTTCATCTACCACCTGCCTCAGGAGTTCAGTGATTCAGAGATGCTGCAGATGTTCCTGCCCTTTGGCAATGTCATCTCGGCTAAGGTGTTTGTTGACCGGGCCACCAACCAGAGCAAATGTTTCGGTGAGACACACAGACGGCGGGGAGACAAAAGGGAGGGGAGGGAGAGGACACAGGAAAGGACAAGCGAGAGAGGATGAAATGCGGCGTCCATTAATTATTTTGATGTACAGTGCCGTGTGGTGTCTCCAAGTTGAGGCAAAACAAAGTGAATTATCAAAACAACCTACATTTCTTTTTTTTTTTTTAATTATTTATCAGGTTTTGTCAGTTTTGACAACCCAGCCAGCGCTCAGGCCGCCATCCAGTCCATGAACGGCTTCCAGATCGGCATGAAGAGGCTGAAAGTGCAGCTGAAAAGGCCAAAGGACGCCAACCGCCCGTACTGAGTGACAGCAGACAGGAGGAAGAACACAGGAATAAAGGTGAGGCCATGATAAGGGATGCGACACAAAGAATCAAGGCCACACGGGGTATGGGAGAAATAATTCTAAGAGATTATACAACATTCACGGAAAACTGCGCTTTTTGGAGAATTTTGCCCTTTATCCACAGTCCTTATGTTGTCACGGTTAGGCGAGGGCGTTGCAGCGACTGCCCCAGGATGCAGGCAAAAGGGAGTTTTAATAATACTTACTGCCCTGCAGCGGCAGGAAAAAGACCTCAACAGAAAGTAAACGATAGAGCAAGCAGTCCTTCACCAACAGCAATCAAAAGACAAATCAGTAGCAGGTGTGAAAACCAAGAAATGAAAAAGCCGGCAACCCAGGAAGAACTACAAAAATAAGAGGCTAAACAGGAACTCAGACATAAGGAGGGAAACTGAAGCAGGCTGTCACGCCAACAAAAACATGAAGCGTCACATATGTGAGACATAGAGATCCTCAAAAAAAACCTCCAAAAACGCTCCATTTACATAATGTGACCTGCTTATTAACCAAGCTACAGCAATCTGTTGTTATTATTCTTATTAACATTGTTACGCCAAAGAACTACATAACTGGCATAGTGACACCTTGCCACACCACACCGGCCAGCTACTAGCTGGCTAGCAACAAGCTTCACCACCCACTCGCTCCCAGTGCCTCAGGCCGCTACCAAAAGGTAACGCTACATATTGGATCTGCCGCCATCGCTGCTGTTTTTTTGGTTTTGAATTTAAAGCTGGGTGTAGCTTACCTTTCTGAAATCAGTGCGCCCAGGGAGGACGTTCCGCTTGTGGTTAAAATGACCAAAGTACTGTAAGTATTACATGTGATATACATGGATATAAAACCTTGTGGGAGGTTTTTGGAGGTGTTTTAAAGAGAGGCGCGTGTTCATGTCTGACATAAGGATTGTGGATGATGAGAAAAATAGTTTAAAAAGTGCAGTTTTCCTTTACGTGTGTACTGCATGGATTGTATTACAAATACGGTGGAACCCGTTTATGTCGACAACCCGTCCATGGCCGCCAATCCATCACGTCCCGGTTCTTATTTTTGCTCCAAAAGTGCAAAAGATGGCTGACCGCCTCCCGTCAACATAAATTGTGAGATCAAAAGTGGTCATGTGTACGAAAAATGGAACCGTTTATGTCGAGGTGTCTTGTAGTATTAATGGTAACAGCAATATTACTGCTGTGTAGTTACATATTATTAAAACATGCACACAGTGACTTCCTGTTCAGTGCAAAGTAAGCTTGTAATAAAAACAGGGCAGTACAGTAATCCCTTGCCATTTTGCGCGTCAAACATCATGGTTTTTCAAAAATATGTGTATACATCAGTGTATTGTGCTTCTGTACAGCCTTTTACTAGTCTAAAACAATGCAAATTGAAGCAAATTGTATGTATTTTTTGCCTAAAGTAAGCATTTTTAAGCATAAAAGTGCGACCCGGGGGCAATTTGCAGGTCCTGGCTGTTTCCTTGCCAGCTCGCGGCACATTCCAATTTTTATTTTTAATTCAAAACAATGGAAAAAACAGCATTAAATTTACAAGAATAATATCAAAACATTCAGACAAAAACGTTTGCATTTTACGAGTGGAACCTCACAATATTATGAGGAACAAACAAAAATAAATACAATGGGAATTTTCGGGTATCGGGTTGGGAAGATTTCCAAGAAGAAATGTGAAATAAAAAAGAAAAGGGAAAAAAAACAGTTGTATCACAAGAATACCTTCATAATATTAACAGGCGCATATTAACTAGAAAAAAGGTTGCAATTTTATGAGAATAAACATTATGAGGAAAAATAATGTCATTTTAGTAAAATATTGGATTTTTTAAAGTTGTAAGATGATGAGAAACAAATATAAGGCATTCGGAAGACACATTCATAGATGTGATGCTAAACTCCCTAGGTGCCAGACAATACCCATCGCAGGAAGAGGAGATTTTGCAATGCTAACACGTGTGAGTCTATATTTATGTCTTGTTATTTATTATTTTCTCCTAGTATATCTACCGAATTGTGTAATAGGAGTGTAAAGGTGAGTGTAGGGGTGTTATGTCATGTCTAGAGGTCTCTAATAATGTAAAAAAAAACGTATTCTATGCTGGAACTACAAATCCACCTGGAAATAAGGAGTCCTGCTTGGTGGAAATTGGTTTATCATCGATGGGGATTGCCATCTTAACCTACAGCTACTTTTTTTTTCGATTGCTAGCCGCCAGAAGAAAGATTTGCGCATGTCTTCTTCTTTTCCTTTCGGCTTATCCCTTTAGGGGTCGCCACAGCGAATCAATTGCCTCCATCTAACCCTGTCTTCTCTCGTACCAACTACCTTCATGTACTCTTTCCCTACATCCATAAACCTCCTTTTTGGTCTTCCTCTAGGCCTCCCAGGTCAGCATCCTTCTACCAATATATTCACTATCTCTCCTCTGGACATGTCCGAACCATCTCAGTCTGGCCTCTCTGACTTTATCTCCAAAACCTCTAACATGTGCTTTCCCTCTGATGTGCTCATCCCTGATCCTGGTCACACCCAAAGAGAACCTCAGCATCTTCATCTGTGCTACCTCCAGCTCTGCCTCCTGTCTTTTCCTCAGCGGCACTGTCTCTAAACCAAACAACATCGCTGGTCTCACCACAGTTACAGTACACTTCCTTTCATTTTAGCTGAATGCGAGGGGGCGTCGACTTGGACGGGTTCCACTGAATTGCTAAGCACCGTATTTCAAATGTACAGAAAATGTGACTTTATTCATGGATTGTCTTGAATGGCAACTTACCTCACCCCTTAATCATTATCCAGCAGGACCCCCGTCGCTATGGCAACGGTTGCTAGCGAGCGATAAAGCCCTGACTCCCCTCCCCACCCTTCCTCTAACATTGTTGTAAGTTGATTGGCTGGCCTGTGTTTGGGTTGCTGTGGCCATTGATTGCCTGTGTTGGTTGCCCCTGGCAGTTTTTCTGCGTTGTCACCTCAAGCAAGCAAGCAAGCAAGCGAGCAGCCGCGTGCTGACCTGCATGTCCCGTTGCTGGAGTGACCACAGCAACGGTGTTTGGTGCATTGTGGATGTATTTCCAATCGACCTGTGCACATACTGATCAATAACCCTCAAGAGCCACCGGACTGCACCGGGAATGAATGCCATTGGATATTAAGCACAGCAGTAACTCTGCTCATCAATTTTGCGCTCATTATTCCCACGCCACTTTAATTTTGATCAGTTTCTCTATGCCGTTTTGCGTGGCTGTTGTTTGAACAGATGGTGGGGGCACAGCGGTGAGCGCGGGCATCTGTGTTTACATACGTGTCACAGATTTCATTCCTGATCTATGGTGGACTTTTCATCACAGTGGACCCGTGGAATATACTTTTTTTTTTTTTTTTATCTCAATTTCACTTTCATTCAACTTCAATATTTCATTATTGCAAAAAGCA
Organism: Oostethus manadensis; assembly: GCA_024372805.1. Lineage (NCBI taxonomy): Eukaryota > Metazoa > Chordata > Actinopteri > Syngnathiformes > Syngnathidae > Oostethus > Oostethus manadensis. The sequence goes on along the minus strand of QODF01000126.1, from coordinate 71,858 downwards.
CCCAAATATTTCATTTTAGTGTAGTGTCATATTTCATAATAATGTACATGTAATAATAATAAAAACAACAATAATAATCTGTTTTAATATACAATCCAACATATAATATAAAATAATATGAAAATATTCACACATTTTTATTCATTCATTTATGTGCAATAAGTTAAACTTACTGACTAAAAACCCCTTCAGGATAATCATAATATTATTATTATTAAAATTTAAATGAAACGGTTATTATTAAAAGTGCCGGTACGTAATATAAGAACATTAGTTTAAAAAAATGTATGTGTATCTAAATGAAATAATAATAAAGGAAGTGTATATAAATAGGATCGTTATTATTAATTAATTAATCATAAAATTGTTTTTTATGAAAAATAAAATTAATGGACTATAATTTTAAAGTGATAAACCAAAATGTATAATGTGATAATTATCAATAATTAACATAATAAAAATATTGTGTTAAACATATACAATAATATGTATAATTTACATATACTGTTTAAAGTATCATACATGTATTATTCTATATAATACATACAATTGTAAATGTATATTAAATGTAATATTCTATTTAATACATACAATTTATATCATTCGAATAGTACGATATTATGTTAACATAACTTAAGAAACAGGTAATAATAATATATAAAAGATTGTAAAATATAATTAATAAAACTGGGAACTCGGAGAAGGAAAATGGATGGAGGGATATACAAATACATTTAAAAATAGCTCAATAAAAAAACTAGCTAAATAAAAAATGAATACAATTTACGGTAGTTGTAATAGTACAATATGACTGCACTGTGTGGTAAAATTATTTTAATTTAGAAATAACTTTTAAATAATACAAATAAAATTGAATTTCAGGTGTTTGTAATAAAACTGATTTTAAAATGAAAATAAATAAATAAAAGTCGACTGCAATGTTATTTTATTTACTATGGGTACGTTAAGTCAATGATCCCTTCAGGTGGTAAACAAAAATGATTTATTTTTTTTTATTAGTGTCAAATGAAGCGGAGCATGCACGTTTTTAGCGATATTTTCGTCACGCGGCGCTGCTCCTTTCCGTGTTTATTGGTTTGATGCTCCTTGATTTTTCATGCTTTTTCTCCCCAAAACCTCTTCCTCGCAACAACAAGTCTGTCCGTGCGCCTACACACACACTAGCTGCTGGTTTGTAGGTGAACGAGCGTGCGGTTGTCTAAATAAATTTTGGGGGGGGGGGCGTGCCTCTTGCATACTTGAAGCGCCGCTTTCAACCATAGGAATTCTGGGAGAAAAACAAAGAAGACACAGAGAATGTCATCCGTTTGAAATGTGAGAGGAGGCGGTGTGTCGCATGAAAAACGTCCAAAATCATGTCGTGTGTTGCTATTTCTGTGCACGCGATGCAACAATCACCCAGAATTTCTATAATGCAAAGGCTGGAAAGTGAAGCATGTCAGTAGTAGTGTTTGCTTGCCACAATGCAACACACACACAATTACCACACCTTTAACACGTGTGCATACACAAACCATGAATAATACGTTTTAATGACGTGCATGATCCACCATTGTGTTTGCACCGTGATTTATTTACTGCCTTTTAAACCCTGTTTTTTGTTTTTACAGCTACAAAGATGCAAAAATCAGGCAAGGTGCTCTTTTATGTCGACCCATATGGATATCTGACGTCTCTCCTGTCCTTCTCCGTCCCTGTCCGCCGCCCCTCCCTCCCTCCTTCCGGCAGGTGACCTTTCCCCACATCAGCCGAGGTGGAATTCCCGGATGTGCGCTTTTCAGACTGCCTGCTGCCTTTGAGCATCCGCCGAGTGCATTCGTGTACTCACACACACACACACACACGCGCACACACGAGACTGATTTCCAAATGTACATAACAAGCGCAACCCGTAGAGCTGAGAGCGCCATCTAGCTGCCAACAGGGTGTTTAGTACAGCGCGGGTGGACTGCAAGCGGAAGGTAAAACTGCTGATATATCATTCAATAGACATCTCTATTAGCTGACAAATATAGAGGGACCCATGTTTTCATTAAAACACACACACACGCAGGCACACAGCTAAAGGCGTAGGCTAGGAGGAGTGTAAATAATTTAGTTGACAAAAGACAGCATTTAAAAACAAGAAAAAAAATGCAAAAAAGACGACTACTTTAGATGAACACTGAAAAAGGACACATTATTCTTATCATTGCTACTATTATTATCATTATTATGATTATTGTTATTACCACTAGTAACATCATCATCTTCATAAAGGGATTATCACATTCCAAATTGTACAATGGGAAATCACTAACCTATTTTAAATTTCTACTTAGATCGTAGGTGAAACACAGGGAGGGAGGGAGGGAGGGCTTGCACTTTTATTCGGGAGGTTTTAATATTTGAGCTATTTTTTATTTATTTACTAATTTATCTAATTATTTTGTTTATGGGGAGAAGGGATTTGAGTGGGTTGCGATATTTTCATTTTAGAATTTTTCTAGAGAATTACAAAAAGTAAAAAACAACTTTGGAGGGCCTGTTTGTGTCAGACCCTTCGCAGCGGAGCAATTATAATGTATGTATTAATGATGACCACGACGATGATATTTATTTCTAATTTATTGGATTCCACGCTCTTTTTAAGTTAAAATAAAAACTATCATACTAAATGGACACTTGTTGTGCATTTCTACACCGTGTGTGTGAGTGAAAGTGTGTTCTGAACTCCTGTTTCAATGCCAGTGTTGCCCTGCCTGTGTACCATAGCTCAAACTTTGTTTTGATTATCAATAATATGATTTAACTATCAAATAGTATGCTAATTACTATTTAGCCATGTCATAATTTAAAAAAAACCCAATACATATGGTGTAGTTTATAATAATTCTATTTTAGCCAACGACATGACTCAACAGCGCCTCCCCTGGTTGCAGTTGGTCCTAAAAACAGTGGAACCACTTCAGTCATGTAGACGCTCATGACTCAACAGCGCCTCTGCTGGTTGCAGCAGAGTATTGCACTTATAAGAAGCCACAATTCCACAAATATTGTCAGAATTGTTATTTTATTGACTTATTCATAAGTGTAGCAGACAATACATATATATTTTTTACATGTTTTCAATCTTTTAAACATGTTTAAAAACTCAATACTAATATAATTGTTATACATATTATTGCCATTTATGTTAATCATATTTATGCCATGTATGTTTAAATCAGGTTACACATGAACACATGATAAAGTTATTTTAGTATTTCTAAATCATATTCACGTAAAATATGTAAGCATAATTTAGTTGTTATCCTTGTGTAAATTTTTTTACAAGTCAGGAGTTATTGATGTTTAAATGTGTATATCAGTCCTACAGAATAAGTGTTGTTTTTTGATGGGAAATCTGTCATCACGGTACACTTCCCTTTTCTGACCAGCGGGGGGCGTGAGGGAGTTAAAATGGTTAGTTTGATCCAAGTGTGTTGTGCGTGCAGGATGTTCCTGGCAAATGACACATGCGGGTCTAACGAGGGCTTGTTGAGGACAGGACGGAAGGCAGCGGCGGCACGGGGGGAAGGTGGGACATGACCAGTTTGCAGCGAAAGATGAACAGAATAAAGTGTCCTGCGTTTCCTCGCTGGTAGTAATCAAGGTTTATAGCGGTTAGTCATTCAGTAGGGCACGTGGCAGCCTGACACCATTAACAACAACAATGCTTGGCTCATTGTGCAGTGGAGCACTCCTGTCATGTAGAGGATCTTTGACTAGCATTTTTTTGCATTAGGTCTTTAAATCACTCCAGTTATGTAGAGGATCTTTGACTAGCTTTTTTTTTTTTTTTTGCAGTGGGCCCTTAGAACAGTTGAACACTGGTTATATAGATGATCTTTGATTAGCATTTTTTTCTAGTGAGTCCTTGAAAACAGTAGATTTGCTCTTGTCACACAGAGGGTCTTTGATTAGCATTTTCTTTGCAGTGGGCCCTTAAAACAGTGGAACACTACAGTCATGTAGAGGATCTTTGACTAGCAATTTTTGTAGTAAGTCCTTGAAAACAGTAGAATTTCTCCTGTCATATAGAGGATAAGCGGCATAGAAAATGAATGAATATAGAGGATCTTTGACTGGCTTTTTTTTCCCCAGTGGGCCCTTAACACAGTGTAACACTTCAATCACGTAGATGATCTTTGACTTGCATTTTTTTTTTGCTGTTGGCCCCTAAAGAACAGCAGAATTGCTCCTGCCATATACATGATCTTTGACTGGCATCTTTTTTTGCAGTAAGTCCTAAAAAAACTGTGGAACAGTCCTGTCATATATTGGATCTTTGACTAGTGTTTATTTTGTAGCAAGTTCTTGAAAACAGTCATCTATAAGCATTTTTGCTGTAAGTACTTAAACTGTCCTTAAAACAGTGTAATACTCCTGTTATGTAGAGGATCTTTGACTAGCATTTTTTTTTTTTGCACTCGGCTCATAAGAACAGCAGAATTGCTCCTGTCGTATAGAGGATCTTTGACTAGCATTTTGACCTCAAGTCCTTAAAACCGTGGAACTCCCTGTTACGTAGACGATCTCTGACTAGCATTTTAGGTCCTTCAAAAGAGCACGAGCATTCCAGAAGAGTTTCACGAGCAGCCGCGAATTCAGGTGATAAAAATGTGTGTGTTTTTTTTTTTTTTACAAATAAACCAAAGAGAAAGTGAAGGGGACGCAGGCACTGGTGGAGGGGGGAGGGGATTGGGGGGGGGTCACCAAGCGGAACAAAACGCGGATGTGTGTCGGGTGTCGGACGCTCTCTCGCGGGCTGGGACGTCATCCACAGCGTCCCTCCCTCTCCGTTATTCGCTCTTCACTCCGCCCCGGCCTGCTTCACGCCCGCCCGCACGCCCTTTCTCTCCGCCACCGCTACACTCACCACCTCCGGCCAGCCAGCCTGCGCAGCCCGCCTGCCCGGACTTGGCCTCCTCTGGCCGGGCACAGACCCCACCGACTCCCGGGACGCACGGACGGGGGAGGGGGAGCAAGCAAACTACCAGTCGCATTGCAGCATCTTTTTAAATCAGACATTTTCCGGGGTTTCCGCCTCTTTGGGTCCGAAGTGCGGGCTTGTCCGGAGTTGAAGTTGCGGGCAAAGATGTGAAAGAAAAAAGTGCCGCCTGGGTCAGCAGCAGCCTTCGTTCTGCGGCACCGTTAGCTCGTCTCTTCCACGCGGGTTTTTCAAGACGAATTCCACGCCGCTCCGCGAAAGACGAAGAAGAAGGAAAAAAAAAAACCCAAGTAAGTCCCGTTTGTTTCTCTCCCCCCCCGAAATGACGCCATTTGTGTGTCTTTGCGGTCAGCGAGCAGGCGATGACGTCATCACGCAGCACGGAGTCGCTCCATTAGCTCCGAGAATAACGGCCCGTGCCGCTGGAACTTTTTATTATTTTTTTTATTTTTAAGAGTGTATTGTGTAGCGGGTGCAATGATGGTACTTATCATGCTCACAAGACACTTTGGGTGGGTTTGTTTCGACGTGTTTTTCGCATGAAACGTCGCCGCTAGCATGCTGCGTGCGGGCGGTTAGCTAGCGCGTGTGTCGTCACGACGCTACGCCGTAAGTTTGTTTACGTGTTCCCACAGACTACTACTAATAACGCACTATTATTAGTCGCTCGGGCCAGGTTCCTGGGCATATTTTAGCTCATGCGGTCGGTAGTGTTGTACAATGGAGCTCGTCGTGTGCTTAATGGCGTTCCTGGTCGCGGACGAGTCACGTGATCTTGGGAGCCACTGCGTGCACAAACACCACGACGTCCGCACCAATCTCCTGCCAGGCGCTGACCACGTGACAGCCCCACGTGGTCCGACGCCGTATCGATCGATCGGTCGACTTGCGACACGTCATGCATTCGTCAAACGCTAGTTGAAGGCCACGATTGGCGCCGTTATCAGTATTCCATAAGCAGCTTATGAAATATGCATTTGCGCCCTCATGAGGGCACGGACTGCAATCTATCTGTGGCACGTCGACGGTCTTATTTTGACCCAGAAAATTGAGCTGCAGGCCAAAACTTGTACCCGGGCCGCGCTTTGGACCGCCCTGGCTTACACAAACAACAATCAGCGAGACGATGTTGTCCCCTGACAATATTACACCCTGAAATATTCGACACAATTCATTGATGCATTAATGCACGGTCACGTTTTGATAACGGTTCATGAGCAGATAAGTATCATAAATAAGTATCGTTTCCAAGATTTTCCTTTTATAAATCATTAGTTGTTTGGATCAGCACTTTCAGTAAAATATATCATACAGCAGACAAACACAGCGAGAGAAGTGAAATGTTGCTTTATTGCTTTGAATACCTTTAGCACTAGTACTGGAACACACCATCTGTTTGGTAAGCTCGTTGACCCTTGACCTACATACACAGGTCACGCAAGTCATGAGAAAGGGTACTTAAGGTGGCTAATTGCGAGTTGTTCTCATCTTTGCATCTTCTCTGAAGTGTGGCAACGCGGGAGCCTCGAAACAGCAGTCAAATGACCTGAAAACAAAGATTGGTTTTGGGGGAAGGATACAAAAAGCTAGCTCAGAGATTCCAGCTGTCCGTTTCCACTATGAGGAACACAGTGAGGAAATGGAGGAACCCAAGCGCAGTTCTGTTGAAGGCCCGAAAAGACAAGCAGAAACAAAGGAGGGTGAGAACAGTCAATGCTTCTGTAGCCGAGGATCGGACCGCCAAGGCCTTTGCCTCCGGCCGCCACCCAGCTCTCTTTGCAGCCGACCCCTTTGGCCCCTCCCACGAGTGGTGAGCTCATGGGAGGGGGGACCCACGTTACCTTTTCGGGCCGTGCCCGACCGGGCCCCATGGGTGCAGGCCCGGCCACCAGACGCTGGCCATCGTGCCCGGGCCATCCGGGCCTGGCTCCAGAGGGGGGCCCCGGGTGGCCCGCGTCCGGGCGAGGGAAAACAAAGTCCAGTTGTATCATCCATCATTAGGGTCTTTTGAGCCACTCTTTGTCAATTCTTTTGTCTACTCATCACGGCTGTGGTTTAAATCGGCATATTACCAAATGGGGCCGCATATTACCAAATGATAGGATGCTGGCCGCGCGGTGGATGAGTGGGTAGCACATTGGCCTCACAGTCAGGAGGTTAAGGGTTTGAATTTCAGTAGGTCATCACTGTGTGGAGTGTGCATGTTCTCCCCGTGCGTGTGTGGGTTTTCTCCGGGTACTCCGGTTTCCTCCCACAATCCAAAAACATGCATGTTAGCTTCATTGGCCGCTCTAAATTGTCCTTAGGTATGAATGTGAGTGTGAATGTTTGTTTGTCTATATGTGCCCTGCGATTGACTGGCGACCAGTCCAGGGTGTACCCCGCCTCTCGCCCAAAGTCTGCTGGGATAGGCTCCAGCATCCCCGTGATCCTAATGAGGATAAGCGGTACAGAAAATGAATGAATGAATGAATATTACCAAATGAACACCATCATGTGCTGCGTTCAGGCACACATGATGGTGGGGAAGAATGGTATTATCGGAATAGATCCATGATATTACCAGAAGGCCTAATACTGCCATGCTTTTATGGTGAAACAGGAAGTTGATGCTTTGTAACAAGAAAGTTACGTTGGTGAAAATGATCACGTCAACAAAAGTTGCATTAGTAGAACACGCAGGACAGGTGGCAAAACACGCTGAAATAAGCCCAGCTCCTGTCCCTACAGGAATGTAAAACATGGCGGTTATTGTCATGACATGCCAAGGCCTGACCTGAGTTACAGCTAAGGAAGCATGCCGGGCTCCTCAACGGCTCGACTACAATGCGTGCATGCTGGGATGCACCGGCCTTCCCACTCTGCTGCCGGGAGACGGCACTGACACGCTGGAACCCCGAGTGAAACAACACACTGCGGGCTGTCGTATGTTAGTCTCCTACGAGGTGCCGCAGTTGTGGATTGGACTGGGCCAGCGTGGCGGAGCCTGGCAGACAGGCGGTTGTTGGTTCACGTCATGAATCATTTGTGGCACTTGTGTATTAAACTTGCCTTGTTTTGTGCCGCCACGAGAAACTCGCCTGCAGCGTCTTTTTTGGACTATCGGGAAAAACACACTCCTACTCCTTGCTAAACCCTCTAGCACACGCTGATGTTGTGATCACGTGGGTTCTGTGCTGAATAGAAGTGTTGCTGCAGGGTTTGGAGTGGACTGCTTGTATCGGAGCGCCGATATCGGATATTTTAGATGCAGGGCGATATAATGATAAGATGATAGGATGCTGGCCGCGCGGTGGATGAGTGGGTAGCACATTGGCCTCACAGTCAGGAGGTTAAGGGTTTGAATCTCCGTAGGGCATCACTGTGTGGAGTTTGCATGTTCTCCCCGTGCGTTTGTGGGGTTTCTCCGGGTACTCCGGTTTCCTCCCACATTCCAAAAACATGCATGTTAGGACTCTAAATTGTCCACAGGTGTGAATGTTTGTTTGTCTATATGTGTCCTGTGATGGACTGGCGACCAGTCCAGGGTGTGCACCGCCTCCCGCCCAAAGTCAGCTGTGATAGGCTCCAGCATATCCACGACCCTAATGAGGATAAGCGGCGTAGAAAATGAATGAATGAATGATTGGATGCTAATGAATTCTAGTGGGGTCATGGATTTGGTGCGCTGTGCCAAGGAGTCCTGGGAGGAGCTAGCAGGTAGAAAGGCCTGAAATGTCATCCTTTTATCATTTCCTGATCTTCACAGTTGAAGATCTGAAGAATACGAGGTGTGACGAGACGAGGGCTACAAATGAGCTGCGACGCAGTTTAAGCACTCCGCCTTTCGCACTTGATGTTTCACTGCCTCACTCCATCAGTTTTGCTGTTTTGTGGCTAATATGGCCGATCATTAGTCCAAAAACATGAACATCGAAGCAAACGGTACAACGTTTGTTGCGTAAATGAACCACAACACAGTAGATGCTTTGTGTTTCTCATTGCTGTGCAGTATTCTTAGACCGACAGAAGATAGAATCACGAGACTTGACTTGGACTGGTGACCTTTTGCGTCAGGACTGATTCATGCTCACCAGATGGGCGATGCGTGGAAGCCGTGTAGATAAATCATCCGCCTGATAACCACGCACAGAGTCACTCATGCTGTCTCGTGACGTTGCTGGCCGTCCTGCCCATAAACATGTTCTTCATTCATGAAAAGTATGCAGCGCTCACTTTGCTCAGTGTTTACTTCCTGCACATATTCCTGCATCCGGCACCGGCCCCGGGTCTGGTCTGTTTAGGTTGTTGGGAGGTTTTACGATGCAAACCTCTAGATTTGAAAGAGTCACATCCTTCAAAAGTCTGCAGCAAAGAAGAAGAGAAACAGAGACAACTTCCGTTGTCGTTTCCCCCCCCACCCCGACAGAGCCAGAGGCATCCCCTCGTTCATTGGACCTTTGAAATGGTCAGAGCGTGGTCACATGATCCCGTGCACCAATGGAATGTGCTCTCAGCGGGGGGAGAAGAAGTGCCTCAAAATGCTGATGATCTCAGCACATGAACCGCAATGTTGCCTTTCCTCTTCTTCTGGAAATTCCCTCCCAGCGGCGCAAGCGCTGCCACCATGAAGCACTGGGTGTAGTTTTTGTTTGGGCGAGATCGGGGGTGTCCGGATTGTTTTGCTAATTGGAAATGTCAAAACCACAGCAAAACATGGAAAAAGAGCAGTCAGACGAAAATGAAAAGAAAATATTGCTGGAATAAAATGCATCATATTAAGCAAAATTGCATAAATAAGTAAGTACTTATTTTTTTATTTTGTATTTATTACATTTGAAATGTTTTTTTTCCTATTCACACTGCCACCCTTTGGACCGTTCCTGTTGTTAACAAATTGACTTTTTAGTGGTGCCAGACGGTGGTGGTACGCCGCCTGCTCCTCAGCGCTGGAGGAGTTGGCAAAAGAAGTGGGAAAAGTACGTCACCCATCTCGTCTACCACCAAGACTTACGTGAGACGAAGTGAAAAATTGCAGGCAGACTGTACCATATGCCGGCGGGGCAGGGCTGTACTGTATAGTGGGAAAAGAAAGGTCACGGCCGAGCCGCGTGTGGTGGGTGCGCATTTGAGGGTGGGCGGGCGGGGGAACCATTTCGTAAACGCAAGCACACAACAGTAAAGATTTCCAGTAAAGATTGAGTTTGGTACATTTTTTTTGTTTGTTAGGGTGATTATCGCGTCTCCGCTCCTACGGCTTCGGTCTGTGAACGATATGCAGAAATGTTACAGACACACAAGCACCAGACTTGACTGCCGGAACAGCTTTTATGGCAGGTTTGAGCTCCCCTAGGGAACACATATATAGTAACACACGAGAGTACGAGTCTTATTTATGTCTTAAATGGCTTATTTTCTATTATTATATTTACTATATACTGTATCAGATGACTATTTTAATTTCAATTCACTAGAAATCAATTGTGGCAATGTAACTTTCTAAAAACTGGAAAAAAAAACTGAAAAAATTGGAAAATCTAAGTCATTTTTACAGGAATAAGATTAATGCATTAAGACAAGAAACTTTAGAAGAATATTGTTGCTATATAATGAGAAAAAAGGACATTATTTTTGTAAAATAATGTTTAAATATCAAAAGAAAAGACATTTTTTAAGTCGTAATATTAAGAGAAACCAAAAAAGTGATGTTATGAGAAGAAATTTAAAAGATGAAATTTGAAGTAGTTGTAAATTTAAAAAAACAACACCCTTAGAAAAGGGTAAAAAAAAAAAAAACAGTTTACCAAAACCAAAAGTCAAAGTATTATAGAAAATCATAATTTTTTAAAAAGTCACGCATTATGAGGGACATTAATGTTTTTTAGTAGCATAAAGTTGAAATGGTAAAAGGAAAAAAAAATAGGTCATAATATTATGACAACAAACGAAACAAAATATTTTTTTTTTTAATTAAAAAGTCATAATATTATGGGAATAAAGTCATAAATAAAAATACTGTGTAACAATAAGAAAATTTACAAGAAGAAAGTTAATTAAATTAAAGAAAAACAACAACAAGAAAAATGCATTTTACAAGAATAATGGAAACATAGTAGGAAAAAAATGTCATAGTAGTAGCATGAAGCTGAAATATTAAAGAAAAAGATATGGGATTTCTCTAGGTTGTAATATTATACATTAAGTTTGAATTTTTGACAAATTAGGTTGGTATTTAATGGGAATAAAGTCAAATATTACAGGAATAAAGTCATATTACGAGAAGGGATTTTAAAGGAAAATAAGTTGAAATATTTGGGGGAAAAAACAATCACGAGGAAAAAAGATCAAAGAGTGAAGTTCATACTAATAGAGACTAAAAGTTGAATAATTTTACAGTAATTTCTCACCTATATGACAAAGCTGAGACACATTTTTCTTGAAATATATGTAACTTCTTAGCATATACAACATCGCATCCTTGTTGGAAAAAGATTGCCCGGAGGTGAAAAATGTACCCGCATCCCTACGAATAAGTAGTCCATAATAAGAGATGACAGAGATCAATAATTACATTGAAACCAGCCGTGGCCCCAGGATTGTACCATGAGGAACACCGCATTTAAAAGGGTACGTTATGAGCAGACGCAACGATTAACCAACATGGGGGTGGGGTTACAGATGCCTCTGGGCCAAAGCGGGACCCCCTAACTGATTACGGGCGGGGGTGGAAGCGGTTGAGAGCAGATGTACGAAGGCGCTCCCGAGTTTGGCGGGGAGGAGGTGCGGCCACGTTGCTGTGCACACACGATGAGTAATGACCCCTCAGACGCCGCTTCCCCTTTTCGCTCTGCCACGCCCTTAATGTGAAACACCCGGGGCCGAGGGATGTAACGTTGGGACGCATGAGTGTAACGTTTGAGTCACGGGCCATTTCTTGCTGCGGTTGTAGCACCGGTCCAAATCTACTACTAGTCTTCATGTACGCCCGCATGTCCTGTGTTTCAGGATGCTGTCCGAGCTGAGCCAGTGGTTCTGGCAGGAGCGGCTGTGGTTTCCGGAAGGCCTGGGCTGGGCCGACCTGGAGGATCGGGAGGGACGAGTGTACGCCAAAGCGGGGGATCTGTGGGTAGCCCTGCCCATCGCTCTGGTCTTTCTAATCGTCCGTCAGATCTTTGAAAGGTCAGTTTTGGGGGGGATTTGTCTGTACCTCGGCATCGTGTCCAAAGCCCTTAATGCTCCGGTTGATGATTATGTAATATTCCTAAATCTTTGCTCCGCCTAGCAAAAAGTGAGTCAATAGTTTTTTGGGTTTTTTTTCAACGTTTTAAGTTCCCGGTAATTATGTGACAGTGAAAGTCCAGTGCACCCAGACCAGAGTCTTGTGTGCAGTAGGTCTGGGACCATAATGAATTAACTAGTTAATTAATCACGCAGCAAATGTAAACAAACGTGATCAATTTGCCGGCCTCAACATTTGCTGTTTTACTCGTCAAACAGGTTGGAGGAGGGGTCACTCTGTGCATTGACTGGCGCGTTTGTTCCGTAGAACAACAACATGAACGGAGTGAGCCCTTTTGTCAGTCGTAGTGGGTGGCTAGTATACACACAGAAGAGTAAAATGTAGTCGAAATGAAATTTCAATGTAAAATAGAAAGTATCAATATAGAACAGAAATGTTGAGATCTCTTCTAGTTTTGTTCTCGTAGACCCAAACTTGCTTTCTCGTGACGTCACGACTGCTCAAAGTACAATACTGTGGTACATGAGTGCGGCTGGCACTGGGGAGCCGCGGTTCATTAAGCGGAAACGTGGCTTTCAGGAGTGTCTGTGCTGTTTTTTTGTTGGCCTGTGGCACATTCTAAAAAAATACCAAATAAAACAGCAAAAAAGTCCAAATCAGCAGATGTATTACAAGTATAAAAGTTGTAATCTAATAAGAAAAAGTAATCATTTTACAAGAATACATCATAAAATAACATTATTTTAGTAGCTTTTAAAAAAAACATAATAGCATAAGAAACAAAGTTGTAGTTTTTGGAAATTTTGATTTCCAAAAGAAAGAATGCATGTTTTTGTTTTTGTGGCCCCCAACATTTGAACACCCCTGGTGTCCTGTGTACTTTATAATCGCCATCATTAGGTTGTTTACCGGTCCAAACCCCATTTCATTTGCCCTGCATCGGGCAAAGGGTTGCGCAGAAAGTGGTGGGAGGAAAACCACTAATCACGATTACCCACAAATCCAAAACCAACAGGAGCTTATCGACATCTACCTGAGTCACGGTGCAACCAGAAACAACACAAGTAACGCACAATGTAACTGTAGCACACCGACTATGTGGGTACATGCATGTATGAATATTAGGGCTGTAAAATATTTGATCACGATTAATCGCACTCTGTCCATAGTTAACTCATAATTGATCGCATTGAATTGCATGTACTTTACTTGCAGTTGCCATATTTTTTAAACACTATTTGTAAAAATGCGAAATATTCTCTTACTATTAGTATTACTTATATTTATGCATTCATTTTCTATACCACTTATCCTCATTAGGGTCCTTTTATTTTAATGTATTTTATTATATCATACTTATAATCTAATATAATATTAGACAGTTTTATTTATATTGCATTTTTTTTATTATTTAAGAGTGTTTTGTCTTTTGAGCTACTGTAACCAAGCAATTCCCCTTGTAGTTCGATAAAGTCGGTCAAAGTCTAAAATAAATTTTTGTCTATACCAAGTGGGGACGTAAGTCTCTTGGGGTAAACGGTTCGACACGATAACTACGTCAAATGTTATGTAAAGGGATGTCAATGTTGGAAATATAGGCTATTCTTTCATCGAAAAATAATATCCAGCTAGAATTTCCCCACTTTTTTCATGTTTGATGCGAGCGGTGATTTGTCCCACTGTTTGACGGTCCCTGAACGCACCTTCTTTATTCTCACACGTTGCACGACTACAATTGTGTATTTTTCCCCTTTTTCTTTCACCTCATATTTGCTCCCAAATGCTGACACTTTGCGGGAATGCATAAGATCTGATGACCTTATTGAGTGCTAATGTGCATATTTGTGTGGCGCACAAAGTAGTCCTGCGAGGTGGGACTAGTGGACGGTGGCTTTTGTCCTTTTAATCTGATGTTGTTCCCGTCATAGTTTTACACGACACTTAATAAATAAGACAAATTTGATTGCTATGATGTATGTATGCTTTACTCGGGGCGTTAATATCTTTCCCGGTGGCCAGATAGTTCTACTAACGAGGCTATCGTGCACGGCTAATGCTACACACAGCCATTCTCGGCTTCACATCGACAGCCGGTATATAGCAGCTGGTAGCCCACAAACACGCGTTAGTTGGGACACATGTACGCAAAGGTACCCCCGCATATGACAACAACATTGCCTGCACTGCCCCAGTCGACGTAGTCCGTGATCATTCCAATCCCAGCGACAGTAGACACAAATAACTTTGGTCTTGTTGTGAGTAGAGCTGCAACGATTAATCGATGAATCGAAAAAAACAATAGATCGATTATGAAAATAACTAACAGCCCTAATAAACATACATACAAAACAATAGTCTGTTACTACCTGCAAGGCATGCTGGGGAGTTACCTGACATGCTTAGTGGGTTACAACCGAGTCCACTAAAATCTTTGCTCTGCCTAACAAAAAGTTGTAGTTTCCAGTAGTTATGTGCACTCAAACCTTGAGTCTTGTGTGCAGCAGGTCTGGGACGATTAATCGATTAATCACGCAGTAAATAAAAACAAACTCGATCATTTGGCTGGCCTCAATAATTGCGCGTCTGTTTTACTCGTGTCTCCCCATTGGGTTCCGTAGGAGAACAACCTTTGTCAGGCGTACAGGCTCAGTGGGCGGAGGCGGGATCGCTAGTGTACACACAGAGTGCAGAAGAGTGTGATGTAGTAGAAATGAAATATTAATATAAAATTGCACTGTCATAAATTTTTTCATTGTACTTTTTTTTTTAGTTATGTCCTCGTAGACCCAAACTTGCGTACGGTCTTTTCTCGTGACGTCCTGACTGCTCAAATTGCAATACCGTGGTGCAAGAGTGCTGCCGGCACCAGTGAAGGGGGAAACGTGGATTTCAGGGGTGTCTGCTGTTTTTTTGTTGGCCTGCGGCACATTCTAAACATATAACAGAACAAAAAAAACTTTACACGTGTTGCAAAAAAGACGTAATCCAATGAGAAAAAGCAATCATTTTACGAGAATAACGTGCTAATATTATGAGGAAAAATAACTCTACAGTGTTTTAGTAGAGTCTACTAGAGGTTCTGCTCTAGTGTAACAATGTAAAGGTAGCCTGTATGATATGGAAGTTAGGAATCAGCGCTTCATATTAGACAAGTTAGTAAAAATAAAAAAAAACGAACATGTGGGCTGACTTACTGCTGTCTTTTCCACGCTCCAGCGTCTTGTGGGTGTTTGACTTTTTATTTTTTTCAAACATTATGTCCCCTCAAAGTTTGCCAACCATCTGCCGCGGCAAATGGCGTCTCCTAGAAATGCCAACAAGCCCGAGTGTTCCACAATACTGTTTCCGTGGTGTTTGGGTTCATCCCCTGAGCCGCCATGTTGCGTCCGCAGGACGGTGGCGACCCCTCTGGCCTCGCTGCTGGGGGTAAAAGAAACAGTACGGCTCAGGGCGCCTCCCAACCCCGCACTGGAGTCCTACTACTGCACCGTTACCAGAAACCCCACACAGGTAGGACGTGCGAAGCCAAGACGGCAAACGCGGCGGAACTGTCATAACGCCGCCACACCGCTGCAGGTTTCAGTGGCGAGCCTTTGCAAGCAGACGGGCTGCTCAGAGAGACAAGTGCAGCGATGGTTTCGAAGACGGAGGAATCAGGACAGGCCGAGCTTGCTGAAGAAGTTTCGAGAGGCCAGGTAAGCACGCGCACACACGATATGTGCAACCGTGGCGCTCGGAGCAGCCGCCGTTCATGTGTCACTCCTGTGACTGTCTGAGCACATTTCTGCCGGCAAAAGTAGACCTCTATTTTTAGTCGGCACATGTGCCACAATGCCCCCCCGCCTTTTGCCTCGACTCCTCACACACACACGCGCAGTGATTAGCACGCGGTTACTCAATTACCACTGCTGCTCGTATTTGTGTGATCATTTATGGACACTGAGCCGCAGTTGAACCAACAACCTAATCCTCCGATTAAGACAGATAAGACAGCAAGGCAGTCATTCTCGAAGCTCGAAGTAAAAGTTTTCATTTTAAGCAATAGATTGTATGAATGGATCTAGTATATGCCAAATACTCTAGGTACTTCATATAGGCACACGTTGGCCACAACTAGTTTGAAATTGTGTCATAATAAAGGTTTCACCGCGCTTTATTTTGACAAGCATGCACCGTAATCCTCATGCGAGCATCATCCGTCGCACCGCACGTCTTCGCTTTGTTTCTTATTATCGGGAGAATGAACAATCCATCCATCCATCCATTTTCCACCGGGTCCGGGTCGCGGGGGCAGCAGCTTCAGTAGGGAAGTCTAGACTTCCCGGTCCCCGGCGACCTCTTCCAGCTCCATCGGGAGGACACCAAGACGTTCCCAGGCCAGCTGTGAGACATAGTCCCTCCAGCGTGTCCTAGGTCTTCCCGGGGGCCTTCTCCCGACCGGGCATGCCCGAAACACCTCAACTGGCTCCTCTCGATGTGAAGGAGCAGCGGCTCTACTCTGAGCTCCTCCCGGATGGCCGAGCTCCTCGCCCTGAATGAACAATAGCCCGCAAAATGTGTAGACAATTGTCACATGTTTGTTGTTTGTTTGTTTGTTTGAGCTTGTTCACTCCCCGCCCCCTAGTCGTAACACCGGTAATACTACCACAATATGCAGCAATACATACGCACACACGCGGTATTAATGTGTTATACCTTGTGCATCTTACTACTAATACTAACGTGACATTGCTCATTATTATACCATCATCATATGTCAACATGTCAATCATGCATTATAGCTTATTCTTGGATTTACTGTACAGGATACATCATTTTTATGCATGCAGGAGACATTTATGAGATGAAATGATATAATGGCTATTAGCGTTGACGGTAATAATAATTAGTTTGGTTGGGGGTAGGTTGTCCCGCATTAAGAGAGGCAAAGAGCTTTGCCGACCTGTTGCCAGAGAGGGGCTGCGCTCCAGCAACAGCACCTCTCTTGGCCAAGTGTCCTACGCTGTGCATTAAAAGAGACAAGATTTTCGAGGTCTGCAGCGAGAAGATGGATGATCTCCTCTTGTCACTTTGTCAAAAACTGATATTACAAATAAGCATTTTAAATTTTAAAACAATCTAAATGTCACTTTACTTCTATATAAGTCATAATTTTAATGTGAATAATGTTTGATTATTAGAAAAAAGTGGAACATTACAAGTAAAAAGTATTAATTACCAATAGAAATAACAACAATAAAGTCAGACTTGTGCTTTTCCAGGATTTTTTTTTTTTATAAATTCATAACATCAAATCATAAAAGAATAAAATCATAGAATTATCCAAAAAAAGTTGTAATACTGCAAATAAAATGTAGTGATTTTACATAAACAAAAATATTATGAAGCCTTAAACTTATTATTGGAAAAAAGTATTATCAGGAAAAAGAAGAATTTTATTTTGTAACGTCAGCATTTTAATGTGAATAAAGTTGTAGTATTATCATTTAAAAATTTGCGGTATCAAATTTTGTGAGAATTAAGATGGAGTCGTCACTGCCAATAAAATTTCTAATCCTAATTTTGCCTCAACGGGTTTTAATTTGACTTAGATAAAAAAAAAATACTACAAATAATAAATTGGTGAATGGGACTGTTTTGGTGACTTGACTTTAGTGCACATGACCTATGCATGTGTGTGTGTGTGTGTGTGTGTGTGCGCACGTGACTGCATTCGTCTCTCACTGTCCATGTCTTCAGCTCGGGGTGTTACAACTTCTCTGAATCGTGCCGTTGTGTTCCGCGTGCACACGCACACACACCAAGCAGATGTCTCGCATGCCTTCCTTCTCTACTTGCCTTCTGTGGTGTCCTCTGGCGGCGGCGTGGCGCTCCTTGTTGGCCGGTGTAGCAATTCGTGCGTCCCGATTCCACGTTCTTCTGCGCTAGTTGCCGCGAGCCGAGAATTTGCGAGTGCGTGAGAGCTTGTAAACGCGTCTATTGTCTCTCGCCCATTGACTGAGCAGAAAGTGTGTTTGTATGTGCGTGTGTGTGTGTGTGTGTGTGTTCTCTTGCAGTTGGAGATTTACCTTTTACCTTCTTGCTTTCATTGCTGGCCTGGCCGCCCTCATCGACGTGAGTATCGCTGCCTTAATGCGCATTCACGTCCCCCCTCGCCGTCCTAGTTGATCTTTTTAAACTCACTGCCGTTCGGACCTACTCACCTACAGTCACCTTTCACCTCATCTCCTCGTCTAGAAACCATGGCTCTATGACCTGAAGGAGATGTGGCAGGGCTTTCCTGTGCTGGTACGTACATGACTACATGCTAATTAATAGAACGCCTTGTTTTTTAAGTAATAACACCCCTTAGAGGTGCTAAAAGCAATCCAACGTAGGTCTGCAAAGCCAGGGGTGCCTAAAATGCAGCCCTGCGGCACATTCTAAAAACAATATTGTGGTAAAATTAAAAGGAAAAATATATGTTTTAAGTCATAATATTATGAAAAAATAATAATGATAATTATGGGGATATTGTGTGTAAAAAGTTATGACATTATGAAATAATATATTATGAAAACAAAGAGGAAGAATGTTGAAATACTAAAATTTACAATGAAAATTTTAAAAATGAAAAAAATAATTAACTATTTTAATTATTTTTAATCGTGATTAATACGTTTTTCATTTTTCGCTTTTTTA
Source organism: Oostethus manadensis (assembly GCA_024372805.1). Taxonomy (NCBI): domain Eukaryota; kingdom Metazoa; phylum Chordata; class Actinopteri; order Syngnathiformes; family Syngnathidae; genus Oostethus; species Oostethus manadensis. The sequence goes on along the minus strand of QODF01000126.1, from coordinate 52,965 downwards.
TTTTTACCAGAATAAAGTAAAAATGTCAAGTGGAAAAAAGTCGTAGCTTTACAATAACAAACTTGTAATACAAAATGAGGAAGAACAATGTCATTTTAGTAGCATTGACTTGAAATATTAAAGAAAAAAAACATTTTGCAGATGTCGCAAGAACCAAACAAAACAAGTTAAACTTCTGATATCTGGAAAATTAGGTTCCGGGGAAGTCACAAAATGAGAATAAATAAAAAATATAATGGGAATAAAGTCATCATATTATGGGAGGAAGATTTACAATAAGAAAGTTTAAATATTTGGAACATTGAAAAAAAAACAACAGCGGCACAAATGGAGAAATCAGCAGTAGAATAAGAATAACGTAATATTATGAAGAAAAATAACATCATTTTAGTAGCATAACATTGAAATATTAAAGAAAAATGTAAGTCATATTACAGGAAACCAAAAAGTTAGAATTTTGGGGGGGGGGATTAGGTTGAGAAAAAAGTTATAATAGTATAGAAACAATGACATATTACAATAAAAACATTTACAAGAAGGAAGTTGAAATAGTTGGAAAAAAACAGCTGTAATTTTACAAGAATAAGTCTAAATATTAATAGAAAAAAGTGGCAATTTTAGAAGCATAAACACATAATGTTATGAAGAAATGTATTTGTAATTTTGTTAGATTAGATGAACAGTGTAAATTTTAAACTTTTTTTTTAAGTCCTTATATTTTGGAAAACCAAGCAAAACAAAACAAAAAGCAATAAAATTTGGCTAATAAAGTCAAAATATTACGAGGACAAAATATACAAGAAAGTTGAAATAGCAAAAATGGTCGTATTGTAGTGAAAGAATAGTCACACATGACCAAGAGCTATAAAGGCAGGGGTGTGCAAAGTGCAGGTCAGGGGCCAATCGCGGGTGTAGTTGACACACCAGGAGAAGCTGATGAGGAGGATGCAACGTGCAAAGTGCCGTGGGCCTTTTTTATCGGCCCACGGCACTTTGCAGAGATAAAGGAAAAACCGGGAAACTAGAGGAAAGGTCATTGTGTAATGAGAAAACGTTGACGTGCTGATATGAATGGCAAATAATAACATTTCTTCGACATTTTTATAGCCCTTTTACAAAATAAAAAATAGGTATATACAGTAATCCCTCATTAGTGAATTTCCGCAAATCAAATATTTTCCTAGTTGGAGCATAGAAAACCAGTTTTCAACCTTCTAAATACGGTTTTTAACTTTATTAGAGCCCTCTAGAAATGAAATAACACCCCTATAGTCACCTTCACACTCCTATTACCCGATAAAGTTGACATAATAAGAGAAAATAGGACATGTGTTTGTGTGTGTGTATGTATAAATATATACTATATATATGGGGAGTTCATAAAAAAGAGAGAGAGCTAGTTCAAAAAATGGCTCCTGGGCTGCTTGTTGGACACCCCCGACTTCAACACCTGATGACTGACCTTCTTCTCCCCTCAGACTGTCCTGTCATCTCAGTACTGGTACTACATGATAGAACTGGGCTTCTACGGCTCCCTGCTCTTCAGTGTAGCCTCAGATGTCAAACGCAAAGTGAGTGGACATCAGGAAGTAGAAGGTCTGAAGGGAGTAACAAAAAAACCTGTTTTTTCCTCCCCGCATGATCCGTTCTGGCATCTGGCACCACGATGATGTGTGCGGACATTGGACTGTTGTTGCACGTGTGAGTGAATGTGCTCGGACTTTGCTCGCCGTGGGTCAGCTGATCCTGCCGAAGAGGCCCACTTTGTTTCCCTCTTAAGCAGCTTTGACCACGCTGGTTCTGGGGCCAATTTCACTTTATTGGACTGAAAATGATTCTAGTATTTACCACACCCCGTCATCAGGAAGTTACCCAGCATGCCATTTGGGTTTAGCATGGTACTATTTCTTTGCACGTACGTTTGTGTGTAAGTATTGTTTTGATACCCGCAGTTACATTGTGCGTTCCTCATGTGTTATTTTTGGTGGCTGGTTAGCGTTGTGTGGGTAAGGGTATAAAATAAGGGTGCCCGATAATGATTCCACCCATAATTATGCGGCCGATATGAGGAAATTACGATATCATACTGATAAATTTGATAAACGTGAAGATAGCTCAGATAAAGCAACGCTCCAATGAGGTGGGATTACCTGTGCCATAAAGGTTCGGCAGCACCAGCTGCTCGGAGCGTGTGTCCGAATACAGTGCACCTTGCTGGGCCACGCCAGGTGGCTCCTCCTGCTCTATGCTTCGGTTATCCTGACCTCCAAAGTGGCGTACCAGGGCCTCTGTGCATGCGTCCGAATATAGTGAACTCTGCTGGGCCACGGCAGGTGGCTCCCTCCGCCCTATACTCCGGTACTCCTGATTGAGCAGGACAGCGATAGTAATCAGCCACTCGAACTGTACAAGCAAATTGATAACTAGTCGGGGGGAAAAACACAAAATTGTCGAGATTTTAACATTATTTGTGAGAAAAGTGCAATAAAAAATAATACAAATGTATGACAACATACTGTATTACAAGCTACTACTTTTGTTTACAATGTTAGGCTGCAATGTTCCTCACAAGGCGAGACTTTTGTGCACTCTGTGTGTATAGAGACTGTATGACTGGCTCTGTTCATGCCGTTGTTCTATGGAACAAACGTGCCACGGTGCTGAAACCAATGCACAGAGCGAACTCTCTCTTGGAGGCGAGATGCACATGGCAGTGTCATGGCAAGCTCGGCAAATTGTCAAATTTATCCCCCATACCACACAATGGGTCATGGTGCGTTTGCGTTCTCGTGTCAAATATGTGCCTTTTTGTCACAAATGTGTGCCTCCCCCTTCAGGACTTCAAGGAGCAGATTGTCCACCACGTTGCAACCATCCTCCTCATCAGCTTCTCCTGGTGTGTCAACTACATCCGCGCTGGAACGCTCATCATGCTGGTACACGACTCTTCCGATTACCTCCTGGAGGTAAATATGAATCGGGAGTATCACCGTATACATTTTAAACACTTTACAATGAGGTACACAAAATTATGGTAGTTAATAAGGAACGACCCTGCCTAACCCTAACCACTACACTTTAGTTACTCATTAGTTACTCATTAGTTCCTCAGTAACTACTGAGGAGGCCGTATTTAGCACGTGATGTTGACAAGCAGCCCATCTTTTGTGCACATGACACAACCGAAGAAAGGCTCTCAGAATGAACACTAACGCTACACAGCCCTCTAGTGGAGAGAGACTGCGACGCTAATTGCCCCCCCCCCCTTGTGTTTTCATGCGGCAGTCTGCAAAGATGTTCAACTATGCTGGCTGGAGAAACGCGTGTAACTACATCTTCATTGTATTTGCTGGGGTCTTCATCGTCACTCGCCTCGTCATCTTCCCTTTCCGGTGAGATCCGCGCTGACAAAAAAGGAGTTGTTAGTTATATATTGGCCTAACTCTCTCTCCGTGTGTGACTGCAGGATCATCTACTGCACGTGGGTGTACCCGGTGACCATCTATGAACCCTTCTTTGGCTACTACTTCTTCAATGGGCTGTTGATGGTGCTGCAGTGTCTTCACATCTTCTGGGCCGTTCTCATTGTACGGATCGCCGTCCGCTTCCTCACCAACAATGTAAGCAAGAGTTATTATCAGCCATTATCAGTCATCGTGCATGTTTTGGAGTAATACAAATGCATGGGAATATAAACTGTTAAACAGGATCTTTTAGTCATCACACTTTTGCAATGAATTAATCACGATTAATCACCATTTGCCACCATGTGTGAACTGTACCCGTTTTGCTGCGCTTTGTGCACAGAAAGATAAGTGACACGACGCAATTATGTACGTTTGTATGTATTAACAGCTCCGACTGGAAGTGTGAGTCAAGCTAGAATATGTCCCACGTGTACGAAAACGTGTTTGCTTAAAGCCTCTTTAATATTTTAGTAGCCTAAGGGTTGCCTTCAAAGACACCGCGTAGCTTAAGTCAACTTACGTGAAGATGTTCAGTGACACTTGAAAAAGTTAGTAAGTACACCACCGACGTGATATCCGCTTCTCCGTGGGACAAAAACGAGCTCCAAACTAACCGCGTGGCTTGTTTGTTTTTTTTTTAAATGCCATTTCAGCAAAATGTCACTTTTGGATCACGAAGAGGAGCAGCCAGGCAGCTAGCTAGCTGCCGCCATTGACTGTTTCGGTTGTTTGTCAGTTGCGGAGACCTAAAAAAAAAACCCAAAACAATCCATTTTATTTGGTTCGAAATAAGCGCAAAAAATAAATGTTGCAAAATGAGTTGCTGTCGGCCATTTTCATCCCGCAAAAGTAGCTCTCCCAAGGAAAAAGGTTGGAGTCAAGCTGTCAAAGTGAAACTGTGGTGGTTTTGCAGACTAGTGTTGACTCACGCTGCAATATGGGACAAAGTGCGGCCCGTGTCAGCTCAGGGCGGGCTTGGCAGCCCTTCGTGACACGGCGCACATGTTGCAGTTGCGGCCACGTGGGAACGCATGCCATAAGAGTCAAGCAAGGCTTGTAAGATGTCACATGACGTTGCTATATTGGCTAACACGAGTGTAGAGCCATTACAATACGTAGATGAGACAACAGCCACCACAGGAAGTACACTGCCCAGAAAAACAAGGAAATGCTAACGTGCGAGTCTGTTACCGTATTTATGTCTAATATGTCTCACTTTGTCTGATTTATTGGGTCATAGGAGTGTAAAGGTGACTATAGGGGTGTTATATCATGTCTAGAGGGCTCTACTAATGTTAAAAACATATTTAGAAGATTGGAAACATCTTTTCCATGCCAAATCCGGGTCGGGAACCAACAAACCGCCATAAACAAAGGACTGCTTGGTGAAGCGTCGCATCTCTTTGACACGTGTTTTCAGGAAAAAGTGGATGACGAAAGGAGCGACAAGGACGAGACCGACGAGACTGACGAAGAGGAGGAGGAGGGCGGGGAGGAAGCCACGAAGGTCCCGCAGAAAAACGGGCCGCTGCAGAACGGCCACGTGGTCCACAACAACAACCACAGGAAGGCGGAATGAGGGGAACGGGGTACGAGAAGGACTCGCGTCCGGGCCGGCAGGCGCCCGAGAGGTGCCGGAGTGGCGGGAGGAAGACGAGGGGTTTTAGTCACGCGTCAAAACGTCAGCCTGACACTGTCACCTTTGCACATCACAGAAACACGTTTGAGAAAGCCGGCGGATTAGTTACACCACATATAGTAAGTGGCACGGCTTCTTCTTCTTCGCTTTGCCGGGGCGTGACGACACTTTCTCACTTTAGACGGGGAAGAAACTGGAGAGGAGAGGAGGAGTCGAAAGGAGTGATGCCACCACAGCTTTCCTCCCCTTCCCGTGTGCCTTAGAGCCAGACTCCTGGCTTTTTTGGGGGGGGTTTAACTCTATGCTTTAACTGCTTTCAGTCTACTGCGTTGTGCTTCTCTCCTTTTCCACTAAAAAGAACAAATGAGTCGGATAGAGGGACGAGACGGGGCATTTATTTCCCCGACATTTTGCCTATGCAACCACACGAGCGTCGAGCTATTGTGCTGCCTTTGCACAACCCCGCCCTTTCTTTCTTTCACGGCAGCGCGCGATGGTGTCCATTTTTTAAAATGTATAAACACAGAAAATCAGCAGAAAAGAAGTCAAAATAGCATCAGAAAAGATTCTGACTGTTATACGAGAATAACATCATATTATGAGGAAACGTCACGTAATTTCAGTAGCGTAAAGTTGAAATATTTGAGAAAAAAGTGAAAATAATATGTGAAACACAATAAAAATATTTGGGGGGGAAATTCGGTTGGGGAAAAGTTATAATATAGAAATAATGATGTAAATAAAGAAGAACATTTACAAATGGAAAGTTGAAATAGTAAAAAAATAAAAATTTGCTGTAATTTTACACAAAAAAAACTAAAATATTATGTGATATAATCCATCTAGAAAAAGCCATAATTTTACATGAATAATGTCATAATATTATGAGGAAAAATAACATCACTTTAGTAGCATAGACATTTTTATTTTTTTTTTAAGTTGTAAAATTATGGGAACCAAGCAAAACAAAATAAAGTTATAATATGGGAATAAAGTCCAAATTTTAGGAGACAAAAGTTCACAAAAAGAAAGTCAAAATAGAACAAAGTCAAAATATTAAGACAAAAAAAGTAGCATTTTAATGAAAACAAGTCACAATTTTTAAATCTTGCAGAAAAATCATGTCTCAGTAGAATACCGGTGAAATATTGTTGTAATATTATGGCAACAATACAAAATAAACTTTTGGAAAATCAGGTGGGAAGGGGGAAAGTTATTATATGGGAATAAAGTCCAAATATTATGAATAAATATGACAGAAATTGACAAGAAGAAAGTCGAAATAGAAGAAAGTCAAAACATTTCGAGACAAAAATAGAAGAAGAAAGAAAGAAAGTTGGAATAGTTAATTTTAAAAAAAAGCAGAGAGAGTTAAGTTAAGGAAAGTTATAATATGACAATAGAGTTCAAATATGAGACAAAAATTTAGACGCAAGTGGAAAGTTGTCGCATTACAAGAACCAAACGTTTTGCAGGTGTAAAAAAGCAGCAAGAGCGAAGCTTTATTGCAATCTGTATAAGCACAGCCGAGATGAAATATGAATAACTTCTCAGCATATCTTATGTGGACTCGCCGGAAAAAGTTTGGACACCCCCGATCTTCCTCCGCTTGCTGCTTCAAAAGAGTGCTTTGTTTGCGTCCGGGAGCTTTACGGCGCCATGCTAGCCAGCGGACGTCCGTGTTTGGATGTCATGCTCAACCGCCTTCCCGGGTCCTGAATGCCGCTGCCATCTCCTGCAATCAGCCCCTTTCACGCACGCGGAGTCGCCGCATCGGTGCCGTAGCAGTTTATTTATCGTGTGAATACCAGATTTGAGCCGCGTTTCTGCGGGAATCACATGATCGAGTCAAACAGCCCGTGCTGTTTTATACATAACCCAGAGAAGTGCTTTTCGCCGGGGTCACCTTCCGGGACCACCAATTGATCATGTCTTTTGAGGGAGCAAAAACCCTCCTGCCAGCTTTGATGTTGACGTTGTCTGATTTCAGATCAACATTTGCAACAAAAAGGATCGCATGTTGTAATCATTAGATTAGATTCACCTTCTCTCTTCAATTGCCGTTGTTCACTCGCCACACAATCCAGGTTCAAGACCTAAATATACCTCACATAAAATAAAAAACTACTCACCATTAATGAATGACGATGTAAGATGTTCCATAAACAGACAGAATCGCAGCACGCAACTGTGGTGTGTTCAAGGACTGTTGGACAAAGTGGGAAAACTCACCACCTGACAAAAAACATTATCAGTGAAGCAGTAAGACATTTTTTTTGCAGTCGTACGCGTATGCTGTACATTTTGCTTGCATTATCATGTATTTATAAACTAAAACAGACTTGTAAAAATTACTAATTTTTAGAGGAAAAAAATAATGATAAAATTAGTTTATTCATTAGAAATGTTTTCATTTTATTTTTATTTTAATTATTTGTGATATTCAACTTTCTAATTATTTTCTAACTACATTGTTTTAATAAAAGCAGTCTGAACTTGTCATCTGAAATATTTATATATATATAGAAAACTATATATATATATATAGGGGGGGAAAATTACTTTTACTAAAATATATATATATATATAAATATTAGTTGATGACAACACAACTGAACACAAAATGCAGTTTTTAAATGAAACTTCTTATTATTAATGGAGAAAAAAATCCAAAGCCTCTTGCAGCGCTGTGGAGAAATTCTGGCTCGCTCATCTTTGCAGAATTGTTGCAATTCAGTCACACTGGAGGCTTTTCCAGGCTTTTTTAAGGTCATGCCACAGCATCTCAATAGCATTCCGGTCAGGACTTTGACTAAACCACTCCAAAGTCTTCATTTTGTTTTTCTTCAGCCAATCAGGGGTGGACTTGCTGGTGTGTTTTGGATCATTGTCCTGCTGCACAACCCAGGTTGGTTTCAGTTTGAGGTCACCAACAGAGGGCCGGACGTTTTCCTTCAGGAGTATTTTGGTAGACAGTAGAATTCATGCTTCCATCTATCACAGCAAGTCTTCCAGGTCCTGAAGCAGCAAAACAGCCCCAGACCATCGCACTACCACCACCATATTTTAATGTTGCTGTGATGTTCTTTTCCATTACTTTTACGCCAGATGCCTTCCAATCACTTTTTCACTGCTGATTTTTCTCTCCCCTAATAATAAAAAGTTTCATTTTAAAACGGCATTTTGTGCAGAACGCCCAATGCAGAACTTGGAGGCAGGATCCGGGACGTAATGGGGGCAAAGCGTCATCTGTGTGACAAGTATTTCTGTCGCCGTGTCAGCTAATGACCCGTTTGGGGTCTCTACACCAATGTCCTGCACGGCTGGGTTCTGTGTGAAAGGCACTGTTTTGGCTCCTATGTGCTTATTTTGCAGAACGGATGTCCATATATAAAAATAAATCAAGAATTCTGGGGCCACTTTGGTATTTGAAATTTTGTGTATGGGCTGAGAATGCTAAGAAGTATTATTAATAACATTTTTCCACCATTTTTGCTCTTTTTTGTTTTGTTGTTGCATTTGTAATTTTGTGCCAAAAAACAAGCAGCGGCTCAAAAGTGGCCTCCGGGTCGCACTTTTCCGTAGAAGCTGGAAAATTCCCAGCCTGACTTTGTCGCCCCGCGACGGAACGCCGCCTGTGTGAAAGCGCACACGTCCACGTCCGTCGAGTGTTTTGTGCGAGGGATTCAGTGTCGCTGTGCAAAAGGCTCACCCTACGTTATTGTGTGACGTGTATCTCTGTGGAAAGAGGCGACGCTCTCCCGCCTTTCTCACATCTCTGATACCAAGAGCCAGGCAGACAATAGCCGGCCTTCCCAGTAGCGTAACGTGAAGGACACTTAGGGTTTTTACTGGAATGAACGGACCTACAGAATTCCCGAGTACTGCAATTTCCAGACCACTGCCAAGTATCCTGGGTGATGTTATGATCCAGACCAGGATCGTGTGTTAAGGATGACGCCATAGCAAGGAGGTCACAGGAATTCATCCATGGTTGCTTTAACTTGATTTTTCTCCAACGCCAAGTGCCTTATTTGCCATTGATGGGACATTCCCTCTCCTCTCTGTCTTCTTCTTCTCTGTGTCCACCCACACTTCAGACCACGCATGTCCTCCGTCAGCACTCGCTTTCCTCCTCCACAGATCCTTCATTCCACATTTCCACTGCCACCTTCTTCTTGTTTTTTGTTTTACTAACGTAGACCAAGCAACCAGCAAGCTTCCTTCCCCAGTGACAGCTGCGTCCCGGTTAGTGTTACCCTTTCTTTCTTTTGTTAAACACGCCCAAGTATTGTTGTTAATAATAAAAGCAACGACCGTCAATCACAACCAGCCCGTTTCAAGTCTTTTCTCTCAAAATGACGCACTTTGACCCGACTAGAAAAGCTTTGCCTGCGTCCCGGGGGAGGAAAATGGAATGTTCAATATCGTGGAAGTAACAACTGCTAGATTGTGATAAAAAAAACATAGACTATTTATCTTCGAATTAGCATCATGACTCCTTCTCTCGGCGGGTCACTGTGTTGCTGGGTCACTGGTGTGCGTGTGTGTGTGAGCGACGGGAAGAAAAGCTCTGACCGCCTTTAGGGAGAAGGTTTTTGACACCACCTGTTGGTTTTGCATGTGTAAAGCTGGAGAACAAGGAAGTCCAAATTTTTTCCAGCAAGGGCGATTTTTGCAAGGACAAATATTTCAGCTTTCTTACTTTAAATTTTCTCCTCGGAATATTGTGACTTTATTCCCATAATATTATAACTCAACCGAAGTTTCCAAAAATTACACCGTTATTTTGTTTTGTTTGTCATAATATTATAACTTTTAAATGACATATTTTTTTCTTTAATATTTTACCTCTATGCATGCCTGCGGCCCTAGTGACTTTATTTATTATTATTATTACAAGTTTTTTGTTGTAAAATGGCATTGTTTTTTTACATTTTCTCATTTTAAATTTGCTGCTGTTTTTTGTTTTTGTTTCTTTTCCAAATATTTTCAACTTTTCTTGTAGAATTTCTCTATGTATTCCATTACTATTTTGGCATTTTCCCTTAATACTATGATAATAATAATAATAATAATTTTCCAAAAATCAGAGGTTTATTTAGTTTTGTTTGGTCCTCTTAGTTTTAGGACTTTTAAATTTGTATTTCTGCTACTAAAGTGACAACTTTTCTTCAAAATCTTACAACTTTATGCTCATAAAATTGCAACTTTATTTCTTGTTAGAATGTTTTCCTCTTAATATTTGGACTTTATTCTTGTAAAGTTGTAAATTATAATATTTTATTATAATATAATGGAAAGCTACAGTTTGTTTCTATATCTGCTGTTTTTTTAAATGCACAACATTATTCTTGTCGGTTTTATTTTTGTAAGATAACATAATTTCTCTAACTGTATAGCTTTTTCCCAACTTAATTTCCCCAAGATACATTTGTAGTTATTGTTTCTCATAATATTGTGACTTTTAAAGAAAATATTTCTTCTTCAATATTTCAGCTTTATGCTACAAAAATTATGTTATTTTTTCTCATACTATTACGACTTTATTCCTGTAAAATTCATCTCATGCTTTCGAGTCAGCGTGCTACTTTACTTTCTGCTCATTAATTACATTTTTAATTGTGTTTTTGGTCTTAAAATATGATTCATATATGTCTATATGTTTTTTCTGTGCTTAACCTTTTTTTTTTTTTTTTACATTTTTATACACTTTTTTAAAAACTACTTTCAAGTGATTGTTTTTCCTGTACATTGTGCCATTTTTTAATGCAAATACTGCAGATGACAAGGTCCCGCTTCATTTTTGTATGCACAGATGCCATTAAATATCTGCCATACCTTATATTCTAAAAGAACAAACTAGTATGCAGCGATTATTTGTCAAATTCACTTTTTTTCTTATTATAATTTGCGTTTATAAATTCATTGAATCTTTTAGTTATGGTCATAAACGTAGTTTTACTCTCCGGATTATAATCTCCATTATAATGCATGGCCCAGGTTTAAAAGTGTTTTTGGGGGGCGGATTTTATCCAGGAATTCCCAATCTGTGACATCATTAGCCTCGCGCTGCGCGGGGACCAATAGGAAAACAGAAAACAAAGCAGTGCTCCGCTAGCTCACTGCCTAGCTTGGAACGCCATCTTGAACCGACTGGGTGTTTAAACCCGAGAGGATTTAGCTAGGGGGTCGACGGGCGTTCCGGCGTTTGTTTTTCTCGTTCCTTCGACCCCCTGGGGGTCGCTGAAAATGCTCCAGGCATGGCTCGGAGCCCTTATACGCCACATTAAAGCCCTATAAGTGAGGACAACGCCGCGGCGCTTGTAGCTAGCTAGCTAGCTAGCTAGGAAGGGGGAGGAGCGGGGATTTGAGGACGTTTGTTTTCGCCCCGCAGAAGTAGTTTGTTTGTTGTTCCACGCGGACATGTCATCCTCAAACCAAGGTAAAGTCACAAAACTCCCTAACAAACACACCACGGCGCCGTTGCCCGTCGTCTTTTCGCGCCGTTGCCTCTGTCGGACACTTTGCGAAAGCTAGCGTGACAGCAGCGGTCTGCGTTAGCCTAGCAGCAAAGCTAACGCCACAGTGCAGAAAGACTGGGGTTGCGTAAGTCAAAGCTTGCTGGTGCTGTAAACTCCGGTGCGCCGAAACCAGCGTTCACATATAAACGGCACATGGTGGTGAGGCGGCACCTTCCAACTAAAGCGTGTTTACCGCGGAGATGTTGACTGACAGCCTGAAATAGATAGCCGCCTCGGCACGCGAGCGGAGGAGGCGCAGCATGGAGCTCACCTGTCATTTCTGCAACATTGTCTGTTATTAATAGACCTAACTGACCCCGGTCTGGGCATGGGGGCGAGTGGCACCCAGGCGAGCGGCGGGGCTGTGGTGCCAAAAGGGAGCAACAAGAGACGAGCGGCGTAAGTGTGCGGTGATATTCACAGTCTGCATGTAACAAGTGGCGTGCTGGGACTGGAGTCGGGGCTTTTCAAAGTGTGGCGCAGGGAAGCCTCCCCTCAGAGAATGTGATACAGTTGGGCTGCGATCTATTTGTGGTGGCGGGTCGCCATCCTAGTTGGACATGACTTGTGCATGCAATAAAAAAAAAATGTCTTAAAAACGTTATGTGTGTATTTAAGACAAGTACTTGTACTTATTTGACTTCGACAATGTTTGGGAATGACCCCCCCCCGGCCGCACTTTGGACACCCCTTGTTTACGTATTTCACCTGGAAGGAGTCTTCTCTAATAGCACTACTGCTATCATGACTCCCAGCAGTCACCACAGCAGTATCAGCCTGCCTCACACTTTGAGAAGCACCGCTCTGCAGCGATTCTGCGCACATCACTACTGTGCTAATTATGCCCGTTCTTTGCATTGCAGCCCTGATTTTGACGACGACGACGACGACGGAAGCAAGTTGTTTAGGTACTAAAGTCGCATCACTGTGTACATAACAGTAGACCCCCGCCTATTTGCCGTTTGTCACACGGTCTATTAGTCAATGTTATGCAAATTGCACGTTTTCTTCGCCTAAACAAAGCATTGTCAAGCATAAAAATGGCTGAACGAATGAAAATACAAATATGAGGCTTTCAGAAGAGCAGATATGTAGTGTAGTATCTGGGACTTGGCGCGTGGTGCATGGGAAGCTAGCATTGACTGCTGTGTGGAGAGTGCGAGTGACTGGCGTGTCCGACAGCAGCTCCTTTTTCGAATGTTCAGTGCATATGTGTTTTCTACGTGCAATTGTAGTTCATTGTGAGTCTTTCCTCGACCACAAACAGCATAGTTAAAGTAGTAATGGTCACTAGGTCTCTAATGTTACATTGATGAGATAATGGCCACCGCAGGAAGTACGCTGTCAATGCTAATGTTATGTCTTATGTACCATATGTCTAAGTTTCTATGATTATGTCCACTATATTGGGTAATTGAGTGTAATGGAGTCTATAGGGATGTTATTTTAGGTCTGGAGAGCTCTAATAATGTTAAAACTATTTAGTAGATCATAAACAGGTTTTCTGTGCTCTAATTACAAAAATACTCCATTTATAAATAGGTTGTGTCCGAAACCAATAAATCGCCCTAAGACGGGGAGCGTAGCTATTGTGAATAGCAGGGTTCTACTGTTTGAGTGTTTAAATTGTGAAGTTGGTGACTGATTGTGTTTTATCAGGTGTGACGAAGACTCGGGAGGGCCCAACAACGACAAAGAGCGCTTCGCTAGGTAGGATGATGAATTTGGGCTTGAGTGTGCTTGCGATCCCTCTTGTTTGGAAGGTCTTTTTTCCCTGCTCTACTCCCTGGCCTTATGTTTTAGCGGCTTGGTTTCATTTCCAGGTTTTTGGAAGACGATCAGAGTTTTGCAGATAAGGAGAAGCTAGCCAGGTATGGCCTGTGCCGCCATGGAAGGCTGCCTCCTCCTGCTTGTATCAAGGTTAAATGCACGGGTGCAATCCTATCCCGTCCCCTTTTGTTGGGACCTCCGGCGGCAGTTTCGATTGCGGATGTATTTCAATGTAGAAATGCCTGTCAGAATGTTGCACTTCTTTTCCAAAAACAGCTGGTTGTCTCCCTCAAGTCACTGTCACACGTCACTAACAACTATGCTGTGTGTGATCCTTTCCTCCTGAGCAAATCTCCTCTGTTTCTTTATTTCTCCTTCTCAGGTCGTCTGAAAGCTCTCTCTCTCTGCTCTTGCTCTCTTTGCCCGTGAGGAACCAGCCTCTCTCGCTTTATCACGACTATTCATTTCTTTTATGTTCACGTTTTATGTCATTGTTGTTTTATGCAAGGGCTATTCAACCGAGTATTCCTGTCATATAGAAGTTTTGGTACATGAACACAACATCTGTCGTATGGAAACTATTTGCGTAGGTAAAGTAGTGTTCAAAATAATGGCAGTCCAAGGAGACTAACCAGATGAATGACTGTTATTAGTGTATTCTTATTGCTACAGTGAAAACAAGTTACCAGTAGGTGCAGTAGATGCTCAGAAAACAAACAAGACCCAGCATTCATGATATGCACGCTCTTAAGGCTGTGCAATTGGCCAATTAGTTTAAGGGGGGGTGTTAAAAAAACAGCAGTGTCTGCCGTCGACTTTACAAACTCAAGACTTTTTTGTACACACTTGTTTCTAGGATCTCGCAATCGCTAATATTTAGTTGTATGAGCACAGTTTTTTTTTATAACTGTTTCATGTCTGTGTGGGATGGAGTCAACCGACTTGTGTCACAAACTGTCCCTTGAACCCAAAAAGAACAATTTTGCTATCATCAGTCCACAAAATGTTCCTTCATTTCTTTTTGGACCAGTTGATGTGTTCTTTGGCAAATTGTAAACTCTTCTGCACATGACTTTTTTTTTAACAGCGGGATTTTGCAGGGGATTCTTGTAAATAGATTAGCTTCACACAGCCATCTTCTAACTGTCACAGTACTTCCAGGTAACTCCAGACTGTCTTTGATCGTCCTTTGGCTGAGCCTTTGCCATTCTGGTTGTTTTTCAATCCTATTTGTTAGTTGTCTTCCGTTTTCTGCCGCATGTTTCTGGTTTTGCTCTCCATTTTAAGGCATTGGAGATCATTTTAGCTCAATAGCCAAAAAAATGTTTGCACCTCTTCATAAGTTTTCCCCTCTTCACTCAACTTTTTAATCAAAGTACGCTGTTCTTCTGAACAACGTCTTGAACGAGCCATTTTCCTCAGGCTTTCAAAGAGAAATGCATGATCAACAAGTGCTGCTTTCATCCTTGAATAGGGGCCGCCTGATTCGAACTTTTTTTTCCCCACAAAATTCATCACTAAAATTGATCACTCAACTAATTGCCCAATTGCACAACCTTAAGAGCATGCATATCATGAATGCTGTTTGTTTTCTGAGAATTTACTGCACCTACTGGTAACTTGTTTGCCATGTAGCAATAAAAATATACTAATACCAGTACTTAATCTGGTTGGTCACATTGGACTGCTATTATTTTGAACACGACTGAATGTAACAGCAGAGCACTCATCTCATTTGGAGGCTCTTTGTCTGTTTTTGCAGTTGGTAGATAACACAGCAGAGCGCTCTTATCGTTGCAGATCTTTGACTGCATTACGTCTCTAGAACAGCGGTTGTCAACTGGTTTGGCTGCGGGGCCCCCCCATCAGGCGCTGCGTCAAGCGGTGATTACAGATTGCAGAATTTTTTTTCACGCCAACGCCTCAGATATCTTATGTTGAAAGGGACTGTCTGCAGCAAAATGTGAGCAGCAGCTGTCCCGGTTTAGTGGCGCGCTCTTCTCCAGTAGATGTCTGCATACGTGTATGGGACGTCCGGCACAAAAGTGCACTTTTTGGGGAATCATCCACAACCCTTATGTGAAGACATGAACACGTCTTTCTTTTCTCTGTGCGTTCTAAAGTAACGCGTCTCTTGATTAACGCGACATTACTCTTGCTAGGAACAGTTGTGGCGTCCCGCTGTCGGATTTTCTTCCTCAAATGCTGGTGCATCTTTCCGAGTCCGCCATAACACGGTATTCTTCTAGTTTCTTTGTTTCTTCTTCTGGGACTTCCATGACGTTTTCTGCCCCCTTCGTGAGGAGCTCCTTCTAGATGACTTGTAAAATGGCGACTGATTGAGGTCGAACAGCTCTATCAACGGCTTTATTTTGATAATAACAAAAAAAAAACTATACATGGTGACAGCATATCTATAATCATAATGTTCAATATTGCGCTCTATCGATATTTCATTACACCCCTACTCCTCAAATAGGGGATCTTTGATTAGTGCTTTTACAGTAGGTATGGAAGCAACAGAACACTCCTGTCATGTAGAGGATCTTTGACTGCTAATTTTGCAGTAGGTCCTTTTAAACAACAGAGCACGGCTGTTATATAGAGAATCTTTGACTAGTATTTATTACATTGGTACAAACACCATAGCGCCCCTGTTATTTAAAGGATCTTTGTGCATAACGTCGTAGCACTCCTGTCATTTAAAGGATCTTTGATGCGGTAACGCAGAGTAACTTTATAACAAAGTTTACAGATTGGTAATAAATGGCAGAGTTGACATCATTATATATTTTGGCATCATTATTAGCCCCGGCCCTAAGCTTTCTGAGAGCACTGGAGTTGAATAGCCCTTCCTTGAGTCATCCTCACCTCTTCTTCCAAAGTGACATGCTTATGCATCGCAACATTGACTCTAAACTCTACTCCACGTTGTCCACCCGCCCCATCTCGCTCTCCCTTCTTCTCCTGTCCACCTCTGCGTTCCTCCCTCGTCCTCTCCCTTTAGGGAGAACCAC
Source organism: Oostethus manadensis (assembly GCA_024372805.1). Taxonomy (NCBI): domain Eukaryota; kingdom Metazoa; phylum Chordata; class Actinopteri; order Syngnathiformes; family Syngnathidae; genus Oostethus; species Oostethus manadensis. The sequence goes on along the minus strand of QODF01000126.1, from coordinate 36,548 downwards.
AGTGAGATAGAAAGGCGCAGGCGGAACAAGATGACAGCCTACATCACAGAGCTGTCGGACATGGTGCCGACGTGCAGCGCGCTGGCACGGAAGCCCGACAAGCTCACCATCCTGCGAATGGCCGTGTCGCACATGAAGAGTCTGAGAGGGAGCGGCAACACCAACGCGGATGGCTCCTACAAGCCTTCCTTTCTCACCGACCAGGTATGGACAAGTAGACGCCTCACCTGTCCCCCGCTGCCCTGCACTCACACTGCACTGCAGCATCACGTCCTGTTACAGCTTTCTTGACTGCGCCTTGTTCTGTTATTCATAATAACCGGCGGGTGGAGTGATTGTGAGCGATGGCGAGCAGATAAATACAATTTAGTACCAAATTCTTCTGTGGTGGGACAAATTTACTTGTGGTGGGCTCCCACAAATAATGAAAAGAATGCACAAGAAACCCTGCTGTGATTAATTTGTGAATGGGTACAGAACACGGCCAGCTTTCTCCTGGGCTGGACTTGATGTCTCTTGTCTGCAGGAGCTCAAGCACCTTATCCTGGAGGCAGCCGACGGCTTCCTGTTTGTGGTGTCGTGCGAGACTGGTCGCGTCGTGTACGTCTCGGACTCCCTGACACCTGTCCTGAACCAGTCACAGTCCGACTGGCTGGGCTCGTCGCTCTATGACCAACTCCACCCGGACGACAAGGAGAAGCTGAGGGAGCAGCTGTCCACTGCAGAGAATAACAACACAGGTAACACGCACACAACAGGACATCACAACTGTCTGCTTGAAGCAATAAGCAGTACCGATCCACTTGGACTTTGCAAAAAGGGAGGATGTTGGACTTGAAGACGGGAACAGTGAAGAAGGAAAGCCAGCAGTCCTCTGCCAGGATGACCATGGGAGCCCGTCGCTCATTCATATGTAGGATGAGGTGTGACACACTCTTTAATTGTACAGTAGTGTTCAAAATAATAGCAGTCCAATGTGACCAACCAGATCAATCACTGGTATTAGTATATTTTTATTGCTACATGGCAAACAAGTTAATTCATGATATGGGCATGTTTCTTCTACTATGGTGTTGGGCTTATCTCATACCAGGGATCATTGATTTGTTTGCATATGTCAAAATACTTGAAGTGGTCATGTTGCCTTATGCTGAAGAGGACATGCCCTTGAAATGACTGTTTCAACAAGACAATCACCCCAAACACACTAGTAAACCAGCAAAATGAATGTTATGGAGGGGCCAGCCCAATCCACGGAATTAATCCTATGGAGAACTTGTGGGGTGACATCAAAAATGCTGTTTCTGAAGCAAAACCAAGAAATGTTAATGATTTGTGGAATGTTGTTAAGAATCTTGGAGTGGATTAACAGCTGAACTATGCCACAGGTTGGTAGAGTCCATGCCACACAGATGTAAAGCACTTATACAAAACTAAATATTAGTTTAGTCATTCACAGGATTGCTAAATCCTAGGAACAAAAAAGTTTGTACAAAATAATTTAGACTTTGTAAAGTAAACGGCAGACACTGGTATTTTCGAACACACCCCTTTCAAATACTTGCCCAATTGCACAGCCTTAAGAGCGTGCATATCATGGGCGCTGGGTCTTGTTTGTTTTCTGAGAATCTACTGCACCTACTGGTAACTTGTTTTCCATGTAGCAATACAAAAAATGCTAACAGTGATTCCTCTGGTTAGTCACCTTGCACTGCTGTTATTTGGAGCACATATATAAGTGACAGGTGTGCCTGAATGCAGCAGTCCTTTATGGTCTGGTTCTGTTTGCAGGTGTGGCTCGTGTTCCGTGGAACCATTGTCCTCGAACAGACTAAACTTTCTCAGGAATAGAAACAGGTGACCACTGCAACAAAGACTTTCGGGAATATAGATTGGTGATATTACATGTGGTCACTGGTTGATATTTTTGCTTCATTGTAGGAATGGTTTGGGTGCACCAAAAGAAGGAGACCCTCAGTATGTTGTGGTCCATTGTACAGGCTACATCAAGTCCTGGCCGCCTGCCGGTAAAGCATGTCGGCAGCTAACCTTTTCTCCACATGTGCTTTATGACCTTTAGCTCACTGCACACGGTTGCCTGCACTTTGACATTTTTGACATTTTCTCTTTTTAGGAGTGTCCTTGTCAGACAGCGAGCCAGACAACACTCAGGGAAGTCGCTACTGTCTTGTTGCCATCGGCAGATTACAGGTGGGCATAAAGCTGCCTGCCCCTTTCTGCTTGTGTGTTTCGTCTCTTACTAATCATATAATTGCAACATTTAGATCCCTGGTGGGAACGCAAAATAGGATTTCATGGCCACACTGCTATTTGCTCAGTTTTGCAATCCTTTGTCCGTTATCCATCACTGATAACATTCTAGGCCGCTCGAATGCGCAATTTTGCCCGTTGGTGTTGACGCCCCCAGCTAGCTAGTTGATTTTCCTGCATTTGAGCATATTTTTGTTTGGATTCTTGTGTTTTCATGTGATATTTTATACTCTTATCTAACAGAGTCGCTGCAGTAATTTTTACTAATAAGACAACGTTGAGTTGGTCCACATAGACGTGTAGTCGACTAAAGTGCGTTCCACTCTATATATGAAATGTTGAAATTGCTCGTGAATTTTATTTTTTTAATATGGCATCCCTCTGCCCACCCACTTCAGGTGACCTGCTGTCCAGGCGACACGGACATCAACAGCATTAGCGTCCCAGTTGAGTTCATCTCGCGGCACAACTGCCAGGGCGTCTTCACCTTTGTCGACCACCGCTGTGTGGCAGCCGTCAGCTACCAGCCTCAGGTGCTGCACCTTACGACACTTTTTTATTCGAGATATATTAGAGCTTATTGACTTGTCGTCGTTTAGGAGCTACTGGGGAAGAATATTCTTGAACTCGCCCACCCTGAAGACCAAGGCTTACTCCGAGATAGCTTCCAACAGGTAAAGAATCAATGGCAAAGGTTTGGTTCCTATTAGTTCTGAGCTCCATCCTTTGCACTGGACTTTGCTCGTAAACGGATGTTTGTACCCCAGGCAAATGTGCAGCTTTCCAAATTGTACATAACTTGCCAGCATTATTCAATCGGATGCTAAGCATAGAATTCAGAGCAAATGCAGTTAAAAGTGCAAACAAAAGACAAGATTAAAAGATTGTAATGTGACGTATATCAGCAGAGGTCATACTGTACATACTTATATTACTTGTTTAGTAGATTGTTTAAATTGGGAATAATAGTCAGCAACTGTCGGTATGAGGAAAAAAGAGACCCATTTACTTCTTGATGCTTGTGGTGTAAAATTCTATCCACGATAGGCAAAATCTAGCAAGGCTCAACATGCTCAGCGAAGGCTTCAAACCCGACATTATTCACCACTGGCAGGTGCTGGCTCTTTTTATTTATTTATTGCCGTCCTTACACTTGAAAAATGTTGCAGCCATGGATGTTTCAGGAAGCGGTGGTGTTGCAAAATCCTCCTTCGAATGTACGATGAGACCGTGCAATAACTGTTCAATATGTACACAGCTGTAAATACTGTATATAACTTATATCTAATATTATCTTGTCCTATACCTACACTGCTCTTGTGTACTTTTGTACTCTGCTCTTGTACTTCTGCTGCTGCTGTAAACCTGGAATTTCCCCTTGTGGGACTAATAAATGCATATCTTATGCTATCTTATTGTTCATGTTAAACTTCCCCGGTTCTGTGCCACCACGGGAAACCCCCGCGGAGCAAATTTTGCTCTGACCGTACTCCTTGCTGTACACGCTAACACGCTCTTGTGATCATTGCTGAATATAAGAATGAAATGAACTGCTCGTATCAGAGTCCCAATATTGAAGACTTTAGATCAGGCCAGTGTAATCTGATCATGTTTTTTCGGCTGATATGTCAGGTGGGGACACCCATAGTTATACATTTAAAGGCATGTGCAGCAGGTATCGTGCTTGTTAAGTTAGGGGGCCAACAGAGAAGGCCCTCCCACCCCAGGATTCCCTGCAGGATACATTACGGTGGTCTGCAACCATCCGTTGGTAGTTTATGACGTCATCTAACCACTATTTTTGCTCATATTGTTATTTTTTTCAGGTAATGAAGCTGAAGGGTCAAGTGCTATCAGTGATGTTCAGGTTCCTCTCCAAATCCAGAGATTGGATTTGGATGAGAACCAGCTCCTTCACCTTCCAGAATCCATTTTCTGAGGAGATCGAATACATCATCTGCACAAATGTCAACGTCAAGTGAGTCACATATTTGATATTTCAAGTCAACTAAATATTAGTAGAGTAACGGTACTTCATAATACATAACGTGAGGTCATTACTCATGTAAAAACAAAAGTTGTTACAGTGTTTCCACGAGAATTTGTTTTTAACAAAGTCTTTTTATCCTTAAAATTAGCCGGATCTGTGTCAGCCTTGCCGTCACAATCGATGCATCTTCCCGCCCGAATTCGGAAGCAGCGCAGGCAATAATGAAGCAGCAGCTCTCGCGTATAAGACACACAGTACCTCGTCGTATGCACACACTTCTCGCTTAATTAAGCTTCCATTATTGACAAACTACCGCAACACTTGACAGACAAACCAACAAAAAGTTTACTTACCTTACGCTAGCTGAATATTTCCTGTCGTTCACCTTTTAAAGTGTACGGCGTGGGAATTGGTAAAATTGTATTGCAAATGCATGAACCGTCAGACCCCTACTAAATATGACACTTTATTATGAATGCCTCCACATAACCCCAGTCCCCTACATTCTCAACCTCACACTGATCCCTGTCTTCCTTCATCCCACCTCCGGGGGCAGTAGAAACGCAAGTCAGGAGCCCCTCACTCCCACCTCCTCTCACGGCGGTTTGCAGCCCCCCTCCCTGGGTCAGAGCAGCTCAAATGGCTCACCTGTGGTTCTTAGCCCAGGGCAGGTAGCTACCAGGTGAGAGCAGGCTGGATGTCACTCCTACAAGGGGCAGTAGTAGTTGCGGCTTCTTCATGGGCGAGCGCAGACGTGGTTGTGGTTTAAACCGCACAGCTTCTTTCTCCCAGTGTTGCTGGTGTTTGGATTAATGCATGTTTTCATCTAACACCGAAGGTTTTGCAGGTTTTATAGCATGAGAGTGGTATGTCTCTTTAGAATAGCTCTTCCTCTTCTCTTCTTTTTGGTGTTGCCATGGTGACTGGTGGTGGGCGGGTTCCTTTTGCGTAGTTGTCAGTCATCGGATGAAATCAGCCTGCTTTGATCGGCAACCCCCACTCAGCACTCATCTTCCTTCTGTCCTCCTTTCACAGGCAGTTGCAGCAGCAGCAGGCCGAGCTGGAAGTGGGCGGGGCAAGAGAGGGCATGTACGAGCCCAGACCCATCACTCTCTCCCAGGTAAGGCGACGGATGGCTGCTTTGTGTTTGTTTCTTGACTCCCTTTCTGTTTTAATGATAAATAGTCAGCGACTACAACAAAATGAATGCAGGTAGTGCTAATCCATCATGACTTCTTTTCGACTTCCAATAGTAAGATACATAGAGGACGTCCTCAGCCCATGTACGGGTTCTGATAGCAATATCTAATTGGCTGTGGCGCAGAACTCACTGGTTGAATGCACGTGTTCACCTTATAACAAGCACAGGCTATTAAAAAAGCACTAATGGTTTCCTGGGCTTCGTGTACTGTAAGTGCATTTAAAGATACCTGTCAGATCTGTTGTTTGTAATGCTATGTGTTTGTAATGCATGACCAAGTCAGCTGTGAGATGCGCCTTAAGAAGCTACAACGCCATTACTGTACAGAGTTGCAACAACAAGCTACACCGACAGTCCCATTGTAATGTGTTCATGAGCGAGCAGGTAGAAATAAATGACATGAAAGTGTGGGAAAGACTAATAATTTACGGTAGTTTGTACATAGACGTACATACGTCACCTCAATGTTTTGTAACGTGAGTTTAAAAATAAAAGGCCAATTCGAACCTTTCTGCACAGCAGCCTGGACAGAGCCTCGTGTAAATATTCTCAAATAACTTCCATCTGTAGTTCTGTGGTTATCATCGCATTTTGTGTGTGACTAGTGATTTTCCTGTAAGTGTGTGTTGAGCTGCAAAGGATTCTGCTTTACAGCTGTAAAACTCGTTTTGATTGCTGAAGGCAGTTGAATTTTTTCGACATCAGGCGCTTTTTATACTTGCGTGAATCTCATCCTGCCAAACGTTTCACTCCTTTATGTTGTAATCGTATGGTAAGAAGTGATCGCACTTGTATGAATGTTGCTCCGTAGAGTCCTGCGAGTGCATGCCATTCTCATCACCCTCAGATGCCAGTGCAGCCAGTGACGGCAGCCGAACCGGACCACAGCAAGACTCTCGACAAGCCGGATCTCTACCCCTCCCTTTTTCAAGGTCCCAGTCAGACGAAGGGTATGCCCTCCACCTCGACGCCCTCCACCCAAATCTATCCCACGGTCAACAACTTCACCGCTGGTCGTTCCAACGATGCATACAGGTAGGAGGCCTTCTAAAAAAATATGGTGAACCAGGACTTGATGATTCCAGTAATCTCTCGTTTATTATTCTTTATTGGTTTCAGGTCTGACCCGGAGAGGTGAATTTCCGTGAAGTAGGATTTGGAAAAATGTTTTCATAGACAACAAACTTTTGAAATGCGTTTTTTAACATAATTTAAAAAACCCCGTAGACATGAAATAACAACCCATAGTGACATTTACACTCCTGTTTCCCAGTATAGTAGACATAATCAAACATTTAAGACATAAATAGGACATTAGACTCACACGTTAGTATTTCCTCTCTGTTGTTGTTTTTGTTACCTGTTCTGTACAGTACTTCCTGTGGTTTTGACGCATGCTAATAGACACCAAAACTTTCCTTCCGCATCACACTGTACAGGCCCGTCAGTATGGCACCGCAGATGACACAGCCAACCCACTCGGCAGGTCAGATGTTGGCCCAGATGTCAAGACAGAATGGAGCCCCACAGCCTGTCGCACCCTCTAACACTGGCAGTCCTCTCCAAGGAGGACTGGGCGGAGAATGGCCTGGTGCTGGAACCCAATTTAATAACCAGGTACGTTATTTAATTTTCATCTTCAATTGATGGTAAAGCTATACTGCCATAAAGCTGTACAGTGACTACTCTGAAATATATGTACAGTACTGTTGAAAATAATAGCAGTGTGATGCGACTAGCCAGAAGAATCACTCTTATTAGTACATTGTTATTGCTATGTGGCAAACAAGTAACCAGTAGGTACATTCTCAGAAAACAAACAAGACCCAGCACTCATGATATGCACGCTCTTAAGGCTGTGCAATTGTGTTTCAAAAAATAGCAGTGTCTGTAGTTGACTTTAAAAACTCAAAGGTATTTTGTACAAACCTTTTAGTTTCTAGGATTTGGGAATCCTGTGAATGACTCAACTAATATTAAATTTTTTATAACTGCTTCACATCTGTGTGGCATGGACTCAACCAACTTTCAGCTGTTATTCCACTCCCAAGATTCTCTAACAACATTACACAATTCATTAACATCTCTTGCTTTTGCTTCACAAACAGCATTTTTGATGTCACCCCACAAGTTCTCCATTGGGTTGTCCATAAGGTCCAGGACTGGGCTAGCCACTCCATGACGTGAATGTTGTTGATTTGGAACCAAGACTTTGCTGGTTTACTAGTATGTTTGGAGTCAGTGTCTTGTTGAAACAGCCATTTCAAGGGCATGTCCTCTTCAGCATAGGGCCACACGGTCTTCAAGTTTACACACTTACCCTGATGATCCCTGCTATGCGATAAATAGACCCAACACCATAGTATGTGAAACAAGCCCATGTTATGGTGCTTTCACCACCATGCTTCACACAGATGTGTCACAGTACTTTGAGGTAACTCCAGACTGTCTTTGAGCATCCTGGAACTGATAATTGGTGGAGCCTTTGCCATTCTGGTTATTCTTCAATCTGTTTTGATAGTTTTCTTCCGTTTTCTACCACGTGTCTCTGGTTTTGCTCTCCATTTTAAGGCATTGAAGATCAATTTAGCTAACAGACAAACTGTTTTTGCACTGCTTCATTGGTTTTCCCCTCTTCAATCAACGTTTTAAACAAAGTCCTCTGTTCTTCTGAACCATTTCTTGAACGAGCAATTTTGCTCAGGCTTTCAAAGAGAAATGCGTATTCAGCAAGGGCTGCTTTCATCCTTAAATAGGGGCCACCTGATTCACACCTAATTTTCACAAAATTCATCACTGATTGACATTTTTTGTACACACCACTTTCAACTAACTGCCCAATTGCACAGCCTGAAGAGCGTGCATATCATGAATCTACTGCACCTACTGGTAACTTGTTGGCCATGTAGCAATAAAAATATACTAATAATAGTACTTCATCTGGTTAGTCACATTGGAATGCTATTACTTGGAAATGATTTGGAATACTGTCGCTTTACTTTCTATGGTCAATCAGCAGCAGGTGGCTACCCAAGCAGCAAAGACCATGTCTCCACCATTTGCATCCATGGGAGGATTTGGAGGCGGCTCTTCTAGTTCTTTTGGCCAGATGCCCACGGGTGCAGCTCCGAGCCAGACCAGCAGCACAAACTACCCTCAAATAAACGCACGTGCCACCATCAACGCCATCAGTTATGGTACGTTTTCTTCTGTCTTTCACATGATGTCTCAGAAGATCCTCACAACGCTCGGTTTCTCCTCTAGATGGTTCTCAGTCCCAGTTTCCCACCCGGGCCACAGAGGCAGTGTGGCCTCAGTGGCAGGGCCAGCAGCACTCTCAGAGCAACGCAGAGCAACACCCACATGTGCAAGGCAACCAGCAAGACATGTTCACTGTGAGTAAAACCAGGAAGGGGTGGTGTCATCTGTTTTAAAGAAATGTTCAATTGTATTTTTGGCATTCTTCATGCAAGGTCCCAGAAGATCAGATGACAGGGGACTTTCTTTGATAGAAATAAAAAGGACTGAAAAAAGTCATTAAGTCTAAAACATTGCACGAGTGCCCCCTTGGCAATGTATTCACGGCCATAATAAAGACAAGTCAATTCATTAATGGGATCGCTTCTACGTTGAGCTGATGAACGGTAGCCAGCAAGCCAGGGCGATGGAGCCAAATCACCCTGGCCTGCAAAGCTCGACAGGGGGTGGAGGAGGGTGAGGCAAAAGTCATGCCATGGAGAGTGCAGTATGAGTAAAATGGTAGCGTTTGTGATCCAGCTCATCAAGTGAAATTATAAAAACACATCTCTAGAAATCACAGATGAATAGAGACCACAATTTTTTATGCACAGCCCAAATAGAAAATCTATTACTCTAAAAAACAGGGCGTGTCTTGTCTGCAGCATGTTCTAATTTTCTAATTAATGAAAGGTATATAAAACAAATACATTTTACAAGAATAAAGTCAAAATAACCTAACAAGAAAAAGTTGTAAATGTATGAAAATATCTAAAGGGGGAATAAAAATATATCATTTTACTTGCATAAAGTTGAAATACTGAAGAACATTGAAGAAAAGTTGTAATAATATGAGAAAGAAAACGACTCAAGTTGTGATGTTCTGAGAAACAAGTCAGAATATTATGGGAACAAAGTCATAATTACTAGAAAGAAAATGACAAAGAGAAAGCAAAAGAAATAGAAACCTCAGCTGTAATTCAAGAGAATAAAGTCAAAATATTACAAATCAATAGTTGCAATTTTATTAGGATAGACCTGTAGTATTATGATTTAAAATGTCATTCTAGTAGCATATATTTGAAGTGTTAAAGAAACAATAGGCTTTTGTTTTTTTTTAAAGCTCTTAGTGGTGTGAGAAACAAACAAATCAAATATCTTTTGGAATGTGAGGTGTTAGGTTTTCCATAATAATGAAACATTATGGGAATAAAGTCATAATATTATGAAAACATAAAGGCAGCACATGTTAAATTACTACGTTTATTTTCCGCTTTTGTCTTTGTATTTTTCATTTGCGTTCACCGGATTCCTGATGCCAACTGAAAAAAGCAATGTCAGTACTTGCCAGGGTGACTAGTCAATACCTGATCACACGATTCCTGCTTACAGTGACTTTTGTAGTAGCTATGTTTAAATGCAGCGGGTGACTGGAAGCGGGTCACGGACAGGAAGTAACATCACTATCACGCCACCATGCAATGGAGTCCATATCAAAGGGGACTACTCACCCTGGCAGAAGGTCGCGCCCATTGCACAGGCTGTAGGTCATGAATTGAGATTGCTTTTGCAAATGGAAAAGACAAAGACAATTCACAAAAAGCAATGACAAAATGGAATTACAATATGACTACGTTTGTGTATTTTTGTATTATTGATTCTTGTATTTTCTATATTTAATTTTGGCACTCCTGTGATTCCATAAAATTCATCACACAGCGACTTGACACACAAAAGGTAGCTAGGAAATATACAATACAAAATCAAATACGAGTTTCCAATAAAACGATTTTAACGTTTTCACATAATGCATTCCATCCCATTTTATTGGTTATGCCTGCTGGGGTGCTGTAATGATAAATTCAGATTTTTATAAATGTACGGGAGCGCATTTGTCATCAAACGGAGGACCACCTGTATAGATTGATCTTGGTACGAGCACAGTCCAAATGGGTAGCAGTACTTTGTTTTCACCAACAGTGGCGCTGTTGTCATTGTGTAATAGTAACTGTGTGTATGTTTTCAGGATGTGTTGTCAATGCTGGACCCGCCCAACAACTTCAACAGCGATGACTATGAGATTCCCATGTACCCTTCGTTACCCTTCAACGAGTGACCGCAGGTCCCCCCCTCCCCAATGCCGCTCTCCTCACTTTTTGTTGCATTTTCCTGCCTATTTCCTCGCCTTTTCGTCTGCGTCCTTCCTTCTCGCCTTGCACTGCTCAACACGGAGCCATTTTACACTATCTTGACCGCAGGTAAAGCAAGAGTTGAGGCTGCTAATTACGAGAAAATGAACTTTATTCCAGCCATTGTTCTCAACAAAAGCACAGTCACACGCTTGGGTAAACACACACACACACACACACACGGGAAGTGGTAATACTCACACACACAATGGCCTTTTATTCTTGTATTTCTCGTTTATTCTCAGGCATTTTGAACTTCTAGCACGCAGACTAATCAATCTCATAGTTCTTTTGTTTTTTTTAACTCTCAGGAATTGTCAGCGTTTATTTTTTATTGACCACACCGTCTGTGCTTTTTGCATGGCGTGGTGGTTCTGTCTGCCTCTGCATGGCGGCACTGCTTCTTCATCACGTAGCTCGTCATTCATGAGTTCACTTTTCTACGTCCCTTGGTGGCTTCACCTACAAGTTCTTTGGTTTTGTTTTTATCGGCGCGGTTTCTTTTTAACGACTCCGAGTCGCGTATTTCATCCCCACGCGCACACACACACACACACACACACACATTGCTGCACTGACTAAATACAGTTTGTCCTTCAAAACGGTCAGCAAGCTGTTAGTTTGCAGTGCATACTGTATGCATTGAATGCAATCTGTATGGTTATCAAATCTTCCGTCGCCATGCATTACTCTGTACTACGTATGGGCGCTTTGTATTCCTTTTGTTAAAAAAACAAAACAGAAAAAACCCCAAAAGACGGCACAGAGCAATACGTTACTAAGCAGCAATTGTGTCTTTTTTAAAGCCATTCTTTATTTGTGTCGTGAATGTCGTCCCTAATTGTTATTATTATTATTATTGGTGTTGTTGTTTTTAGATGGTATGACGGTCGTTTTTGATTGAACCGAGCTATGTCGTGATTTGTCGAACACCAGATTGATTGATGTTAGCGGTGTTGATTTGAAGATGGTTTAATCAGGGTATATAGGATACAAATGGGAAAAAAAACAATGATAATCAAGTGGCAAAAAATGTTTTCTTTTAAATAGTGTTTGTTTGAACTGGACTGAAATCTTTGCCAACACAGCTCAACCTTTTTTTGTCTTTTTTGCTCAGTTAAAAAAAAAAGTTATCATTTGAAATGACTTCAACTTTGGCCATTTTTTAAAATGACGACTTTGTATTGTTTCTGTATGTACCACACTTATTATATTGTATGTAAACGTTTTGTTTTGAAGGAGATTTGTTTGTGACGCCGTTTGTCTTTGGTGGGGTGGGGTTCTGTTTTTTGTTTGTTTTTTTCCAATGATGTGAACATTGATCACTCATACAAACACACATGTATAAATATTCTGTAAATGTCGATGAAATGGTAAACACAAAATGGTTGTTTTTGTATTAAATTGATATATTGACAAAATCAGGTCTGAGGTCCAAAGACATTCAGTGTGTCATGGAAAGTGTTACAGATTGCTTTGCTTTTGTTTTTTGGGGGCTTTTTTGTGTGTTTCTTCCCCGTTTCACAGAAATGTACCAGTTACGTCAGAGGGGGGGGAAGTGTGATGAAAGCCATAGAACCAGAGGTGCCCAGGCTAGACTGGAAGGATAACCTTGTCTTCTCCTCCCAGATCTCTTTGTAGTAGCGCACCGAATCCATGACCCCCTAATTCATTACCATTCATTCTGTTTTATCCTTCACTGTGGTCGCCACACTGACTGGCGTGTCTCCTCCCCCTTGACCTTTTTTCGGATGTTCGTCACATCTACACTGATGGCTTTCCTTTTCTTCGGGGCACTGCTGCTTCGGGAGACATAATGAATTGTACAAAGTGAACTAATAAGCGATGTTGTTCTCCCGCCCAGCACGAGGCACACGTTGCATTCATGTGCCGTTCGGAAGACCCGCCTGTGCTTAATTGCAGCAATACCTGTTAACACCACTGAGTGGCAATGTCTGTCTATTAGGCATCCCTCTATTAGTCAGGCTTCTCCAAAACCTTCTCCTCTGTAGTTGCATGACATGAAGAATAGAGAAATGAAAGTGTGTATAGTAGCAAATAAATGACATGTATATACTTTTTTTTTTTTAATCACAAACGTCCCAGTGAGCGTAGCATGCAAACAAAAATGGCAACAGGAACCAAGAGTCGCTATGTCGCCCGTCTAGGATGTCATCAGGGGGTGACTCAAAAATGTTTACATAAAGCGCCCGCCAAGACAACATTTTTGCCCAAATTTTGGTTGTTAACCAAAAACGTGCTAACCGAGGCGGATGTTAACCGAGGTACCACTGCGTTTCTTATAGGACAAATGTATTTAGTCCAGGTCTGTTCCGGTTTTGCAGTATGTGTAGATGAAAAAGTTTGGACTTTTCATCTGCTTTGCTTCGATTTTGTGTTGAGTTTTGGCAGATCTCTTACAGAGAACAGCTACCGTTGACGTTCAGTACAAGATTGGTTTTACCCACACTATCAAAAAGATTCATGCTTTGATCCACTTCCTTCCCTGACCATATGGTGGGAAGGTTGGTAGAAGGTTTCCGAAAGCCTCTTCAGTGGACCTGCAATGAGGTTTCGCTTTCCTTTCTGGCATTTGGACCCGCCTTATTTTTATTGCACGCCATCCTTACCCCGCACTAACCTGACCGTATCACCTTTGCATAGGTCGTGTGTCCTAGGAAGGCCCAGCAAGATCTTGGTGACCGAAGCCCCAATGAAAAATTCATGGAGGTCACAGGTGTCAAATATGGTGCCGTGTGTCCACTAAACTGTTATCAGTCCTGTGGAGGACAGAAGAGGTGTGGACCATAATCATTCTGAGATACTCCCACAGGAGGGCTTCCATGGACCCGCCGCCGCTCCCCAACACAAAGCTGGACTTAGACGTGGATCTTGGTTTTGCCCTCTTATTCCTCTTCCTCCTCTGCCTTTTGCTGCTGGTGGCCATAATGCGCTGTTCCCAAATGGTTCTGGACCCGTACAGCGTCGTGTCAGTCCCCACGTACCAGGAGGAGCAAGCGGAGGGGTGAAAGGGCGCCAACAAAAGGATTAAGAAGCACGCCATTTGTCCCAAAAAAACAATTGTTTAGGGAAAAGAATGTTTTTTCCCCCCCACTCATATTGACTACAAAACATTTGGAGCCATTCTACAATGGAAGTAAGTATTCCTAATAAACCTCATATAGTAATACTAATTGTATACTGGGGTCGATTCTCCCTCATTGCATCTGAAGGAAACAGTGCAATAATGCAAATGGATACTGGTTTTAATGGTTGGTAGAGACAATGTCACAAAAATATACAATAACAGTATTTTTTTTTTAACTTTGTTGGATTTTAGTGTACCCTTTCCACGCCCTGCATATAAAAAGTCCTTGAGTCAGTCAATTCATGAATACTTTCTGCCGGAACACTTTTTTTCTTATTGCCCCTCACCACTTTCTGAAGTGACACTTGAACAGCAAAACTAAAAAGACAGCTAAAATGGGAAAAAGAGCAGTCATTTCACAAGAATAAAGACAAAATATTAGGTGAATAGTCAATATTTGGGGAAAAAATTGCATGAACTATTCATATATATTATATTATTTATTTTTACATATATATGTTTTAAGTGGTAATATAAGATATATATTATAATATATTATAGCATAATATATTAGATATATAAATAAAAGCTACATTATTACAATGTTAAAGTCAAAATATTATGTAAATAATATGCAAACCCGGTTTATCCCAACAGTAAGTCATAATTGTGAGATAAGACGTCAACCTTATGAGATAAAAGTTATAATTATGGCAAAGTCATACTTAAAAAAAACCGAAAAAATCAAGAGAGCCCTAATTAGGCGATAAAAAGGTGAATATATGAGATAAAAAGTCATAATTATGAGATGAGGTCGCATTTAAGAGATAAAAACTCTAAATTGCGAGACACAAACTGGACATTTGCAGCCTTCTTCACTTGAGCGTGTAGTAATTTGCACATGCGCAGTTCGTATCACATGTTCTAATTTACCCTTAGGGTATTTTTAACGGACTTGCATAGACGAAAGACATTACAAGAAAACTATTTGTAGAAATAAAATTAACAATCCAAATAAAAGAGCATTATTAGGAGGAAAAAGTTTTGCCTAAAATAGTACGCTTTGTCACAAAGCTGAGATGCTGTTTAAAAAAAAAGTATCAAATGCTACATTTAATCGCAACACTTTCAAACTTGTGAGCGCTTGTAATAAACCGGGACTACCCCAGGGGGGCGGCACTTGTAGTCATCACATCAACAGTCGAAGTAGACACCGCCCACTCGGAATATCCCTGGAAGTAAAACACGCGCTTTCCTTCTGCGTGGCTAGTAGGTAGCATAGGCAAGCTAACCGTGTAAACACAGGATGGACGCCGACGAAGGGTGAGCGTTTAGTGTTATTTTTTAAGAAATACAGATTTTAGTGGCACTCTGGCGAGTGCTTTGTGGCACATTGGAGCAGTAGAGCCTGTAGAGTAGCGTCCTCTTGCACCGGCATGTCAGCTTTCACATCGTTGATGCTAGGCTAGCGAGCTAGCATGCTCGCTTTTGAATGGAACCCCGGCACTCGTTCGTCTAACCTTGCCCTGCACGTCGGCCGGTGTTGTTATTGTGAGCAGAGAGCGGCTACTGGAGGCAGTCTAACATTCGAACGTGATTTGGAGCCCAGCAGTGACCCCCTGATTACCGAGTACCAAATATGTATGTACATATGGGGTCTCCACTTCGCGGATTTCAGTTATCGCGGAACCTGTCCGCGGTAAGCGAGGATTTACCTACAGTATGTCAGAGATTGAATCAGTGTCACTTTAGTTGTTGTCTGAATATCGACCAAAAAAAACCCGGTCCACACGGATTCTCCAGGAATGTTTTGGGGCCGGTTGACTAAAACTTGCGACCACGGATTAGTAAATAATTGCATCCGGTGAAATAAAAACAAAATGTAATGCCCAAGGCTTAGCGATGTGCGGAGCTGTAAAAGGACACACCCAAACAATGGAGGAAGAAAGGTATGCGCATAAGAGAGCCGGATCTTGGTTCCTTTCAAGGAGCCGTTCGAAAACAACTGCCTACTTTGGCCCCTGAACTCATTTTATCTGGGAAATAATCACTGAGAGGTAAATAATTTAAATATCCCACAAGTATGAATTGTGAAATATTGATTATAACCTTCTTTGACATGCGCCTGATTTAGATTCATTGTAAATTCTCCGCGGGGTGACGGCGCTATTTGGAATTTTACCCTTGGTACAAATCCCTTGTATGCGTGTAAACCATGACTTGAACACGTTATAACCATTCAAAAAACCGGAGCGGGCTGCAAGGAATTTTCGTGCAGATTTCCATACAAGAACATTGTAACTAGTACAAAACAAAAGAAATTGTTCGATAGACCGGTGGACTGTCCTGAAGGTGCGTTTTGGTGCTTTGTGAAAACGTCTCGTCGTCCAGCGGGTCTTCGTGGCGACAGAGGAGGAAACAAATATGCACGTCATTGTATTGAGGCCGGCAAAGCTAACAAGTTTGTTTTTATTTAGAGTGCGTTCAATGGATTCATTGTTTATGTTGACAGGCCTACTCATTTTGTAACTCTTACTGCGGAAGGACAATTTGCTGCGTTTAGGTGTGCTCGGAAATCCCGTAAAGTACACTCCGAACATGTGAATTCAACTCGAACGGCTAACGTGATTCAAATTTAACGGTTGTTGGGCAAATCGATTTTCACTGTTTGCTATCTTTTAGCTTGACCAAAATGTTCCGTCATTTTTTCCCCCCGTACATTATGAATACTTACCATAGCCATTGTTGTTCATAAACGACAGTGTAATGGACATGGCTTGATGAATCATGATTAATTGCTTTCACAACTGTGATTAATGTCGTTACAATTTTGAATCATTTCGTAGCACCTAGCCTTTTAATTGGAGTGTTGCGATTTGTTGGGCAGGCCTTGAACGCGCCATGTTTGTGTGTTGTGATTGGCTACACCATGACTCCTGATTCCATCTGCTTGTGGATCATCTTTTGTTATCATTCATTCATCAAGCTTTAGTGTGTCGCGAGTGAGCAATGGCAATTGAAGAGAGAAGAGGAGTACATGCAATCTAATAATTACCACCATTGTTGACGTTGGCAAGAGGATTTGGAGGGGGAGGGGTGAGCCGCGTGTCAAAAATAAGCATTTCCAAAAGAGACATCTGGTACTATCAGGTGTGTGGTTTCATTATTCACTTTATGATTAATTGGAGGGACTTGTTATTTCCTTTTCTGTTTTTGCTCAGAATGGAGGTAGACGTCTGGGATGCCGGCCTGGAGGAAGAGCTGGGCATCTCCCTGGACGAGCTGAAGAAGTGGATCGAGGAGGCGGTGGAGCAGAGTGAGATGGTGCAGAAGAAAAAGGCCCAGCTGGACGAGCTCGAGCAGCAGGTCAAGAAGAAGGAGGAAGAGGAGGCCACGACTGAGAAGCTCCTCAGGGACGCCAAGCAGTAAGTGACACAGACACCAGGCAGGCGCGGTCGTTTCACTTCCCTCCTCCGCGCCAGGTCGGTCGTCGAGTGCGAGATGCTCGTGAGGGCCACCTACCAGCAGAACGGCCTCGTGTACAAAGAGAGCAGCTCGGAGGACGAAGACGGCGGCGGGCGCGTGCTGGCCTCGGAGGTCATCGAGATAGACGACGACGACGAGGACGACGACGATGTCATAGCGGTCGGCTGCTGTAAGTCCCAACTCCTCCGTGGCCGCGCAAGACGAGTATTAACTTCACCTGTCTCTTCTTCTGGACACGTCAGTGGTCCCGCCGCAGACTACTGTCACTCCCGTCAAAGATTCGGTGGTAAGTAAGATGACAAGATTGCACAATTTCTTCTGGACGACCTCTATGGAATCGCAGGAGTGCCAAAATGAAAAGGAAACATGCAGATGCTGGACCTGCTGGACGGAGATGTTCTCACTGTGGGGTGATGATGATGATGATTTGGTTGTGCTAGATGAAGGAGACCTCTATGGCACTCCAGAAAACCTCCGAGCAAGTCAGCAAACTGGTCCAAATTGTAACCAGGCCTTCTCCGGCGGCCTCCATGTCCAGATCTCCAGCCCAGTCAGGTGCTCTCACACACACACACACACACACACACTGTACACATTGTAAGTATTGTGTTCCCTTGTTTATCCTGGAGTATAGCTTCCCAAAATAGCCCCGCAAAGTCGCCAACGTTTTGAGTTTACCATGGCTATGTAAAACTTCTACTCTTCGTGCGATGGTTAGCATCCCGTAGGAGTTTGTATGTTTGCAGCAGCATATACTGTTGACGCGTCGCTTAACCATGTTCCGGGTGGCAAGCAGGTGATGTTGCAGGAAAAAACACACAAACGTGGGAATAGCGGCGTACCCGCTAACATTTGCGGGAGACTCCTCAGCATCAAAAATGCACGGCTAATAGACAGAAGCCTGTGTGACTACAAGGAATAATATTCACAAGTCACGGTGGCGATAGCTGGGTTTGCTTGAGACATGAGGAACAGTGCCACAAGTGCATCAGACATTTTGGTGAGCTGGTATCGTGGAGACAGGGATCTGGCAAATTCTGAGCCTGGTGACGACTCGGTATGCACAATGGAGGAGTCAATTTGCAAACTTTGGGTCATAGTGATGATTTTTCTCATGTGCAGTATGCCTTTATGTCCAACCATTTTCAAGCTACAGTCTTTTGTAAAAGCAACGAAAGCGCCTAAAGCGTTAAGTTTGTTTATTTATTTGTTAACTGAAATCTGTAGGAAATGAATTTCTATTGTAAAGTATAACTACAGTAATAACAATAATAAATAAGGCAAAATCGGATGATGTATTATACATTTCCAACTATTTACAGCGAAACAAGACAACATCAACACAACATTACACAATTAAAAGTGAACGTAAATGCCTAAAACTAAAAGAAAAAGCAGTGTTTTACGCGAGTCCGTAGGAAAGCCCGCCGTTTTGTATCCCGCTGCCCATTTTCGTCACGTTTTCCTGCACGTTGTCTCAAATTATGTAACATGATGAGGAAATAAAATCGAGGAGACGGGTTGTGCACGTCAAGAACCGCTTTCTTTTTTTTCCCTTGCCGCCCATCCCCGTGTGTTCCAATCTAAAAGTGTGCCATCGTTGCCTCCCTCAAGGTGTTCATCCTGCAACGCCAGCAGTCATCATATCACAGGTTCCGCCGCAGCCCGTGGCCCAGCCCAGCCCCAAAAAGAAGGAAGATGAGCTGAGAGTCGGGATGGTCATTCTGGGAAAGAAACGGATGAAGACCTGGCACAGAGGCACCCTGGTTGCCATCAACCCCATCGGTGCGCCGCTCACACATGTACCGTGCCGACCCCGATATAAGGCCGTCTTTCAAAAAGGATGGTTTCCCTAAAATCGTATATGCAGGGATGTGTGTGAGTGACAGTAAGAACACCTCTCACTCACGTAACCGTCTTATGTCGGGGTCATAAGGATATTGAAGTGGGTGGCTGAGTGTTTCAATGCCGTGTCCACGTTCAGGGAGCAACACGTTCAAATACAAAGTCAAGTTCGACAAAGGCAAGAGTCTGCTCTCGGGGAACCACGTGGCTTTCGACTACAACCCCACCCTGGAGAGTCTGTTTGTGGGTGCCCGGGTGGTGGCCAAGTACAAGGACAGCCAACAGGTGTGGCTCTACGCCGGGATAGTCGCAGAGATGCCCACCACCAAGAACCAAATGAGGTGGGTGGGGTGCACAAGGTCTGGCAATGCGCCGAGAGAGAGAGCGGGTGTGATCTTGCGCTGTCTCACAGGTTCTTGATCTTCTTCGACGATGGCTACGCCTCTTATGTCAATTTACCAGACCTTTACCCTGTGTGCCGACCACGTAAGTGCCTTTTACTCGCTGCATAGCAGGAGAGGTGGCCCTTGGCCTGTGAGCCATATTGTTTCTCCGACCCTAATTTCTACCAGTAATACGGTGTGTGTTTGTTGAATTCTTACAATAATTATGTGTAAAAATAATAATAATAATAATAATGTAATGGTTCCAGCATACCTGCAACCTTAATGAGGATAAACTGCAGCGGTAGTTCCCCCTCACTGTGCTCGGACTGCTCTGTCATGGTGCAGGGAGCTTGCACAGAAACTGCTGGCTGTTTATACTAGGAACTGTCAATAAATTACTATTGCGTTGAACAGTTTGTTAAAAAAATGCATCATCATGCATTCTAAATCACGGCACAAATTAATCTGTAACCTTTTTTAGCTCATTTTGTTTTAATTTTATGTTTTATTGGATTAAGTCATGTCAATTTGAAGTCAAAGTCATGTTTTCAAGGTGCACGGTGTGGTCATCAAACGGCAGCAAACGCAGCCACGTGGCCAACACTTGCCCATATGTGAGCGACAGTCATAAGGCTAAGCTAATAATCTGAAAAATAACTGAATTCCTCGGATAAGATGACCAGCCTTTCTCAGCTTTGGTCTCCTTAAAGAAGGCGTCTCATCCGTTGTAAGTTTCACCAGTGATACATGTTCTCTCTGAATTAAGGTGATTTTGTTGTTCCTTATTTTATTTCATATAGCCAGTAGCAAGGGTGTAGCCAAGAATTCTTTGCCCCGTCTTCTCTGTTGTGATGCCATTGGCTTTTAGGGACTTTCCCCGAACTTACTTGGAAAAAAACATGGTGTTGCTTGCTGTTTCCCAGGAAAACTTTCCGCCATCTAACCTTATCAGCCGCCTGAAACGCCAGCGTTGATACAACGCCCGGGGCTTGTTCCTATCTGCGGCGTTCGAAAAGTGCCAAAAAAAAGTTTGCCAGAGATGAGCCCCGAAGGCTAACGCGATCGGTGATGTCATTATGGAAATGAAGGCGCCGGATGACCAGCTCTTGACCGTTGTTGAAGATACCGACTTTTGTCGCCTAGTAAACACCTTGCAGCCTCGCTATTTACTTCTGAGCCGCCTCTATTTTTAGAAAAATATTAGTAGTGATAGAAGTAGAGACCTACAACTATCGTGACGATAGTTGGTAAGGACAAATCTACAGGTACAAAACCAACTTTTTTTGACTCGTCCTTACCTCCAGGTGTGGACAAACTATTTACATATCAATTTTTAAAAAAGTTATTATAACGACCTTAAAAATGTCTTAAAAGTCTCTAAGTTGTATTTACAAAAGTGCAGATAGCCTCATACTCGCGTGTAACCATTTGTTTTGACTGGTCACGTGGTTGGTCTAAGAAAGCAAGCCGTGCTAATAGCAGAGGATCTACTGTACAATTATTATTATGCATTTGCTTAGTACATCTGGTCGTGTTAGCTTTGACTAAACGGGATTGGTTTGGCAGTGAAACGTACCTGGGAAGACATCGAGGACGCGTCTTGCCGAGATTTCATCGAGGAGTACATCACCGCGTATCCCAGCAGGCCCATGGTGCTTCTAAAAGTGGGCCAGATCATCAAAACCGAGTGGGATGGAACCTGGTGGAAGAGTAAAGTAGAAGAAGTGGACGGCAGCTTGGTCAAGATCCTTTTTCTGGTACGGCGTGGTGACCACTTTGTAGTTTGGAGAGATTAAGAACACGCGCTAAACGTGTCTGATACACTCGGATCATCAGGATGATAAGAGAACCGAGTGGATCTACAGGGGCTCCACCAGGTTGGAGCCCATGTTCAACCTGAAGATGACCACCGCCAACACGCAGGAGAAGAAACTGGCCGGCCAGCAGAGGACACGACCAAATATGGGTAACAACCACTTACCGTATATGCACTCATGACATCCATTACATTTTACTCCTCGGTCTCTAGGTGCGCTGAGAAGTAAAGGTCCGGTAGTCCAGTACACTAGTGATGGTCATCTTGGAGCTTCTCCCGTCAAGTCCCCACCGCCCCAGAGTGTGCCGGCAAGTCAAAGTCAACAGCCACCAGTCCAACCGACCACTCCGCTCACCCAGTCGCCGCGTGTTGAGTAAGTCATGTCACCGACTTAAGCGGCGTTTACCCCTGCACGGATTTTGCCTCTGCATTGTCCCGCACTGTGGCGTGCAATACGTGTCATGTATTCATTTATTGATGAAATTACACACTCTGCACACATGGCGACCATTATTTGGTCCCACAGCTTCCCTAGGGATGCCACACAACAGCATTTCATTCCTGTTTGCAAGATGTTGAACTCCAGAGAAGAGGCTCATACAGTAAAGAAAAGCAAGTCTATATTCTCTCGCAGCTGCAGGTAGAGAATGTGCAAAGAGCAGGAAGGGTATAAACTTAAAAAAAAAAAAAACACAAGCAGTACTTCACACCTGCTTACCACCAGTTTACTCACTGGCATGAAAATAACTGCTGGGACAAAGTGTGTGCAAGTGTAAACAAGGCTTTTAAAAGAAAGAAAAAAGTAGTGTGTAGACTAAATGTTTTTACTTCCCTGTTTCCATGAAGCACTAAACATCAGATGGCCAAAAAGAGCACTTCTCCGTTCGTCCCTGGGGTAGGAGGCACCCACGCCTCCAGAGTCATGCAGTCTCTGTCCTCCAGTCCCAGCAACACGCAAAGGTGAGCGCAGCAAGCACTGTCTTCATTGGGAACTTAGCTTCTCACCATAACTTGTTCCTGTCTCGTCTTGTGGAAGAGCGGTGACCCCTGCAGTCAGCAGCAGCTCGCAACCTCAGCAGTTGTACCAGAGACAGCTGACCACCTCCGTCACCTCGCCCGCGGCGTCCCAGCCGGTGGCCACCATCCCGCACCAGCCCTCGTACCGCGCCTCCACCGAACGCATCTTCTACACGATGCACACCTGCCAGCCGGCCTGTCTGAGTCGCGTGCGGCCGGTGAAGCCAGATTTGCACCGGGGGAAGAACCCGCTGCTCACGCCGCTGCTGCACGACTTCAGACGGATGACGGGGCGACGTAAAGTCAACCGTAAAGTAAGTGCGTGCCGGGCAGGACTAAAGGGATGCTTGCTTGGTTTGGCAGCCATGTTGGGCAAATTACTTGACCCGGATATAAGCATCGTATATAACCTTTGACCCAGGCGAAAGGTCACACAAGTCCCCTGAGTTTATAGCTGTCTCGGGCAATGCCTGTTAAATGGAGGATTAAAATCAACAGATCTCGAGAATAAAGTTGTGCATTTACAACAATAACGTCGCATATTTACGAGAAAGAGATTGTAATACTACGAGAGTAAAGTCGTAACTTCATGAGAATAAAAGTCTTGACTTCACTTGCCCGGATATGTGGAGGGGGCGGACACTAGAGAGTACCGGTGAGACGATGCTAACCCGTGCGAACCTGTTTGTGGCCAACTGCTCTGTTTTCCTGTCCAGTTATGAACTAAAGCTTGCCTGGAGCAAGAGGAAAGTTTCCCTCCCTCCTGAAGAACTATGCTGTAGTTTCCCTCTGACACGTATGACTCAATGACACTGAGAATTCCCACTTTAAATCTTGTAAAATGATCACCTTTTTTTCTCTTAATTTTATGAGAAAAGTGACAATTTTACGAGATTTAAAGTCGAAATTTTACAAGAAAAAGTCAATATTTTGCAAGAAAACGTTGTCATGTTACGAGATCTAAAGCCGTAATCTTATAGGAATAAATGTTGGAATTTTACGAGGAAAAAAAGTTGTAATATTACGTGTCATTGTGCCAGAGGTAAACTAGCAGGAGAGGGAGGGAAACTTTCCCCTGGCTTCAGGCAAGCTTTAACTCATAACTGGACAGCTAAACAGAACAGTTGGCCACAAACAGGTTAGCGTGGGTTAGCATCATCTCACCGGTACCCTCACGTACCCCGCCCCCCTTTTCATGGCTTTCTCAGGCAAGGAAGTGAACTTTCCTCTGGCTTCAGACAGGCTTTTATTTACAACGAGACAGCAAAACAGAGCGGTTGGGCGCACAAACGCGCTTTAGGTGGGTTTTAATTTGTTGGAAACAGGCCCAAATGCCCGTTTGATGCTAAAGGTAACTGACCCCTAGCGGGTCTCATGAAGAGGTGCAGCACCGTGTCTTCATTCCCCGCTCACAACCACAGATGACCTTCCACGTGATCTACAAGGCGCCGTGCGGGCTGTGCCTCCGCAACATGGCGGAGATCCAGCGCTACCTCTTCGAGACACGCTGTGACTTCATCTTCTTGGAGATGTTCTGCCTGGACCCCTACGTGCTGGTTGACCGGCCCTTCCTGCCGCTGAGGCCCTTCTATTATATTCCAGACATCACCGGAGGAAACGAGGACATCCCGCTTTCCTGCGTCAACGAGATTGATTCCACGCCGCCTCCCAACGTTGCTTACAGTAAGAGTGAAATTGCTTAAAGATGTATTGATTCAGCCTTTTAGGTCCCTTCCTTTGATTGATGACCAAAGAGATGGATCAACGTTCTTCTCCTCTTTTCAAGGCAAGGAGCGCATTCCTGAAGACGGCGTGTTCATCAACACAAGTCCAGACTTCCTGGTTGGGTGTGATTGCACCGATGGCTGTCAGGACAAGTTAGTGAAGCGGCCCATCCATAATTACCTGCCCCACCGGAGTCTTCATGGTGTGTCTTCATTGCAGATCCAAGTGCTCTTGTCACCAGCTGACCCTGCAGGCTACCGCTTGTACTCCGGGGGCACAGATCAACCCAAATGCTGGATACCTGAACAAGCGCTTAGAGGAGTGCCTGCCCACAGGGTCAGACCTCAAGAGGAGGACTCAATCGCAAGCCCGTCTTACCTCATTCTGTCTCTGGTTTCCTTTTTGCCCAGTATCTACGAGTGCAATAAGCGTTGCAAGTGCTGCAGCCAAATGTGCACCAACCGCCTGGTGCAGCACGGCCTGCAGGTGCGGCTTCAGCTCTTCAAGACCCAGAACAAAGGCTGGGGCATCCGCTGTTTGGACGACGTGGCCAAAGGCTCTTTTGTCTGCATCTACGCCGGTAAGTCACACCCTTTCATCTTTGAATCCCTTTTTGTTTTATTACAAGCACTGGTGCGATCACGCCAGGCGAGCTCTGCCGCGCTTCGGCACACTTTATGCCTAAAGCTGTACAATGTTGTTCATTGTTATTAGTACAGGCCGTCCTCGGGTTACTGCGCTTTTGTGAATTAATCAAAAACGTAATTTAGAGAACTAGTCACAGTTCGCGGCGATGGCGGAATATTACACTATGTGTTCAATATTGGCCGCAACCGCTCGACTGTCACCACCATTAAGCATGCAGCGTCGAGCTAGACCTTAGAAAGCCCAAAACAGGCTTGTGTGGGTCAAACAACACCAAAAAAACATCAGCAAACTCAACTGTCCTCTTTGCATGGAGCCCCCCCCGACCCCCCTAGGAAACCCCAGGATCCCGTGTTTATTGGGTTTCCTTGAATCCAGACTTGACACCGATATGTGAATTTCTGCAAACCTAGATTCCTTCTTGATAAATGTAATATTTTTGTAGTTATGTCCTAGACCCGATTTTTTTTCTGTAGTCGTGCCGATCCGATCAGATTTTTTTTTATTGTAAGCTTTTTGGGGTTTTTTTGAGTTTTTTTTTTGGTTTTTACAAACATGAGTATGGTTATGAAAAAGACTCTTCCAAGCATTAGAAAGTCCATCCAATAGGAGATCAAATGGGGGAAAAATGGCTGTGCTAAATATTTTTAGGGAATGAGTAATCATTTGACGTCATTATAGATCAGTATAATATATGACTTTTTTTTAACACTTTTCAACATAATAGTAATGTATTGATGGTTTCTGACATTTTTTTGAACAAAATCTCGTAAACGCAACAGGAATTTATTGACGGCCCGTGGTATGAACAACCAGAGCTGGTATGAGCAAACAGCGGTTAGAACGCCACCTACTGTGCGAGCTCCCCGCGTGCGGCATAGAAAATGGATGGACAATAGGCCATAGTCAACCACAATACAGCAATAAATAAATAATGAATTATGACTGTACACATAACTGTCAGGTAATCCATATCCTTCAGCATGTTCAAGGATCTGCTCCCCTAAGAGCGACAAAAATAGCATTTTTCCTCTCTCTGTTTTACAGTATTTCATTTTTGTATTTACTTTTTTGTTACTATTATTTTAATTGTCCTGTGCACAGTGTGCCTGCCGTGCGTGTTTACGTATGACTCCAACTCACGCTAAAGCGGGAAAAGGCAGGAAGGCCTTGTGTGTTTCTGTGCGTGTGTGCCCTAAGAAAACACATCTCTGCCCCCTTTGCATCTCCAAGGAAAAATCCTGACAGACGACTTTGCCGACAAAGAAGGTTTGGAGATGGGTGACGAGTACTTTGCTAACCTGGACCACATCGAGAGCGTGGAGAACTTCAAGGAGGGCTACGAGAGCGAGGCGCACTGTTCAGACAGCGAGGGCAGCGGCGTGGACATGTCCAGGTTAAAAATCCAACCATCAGCCTTAGTGTCGGGTAACTCTTTTGGACGACAGGGCAAAAAAGGTGAGTCATCAATCAGAAACATTTTTCAAAATTGTTTTTACAACTCCCGCGGACGTCTCATTTTTGTTTCCTCGCTCCTCGCTTCCACAGATGACAGTTCGGGGTCGTCCGGGGAAAGCAACGGCGAGGACGACAAAGACTCAAAAAGTGAAGATGAGAGTGACAGTTCAGACGACACGTTCGTGAAGGACAATTATTACAGCAGCAGCTCTGTGTGGAGAAGCTACACCACGCGTGGACAGGCTAAAGGCAACAAGGAAGGTGAGCTTAGGAGTTTATAGGAAGATGTCCCATCATGCTTTCTTTGCACGCCCTCTAATGCCTCCTCCTCTTCTACTGCATGGTATCTAGATCAGCGTTCCAAATAAAAGCAGCCCAATGTGGCTAACCAGGAGTACTGTTATTACTATATTTTTATTGCTACATGGCAAACAAGCTACCAGCAGGTACAGTAGATTCCCAGAAAGACTCATTCAATTGGGCATTTAGTTGAAAGGGGTGTGTTCATGAAATAGCAGTGTGGCAGTCAATCAGTGATCAATTTAGTGAAAAAACAGGTGTCAATCAGGTGACGCCTATCTAGGGATAAAACCAGCACTTGCAGTTCTCTTTGAAAGCCTGAGGAAAATGGCTCCTTCAAGACATTGTTTTGCCTGTTCAGCTAAAATGATCTCCAATGCCTTTTAAAATGAGGAGCAGAACCAGAGACACGTAGCAGAAAACAGAAGACAACTATTAAAATGGATGGAAGAATACCCAGAATGGCAGAAGCTCAGCCAATGATCAGCTCCAGGATGATCAAAGACAGTCTGGAGTTACCTCAAAGTACTGTGACAGATAGTAGACATCGGTATGGAGCTAATCTATCCCCTGCAAAGTCCCTATTTCGATACTCGCATAATCCATGTGGTGCTGTTAATTTGTGTGTTCCCCATGCGTTACGTGTTTTTTCTGGGTGTACCGTGTGTGACCCCGGGAATAGTTGGAATCTCCTTTATTATAGTCCATAGGTTTCACTTTGCTGCAGCCATCAGCTTTCTTGGTCCGTTTGGTCTCCTCTTGGATGAAATCCTCCCCTTACTGTGGCCAACAGTAAATGCAGGGTTCGTTGTCTTCCTCAGGGAGTCAGGACGATAAAGATGGGACTCCCGTGTCAGCCAAAGGAGACGAGAAGTCGCTGTCCGTGCCGGAGGAGACGGGAAAAAGCAAAGTGGCCTCCTGGCTCACCAGCCAGGGACTGAAGAAGGTGAGGTCGAAGGGGTTTCCTGTTTGGAAAAGTGTATATCCACAGTAGTCATGATGTTAAATGAATACTTTACTGGCAGTGANAGAGAAGAAGTGTTAAGGATTGTACTTCAAATTTCGCACTTCAAATTTGACAGCTTCACTCTACCATGGTTTTTGAAAATATATCAATTAATAAGTGACCCTGTTTCATGGTTGAAAATGGCCTTTTAATAGTCAATAATGTGCATGTTTTTCTTGCACTTTCTACCCCGATGAAGCATTTGCAAGCATAAAAATTATAATACAAAATACAAATATTCAAAAGGCGCATTCAAAAACCCTGTGAATGAATGATATGTAGTAATCTACCCTGGTCACTAGGTGTCAGTAATGTTACTGTAAACACAACAGGCACAATAATCCCTAAAAAAAATCCCTAATAAAAACAAGGGCCAAACTGAAACTCAACTCTGAACCCCTGATGTCACTTCCTGTTCATTTCCCACCCAAAGACATTCACAGCAACACAAACAAGCACATGTCTAATATACTGTATGTCTTAAAGGGCTTATTTAGTCTTATTGTGTCTACTTTTTTGGGTAATACAAGTGTAAAGGTGATTATACGGGTGTTATTTCATGTTTAGAGGGCTCTAATAATGTTAATATTTAGAAGGTCGCATATTTTAACAATAAAATTAAACGTTATGGAGAAGGATTAGGGCTAAACATAAAAATAATAAATGGAATATGTGAGCTGTTTTTTTCCTTAAATACTCTATATTCAACTACTTATAGCTACAGGTCTTCACAGAGCTGCGCTCAACCAAGTATATTTATTTGTAAGGTCTACACACTTAAAGTCATTTGCAATGAGACCTTGCAAAGAACACATTGACAAGGTTACTTAAGTAACAGACTATGACATTTGGAAAGACTGAAAAGAGAGCAAAGAGCGAGAAGACGCGCAGGAGAGGAGATATCTGTAAGAAGAGA
The DNA here is from genome assembly GCA_024372805.1 of Oostethus manadensis. Classification (NCBI taxonomy): domain Eukaryota; kingdom Metazoa; phylum Chordata; class Actinopteri; order Syngnathiformes; family Syngnathidae; genus Oostethus; species Oostethus manadensis. Next base: position 7,972 of record QODF01000126.1, on the reverse strand, counting down.
GCCAGGAGGCCATAGAAGCAGATGTGGGGAGGAGGCCAGATGAGAGGAAGGCAGGAAGACAATAAAATATGGAGCTACTCATCTGGAATACATCCCGTATTTACGATTCCAGCTTTGGGATTGACAGGCAGCATCGCGCTGTCATCTGTGCACTGGTAATGGTAAATATTAAATGTGGTGCACACACACACACACACACCGTGAGATGCAGTGGAACTCAGCGTGGTAATTGCACCGGCAGACAAATGGAAAATAACAACACACGCCTCCCTATTGTTTATGTTCTTTTCTGTTAATGATACTGGAGGAAACTAGCCCAGATAAAGAGGTGGCAGCAACACAGGCTGTAATAAAATGCATACATTTGCGCGGATGAGATGGGAGGAGGCGCTAATGAGGGGAGATAAGAGAAAACACTAGAGGCAGAAACGTCAAACGCCGTGGCGGATTTGCCGCAAATATAATACTGGGATGACATAATAGTCTATTTCTTCCTATTTCACAAGTCTAATAGCGGCTTTGGTCACGGGCCAACTGCTCAATTAGCAGCGCATTCAGTAAGGAATACAAGAGAAGAAAAAAATGCAACTCAATTAAAGTGTCTCGTTCTGATTTACTACACTGTGATACCCTCATTTGGTTGTCTTGCTTTTTGTTGTTCTGTGACTGCCGCTTCTGATTTCACCCAACATCAGAGAAAAGACCCTAAGAAATGAATACATTAATCACGACAAATGAAAATTTGTCGTATATTCCCTCGTCTCTCGACTCCAAACATGCAGGAACAGTGTTCACTCTGTGCACAGCAGGAGATGGAGAACATCTGTAACTTCAATCTAAGCAACATCCTATGCAAAGTTGAGTGTATAGACTTTGAAACCCCAGGTGCATCCGGCAACATAACATGGTTGTTAAAACAAAGCTAATGGTGAGGGGGGGGAGCCAAGGCCATCCATCCATTTTCTTCCGCATATCCGAGGTCGGGTCGCGGGGGCAGCAGCCTAAGGGAAGCCCAGACGTCCCTTTCCTCGGCCACTTCGTCCAGCTCTTCCTAGCTGGTGCCGAAGCGTTCCCAGGCCAGCTGAAAGACATAGACATAGTCTCTCCAGCGTGTCCTGGGTCTTCCCCGAGGCCTCCTAACGGTTGGACGTGCCCTGAACACCCCCCAAGGGAGGCATCCGGGAGGCGTCCTAACCAGATGCCCGAGCCACCTCATCTGGCTCCTCTCAATTCGGAGGAGCAGCCGTTCTACTCCGAGTCTCTCCCGGGTGACAGTGCTTCTCACCCTATCTCTAAGGGAGAGCCCAGCCACCTTGCGGAAGAAAACTCGTTTCGGCCGCTTGTACCCGCAATCTTGTCCTTTCGGTCACTACCCAAAGCTCTTGACCATAGGTGAGGGTAGGAACGTAGATCGACCGGTAAATTGAGAGTTTTGCCTTCGGCTCCGCTCTCTCTTCACCTCAACACACCGGTGCAGAGTCCGCATCACTGCAGACGCTGCACCAATCCACCTGTCCATCTCACGTTCCATCCTTTCCCGACTAGTGAACAAGACCCCGAGATATTTAAACTCCTCGACTTGAGGCAGGACCTCATCCCCGACCCAGATATGGCACTCCACCCTTTTCCAGGCGAGAACCATGGACTCAGATTTGGAGGTGCTGATTCTCATCCCAGCTGCGTCACACTCAGCTGCGAACCGATCCAGTGAGAGTTGAAGGTCAGGGCTCGATGATTCAACAGTCGTCTGCAAAAAGCAGTAACCGAATCCCGTGGCCACCAAACTGAAACCCTTTAACGCCTTGGCTGTGCCTAGAAATTCTGTCCATAGTAGTAATGAACAGAATCGGTGACAAAGGGCAGCCCTGGTGGAGTCCAACTCTGACTGGAAACGGATCCGACTTATTGCCACCAATGCAAACCAAACTCTGACACCGGCCATACAGGGAACGAACCGCCTGGATTAGGTGGTCCGATACCCCATTTTTCCGGAGCACTCCCCACAGTATTCCCCGAGAAACACAGTCGAATGCCTTCCCCAAGTCCACAAAACACATGTAGGCCGGTTGGGCAAACTCCCATGCACCCTCATGGAGCCTGCCGAGAGTATAGAGCTGATCCACAGTTCCACAACCAGGACGAAAACCACACTGCTCCTCCTGAATCTGAGATTCGACTATACGGTGGATCCTCCTCTCCAGAACACCTTACCGGGAAGGCTGAGAAGTGTGATCCCACGACATTTATAACACACCCTCCAGTCCCCCTTCTTTAAAAGCAAGACCACCACCCCGGTCTGCCAGTCCAGGGGCACCGACCCTGATGTCCATGCGAAGCTGCAGAGTCAACCAAGACAACCAGGACATGTGCACAGCATCCAGGGCCTTAAGGAACTCCGGCCAGATCTCATCCACCCACGGGGCTTTGCCACCAAGGAGCTTTTTGACCACCTCGGTACCCTCAGCCCCAGAGATAGGGGAACCCGCCTCAGAGTCCCCGGGCACTGCTTCCATGTTGGGAGACGTGTCAATGGAATTGAGGAGGTCTTCAAAGTATTCCCTCTACCGGTCCACAACATCTCGAGTTGAGGTCAGCAGCACATCGTCCCCACCATACACGGTGTTGACTGTGCACTGCTTCCCCCTCCAGAGACGGCGGATGGTGGACCAGAATCTCTTTGAAGAAATACCGAAGTCATTTTCCATGGCCTCTTCAAACTCCTCCCATCTCCGAGTTTTTGCCTCGGTGACTGCCAGAGCCGCAGACCGCTTGGCCTGCCGGTACCTGTCAGCCTCCTCCAGAGTCCCATGGGCCAAAATGGCCTGATACGACTCTTTCTTCAGCTTGAAGGCATCCCTCACCACATATATGCACAAACGGGTTTTGGGATTACCTCCACGGGAGGCACCTTACAGCCACAGCTCAGATCAGCCGCATCGACAATCGAGGCACAAAACATCGCCCACTCGGACTCAATGTCCACTTCCTCCTTCAGAACTTGGTCAAAGCTCTCCCGCAGGTGGGAGTTGAAACTCCTTCTGACAGGGGACTCTGCCAGACGTTCCCAGCAGACCCTCACAATTCGTTTGGGTCTGCCAGGTCTGACCAGCATCCTCCCCCACCATCGGAACCAACTCACCACCAGGTGCTGATCCGTTGACAGCTCCGCCCCGCTCTTCACCCGAATGTCCAAAAGATGTGGCCGCAAATCCGACGACACAACCACAAAGTCAATCAAACTTCAGCCTAGGGTGTCCTGGTGCCAAGTGCACATGTGGACACCCTGATTCTTGAACATCGTGTTCGTTATAGACAATCCGTGACGAGCACAGAAGTCCAATAACAAAACATCGCTCGGGTTAAGATCAGGGGGGGCGTTCCTCCCAAACACACTGGTTTTTAAGCGGGTTTAGTTCCAGGTTATTGTGACCGCACCAGGATACCAGCGGATCCACCTTGCTTGTATAAGCAGTTTCATCACCGTCACTGATGAGGCCAATGACAGTGGTGTCGTCTGAAAATTTCAGCAGTTTCACAACTTGGTGGCCTGAAGTGCAGTCATTTGTGTAGAGGGAGAAAAGCAGAGGGGACAGGACACACCCCTGGGGGGCACCAATGCTGATGGACCTGGAGCTGGATATGGTGCTCCCCAGCCTCACCTGCTGCCTCTTGTCAGTCAGGAAGCTGTTGATGCACTCACAGATGGACGAGGACACAATGACTTGGGTGAGCTTTTGAAGGAGGATGTCTGGGACTATGGTGTTGAAGGTGGAACTAAAGTCCACAAACAGGATCCTGGCATATGTCCCTGCAGAGTTGAGGTGCTTTAGGATGTAGTGTAGCCCTATGTTCACCACATCCTCAACACACCTGTTGGTCTGGTAGGCAAACTGCAGGGGATCCAGCAGTGGGCCTGTCATGCCTTTCAGGTGCTCCAACACCAGTCTCTCTAGGGTTTTCATGACCACAGACGTTAAGGCCACTGGTCTGTAGTCATTCCGTCCCGTGATGGAAGTTTTTTTGGGGACTGGGACAATGGTGGACCGTTTTAGGCATGATGGGACTTCACAAAGCTCTAGTGATCTGTTGAAGATCCGAGTGAAGATGGGTGTCAGCTCTTCCGCGCAGGCTTTCAAACAGAAAGGTGAAACCCCATCAGGGCCTGGACCCTTCTTTGTCTTCATTCTCTGAAACAGCTGACTGACATCCCTTCCCTGAATCTTTAGCGCAGGTTGGGTGTGTTGGAGGTGCAGGTAGGAGCTGGATAGTATTGTTGGGGGTTGGAGCTGTGAGCCAGCATTTAGTTCTCCGCTAGGTGGGGGGATTGCTTCCTGTAATTGGTAATGGTCTTCAAGCCATTCCACACAGCTGCTGAATCAATCTCTGTATCCATTAGCTTCACAACAGATATGTGTCAATTATGTGATGTCATACATTTTTGTTTTTTTTTTTTTTTGTATTTGTAATTTTTTTTTTTGGCATATCGGATATCGTCAAGAATTCCAATATAGGACATCAATAATGATTTCATAATTCCTCATTATTATTATCAATTATCGTTAAGTGACCACGAGTCCAGACCAGAATATTTCACTGCAAGTGTGAGCGTAGCCTGAAATAATTGTGATCATGCATGCCAAGGAATAGGCGGCTGCAGAAAGAAAACAAGTCCTTATGTTCATTTTAAAAGCACATTTTGCGTAAATGTGGTATATGGTTGTTGAGATGCACGGTGCCTTGATTTAGCCTAGTTTAGAATAAAATAGATTGGGAGTTTGGGTCACCATTTGCTCCACTGCAACACAGAAAGTCCTCATTGAAAGGCAAGCCAGTTTGAGCTTAAGTCCTGGTAACGGTTTGGTACTCATTACGCTACTTTATTTCCCCTTCTTTCTCGTGTTTATCTTTTTTCTTTCCAGCCCCTCGAACACAGACTCCGGTGACATATTTTTGGAGTAACATCAATCACATAGAAGACACCCAAACAGACCCCTTTACTTCTCTAATTTCTTTCCCCACTCCTCCTACCTGTGACCCAGAAATCACTTTGGAGGAGAGAGGAGGCACAGTGAAGGAAATAAGAGGGCAGGCACACTTGTTAATGCTTTTTTGCGCGCTTCCCGGCATCCACCGCACAAACAGAACATATACACGTACTGTATATGACACAAGTTCGGCTGAGGAAATATATTTCTCTGCAACACTCAAACGTGACATAAATGCCACACTAAGGCCAAGCCAGCAGGTGCCGAGAGAAATAAAACAGAACTACTGCAATAAAATAGCTTGCAAGCACACAGAGAAGCAGCAAAATATCTCCACAAAAAACACATTCTTTGTAATGCCGCATGGAAATGACTTCCCTGAAGCACAAACGTCTCTTTCTGGCAAATGCCATTTGCCTCGAGTGTCTTGACTTGCATCCATCACAACATGATGATGCTGTGCTGTTAATTCACTGGCAGTTTGTGCTACCTAGCCCTGCTATTAGCAACAACGCAGACATAATAAAAATGGCACATCAGCACCGCCTCGCAAGATGACATGCTGTGCCAGATATACTTACAGATGTTGCTTCAACCAGCACTGGGAAAGAGTGTGTGGAGGCTGGTGTGGACAGTGGCAACAGGTGATATTACCAAGCCTGGCCCAGACCAGGATGTGAATTCATAGAAATGATCAAATGGGGAATAGTTCTGACATTTGGGCAATAAGAAACCTCATCAGGACTGTAAAGGTTCCATTGTTTCTCATGAGAGAATAAACCTTTCTTCCACCTTTCAATGTCCCGTGTTTGGTGCTCTCCTGCAAATTGCAAATGGGCAATTTTGTGCCACTGAAGGACATGGCATGAGAAGATGTCATGTCATCTCCTGGGAACCCAAAACCACTATCCTGGCCTCCTGACACTGGCCACCTGTTACTTACCGGATCCAGTTCCTTCATATTTATCTGACTTAATGTCTGTTTATGTTCCTGCTACAACAATGAGGTCAATCTCTCAGTTGTTTTAACGGCCCCAAGATCTAAACTTCAATCTCGGGGCGATAGGGCCTTTTCTACTGTATATCAGGCCCAAGATTTTAGGATAGCCTGCCCTTAAGCNCCGGATATCGTCAAGAATTCCAATATAGGACATCAATAATGATTTCATAATTCCTCATTATTATTATCAATTATCGTTAAGTGACCACGAGTCCAGACCAGAATATTTCACTGCAAGTGTGAGCGTAGCCTGAAATAATTGTGATCATGCATGCCAAGGAATAGGCGGCTGCAGAAAGAAAACAAGTCCTTATGTTCATTTTAAAAGCACATTTTGCGTAAATGTGGTATATGGTTGTTGAGATGCACGGTGCCTTGATTTAGCCTAGTTTAGAATAAAATAGATTGGGAGTTTGGGTCACCATTTGCTCCACTGCAACACAGAAAGTCCTCATTGAAAGGCAAGCCAGTTTGAGCTTAAGTCCTGGTAACGGTTTGGTACTCATTACGCTACTTTATTTCCCCTTCTTTCTCGTGTTTATCTTTTTTCTTTCCAGCCCCTCGAACACAGACTCCGGTGACATATTTTTGGAGTAACATCAATCACATAGAAGACACCCAAACAGACCCCTTTACTTCTCTAATTTCTTTCCCCACTCCTCCTACCTGTGACCCAGAAATCACTTTGGAGGAGAGAGGAGGCACAGTGAAGGAAATAAGAGGGCAGGCACACTTGTTAATGCTTTTTTGCGCGCTTCCCGGCATCCACCGCACAAACAGAACATATACACGTACTGTATATGACACAAGTTCGGCTGAGGAAATATATTTCTCTGCAACACTCAAACGTGACATAAATGCCACACTAAGGCCAAGCCAGCAGGTGCCGAGAGAAATAAAACAGAACTACTGCAATAAAATAGCTTGCAAGCACACAGAGAAGCAGCAAAATATCTCCACAAAAAACACATTCTTTGTAATGCCGCATGGAAATGACTTCCCTGAAGCACAAACGTCTCTTTCTGGCAAATGCCATTTGCCTCGAGTGTCTTGACTTGCATCCATCACAACATGATGATGCTGTGCTGTTAATTCACTGGCAGTTTGTGCTACCTAGCCCTGCTATTAGCAACAACGCAGACATAATAAAAATGGCACATCAGCACCGCCTCGCAAGATGACATGCTGTGCCAGATATACTTACAGATGTTGCTTCAACCAGCACTGGGAAAGAGTGTGTGGAGGCTGGTGTGGACAGTGGCAACAGGTGATATTACCAAGCCTGGCCCAGACCAGGATGTGAATTCATAGAAATGATCAAATGGGGAATAGTTCTGACATTTGGGCAATAAGAAACCTCATCAGGACTGTAAAGGTTCCATTGTTTCTCATGAGAGAATAAACCTTTCTTCCACCTTTCAATGTCCCGTGTTTGGTGCTCTCCTGCAAATTGCAAATGGGCAATTTTGTGCCACTGAAGGACATGGCATGAGAAGATGTCATGTCATCTCCTGGGAACTCAAAACCACTATCCTGGCCTCCTGACACTGGCCACCTGTTACTTACCGGATCCAGTTCCTTCATATTTATCTGACTTAATGTCTGTTTATGTTCCTGCTACAACAATGAGGTCAATCTCTCAGTTGTTTTAACTGCCCCAAGATCTAAACTTCAATCTCGGGGCGATAGGGCCTTTTCTTCTGTATATCAGGCCCAAGATTTTAGGATAGCCTGCACTTAAGCATCAGATCTGTACAAACACGGGAATTTTAAATCTTTATTCAAATCTTATTTTTACAAACTGGCTTTTAAAACAGTTTAACCTGGGCATTGTTTTTTGTTTTTTATTTTCTTTTGTTTTTATCATTTTATTGTTTTTACTGTTTTTATTAGTGTTAATTTTGTGTGTTTTCTTTTTTTATTGTATTTTTATTGTAGGTTTTACCTGTGTAGTCTTGTGTGTTATTGGCTGCTGTACACACTTTGG
>QODF01000088.1:1521669-1582206 GCA_024372805.1 Oostethus manadensis | reverse complement strand
AAATAGTCATATGCATCCAACAGGTACAACACGTAACCTACCTACTGCACCATGTGGGCACACAAATATATACCTGCACACACTACCCATGGCAAAACCCCCCAACTCATATATTCCTGCCGCAAGGTATGCTGGGTAGCTTGTGGTACTTTTCTTCCCAGCGTTTTGCTGTGTTTGGCGCATTTTTGCTTGATTGCAAAATACGGTGAGAAGGTCGCCAGAATAGTAAACAAGGAGGGACGTTAACATACCTTTTTTAGCCGCTGGTCTACCAAGCATGCCTTGCAGGCAATTGGGAAATAACAGCTTCAAGTTGCGTAATATGTTTAGCTCTTACAGTAGTTGTCGTTCATCACCCAGGTGGTAGATTTCTTTCTGTGGATGGGTTGTTTTGTTGCACCGCGAGCATGTGTGCCGCTCTGTCCGACGACCAACTATACACAGACGGACCCTGCGCCAAATTTTTTAACCCGACGTGGCCCACGAGTCAAAACGTGCAGGCATGTCCTGGGACAACAGGACGTTTGAGAGAGAGAGACAGACACTTGAGACTCGACTTGGGATTGAGCCTAATGACTTGCCACTTCACTCGGGCCCCTCTCAGTTCCTGTGCAACATTTCACGTAACAAACAAACGTTCCACAGCAACTGCACCCTATCTCTGACTCAAAGAAAGCCCACTATTGAAAGATGATTTTAGGTGTTAATTTATTATTATTATATATTAATTATATTATATATTATGAATTAGTTATTTATCATTATCTATTAATTATAATATTTTTTGGGGGATTATTTTGCACAAAACTGCAATTTTCTCCATAAAATGTATTTTTGGTGACTATTTTTGGGTGTAAATGGCATTACATTACTTCCTTTGGGAAAAATGCTTTGTGTTTTTTTGCACATTTCACTTTTTGTCTGACCGCAACGACAAAAAGCATGCTCAAAAATGCAAGAAAAATGACAGCCAAGTAGGTGTTTAGATGGGATGTGAGGTGTTTCGGATATTGGAACGTGTCCACGGAGGGCCGCAGCTAATGCTAATATGTCGAAACGACTTGTGTAACTTGTGACACCCATCCGGCTCGTACCACTCCAGCAATCATTGTCCTAACAGTTTGGAAGATAAATATTTCATGAAGGTGAGGGGATGCATGTTAGGTTTGTGTGTGCAGCTGAATATTCATCTCACACGAAGAAGGTGAGCTGGGAATCGTTGTCGCTGCTATATAAAGAGTCGTAACCTTGCACGCGCAAACAAACGCGGCGCCTGCGCGGGAAACCTGAAGAAAGCCAGTGGCGAGCGGCGCGCAGCTCGCTAATCACGTAAACTCAACATCAGAAAGAATAGGTAATTTGAGACACAAAAAGAATAAGTAATTTGGGAGGCACGTACCCAAGTGGCCAAATTATTTATGCCTAATGGAAATGGGGTGCACGCATTCATTTGCAATTAAGCAGCCCGCGTTATTACCTGCCACTGGAAGAGGCCGCCACTGCGGCACAAATCGGGACGGGAGGGCGCTTCCTGTGCTGCGGAGATGACAGACGGGCGACATAGGTAACTCAACACTTTCAGGGCTTTTGCAATTCATACACGGCGCTCTAATTTTAGCCTCTTTTCTGCAGAGACGCGCGCCTGCGGAACTCAGATGCACGTAATGAGCTGAGGCTGCCGCCTGATTGGCCCGTGCCTGCCCAGAGGAGGCTCCCTTAAGAGCAGATCTCCTGTTAAGTATGAGATTCCTAAGAGGCAAAGTGTTGGAAGGACTCTTCTTTCTTTAAATATGCGGGGGCGTCTGGGGAGGGGAATGGCGTCCACATATAATTAAGAAGAGTACCACGTTGGAGGGTTTGTGTGTCTTTGTGCCGCACCTTACGTGGACATTGTGTTTACAAAAGCTCAACATTTACATTTGAGAGTATTCCCCGACGGATTCCGAGAGCTTCTCAGCCCTGAGAAGGTTGGGTTTCTTACTGGCATGGCCAGTCGAACCATTTCATGTCTTTATGCAACACACCGTGCACACTCACATGTTCATAACTCCCCATGTAGCCTACAGAAAGATTCATTTTTGTCGTTCCTACGTTCCCTAAAGACAGCGTGCCCAAACTTATTGTTCTCCAAGGAACTCAAAGCGCTTTGACACTGTTTACCCACTAAATGACGCAGAATCTGGAGCAAATGGGGGTTCAGTACCTTGCCCAATGATCCATCACCATTCTCAGCCGGGATGGAGGGTCGAACCAGCAACCGTCGGGTGGGAAAACTCTTCCAGCTGACCCATGCCGCCCACACACCCTTCTTAGTTGATGACATGCACCCCCATTTAAAATCTGGGCCTGCAAGTGAAAAGCAATCATTTAAAATAGAAAAAGAAACATCTGAAACAGAAAAATGGAAACGCAAAAATATATATAAGAAAGGCAAAAAAAAGCGAATTTTTTTTTTTCAAAAAATATGAAAAATGAATCAAAATTATACTAAACCTGATGTTTGGAGGATTGAACCTGCAACATTGAGGATGTAAGATCTAAGAAAAGGAAAATTTAAATCAATTAATTATTCAAAAGAATAATCAAAATGAAGCATAATTTTACTAAACCAGATTTGTTGGAGAATTGAACCAGCAATATTGAGGTTGTAAGACTGTAACACCTGAGCCTTGCCGCCCAAATGTCCCTCTCATTTGATGAATTGTAACAAATAAGATTTCAATCTCAAATATAACAAATGGAAAATAAAAACAAACAATGTATTTAAAATAATAGGGGAGTGAATCATAATTATATTTAACCAGAATTTTTTTTTTGGGGGGTGGGAAATCGAACAAGCTTGTAAGACTCAAGCACTGAGCCACTCAGGTGATGACACGCTAAACATCCCCCCTCCCCCCACTAGCCACGTGAATTTTTTGCCAAAAGTCTGCAGGTAAAAAGTAAACATTTGAGGGGAAAATGAAGCTCGGAAAATGGAAGAAAAGAAACTGTAAAACATACAATATGAATACGAAAAAAATCGGAATATTATGTATTAGAAAGTGAAAAATAAAAATACATTATTAATTCAAAAGAATTATCAGAGTAATTCATAATTACAGTCGATTTTCTTTGCAGGATTGAACCAGCAACCTGTACCAAAAGTCTGCAAACCTGAAAAAAAAAAGTTGAACCTGAAAAATATGATTTTCAAATATTAACATATATGAAAGTGACATAATCTATTCCAAAATAAATAAATAAATAAACAATATCAGAGTAATTTTTTTTAACGTCAAAACTTTGACATTTCAGTTTCAAATTGTTTATTCCCCCAAGCACAAAACTTTTGGCCCCGCCATCACTCCGTACAGCTTATCGTTTCTGCGACTCGTCACCCGAGTCAACGGCGACTCGTCAAACTTTATTGGCGCTCCCGGGGTCCGTCGGCAGCAAACAGGCGCTAATTGTGCTAATGAGCTTGTTTGGATTAGACCTCCTTTCTTCCTCTGTCGCCCCCTCAGCGCCATCAGCTGACTAGCGGCGTTGCACGTGGGAGGGGCCGGCGCTGATGGCCGGGGTTTGGCGTGCGGTGGCCCCGGCGCATCAATCAGCAGCAACGGAGCTTTTTGACACGCCGGCTCACTCCCATCCATCATCGCTCACTTAACGTGCACCGGTGAGGTATCATTGTTCTGATGGCCCTTTCTTAATGGGCCGCCGTTCAGGGAGGTCCTGGGGGCCGCTTTTTGGGCGATTAAGCAAACAGTGTGTTCGGCAGACTAATTGAGAGAACAGGAGTGCGGAGCTGTAATGAACTTAGGCTCCCTGAACACAGCGCCATGATTAGCCATTGTGCTGAGCAGCAAGCACACTGATGTGCAAGGCATCATGGGAAGCCCAGCTGACTGCCATTGGGATTGAATGGGTGTCTTCCATCGCCGGTTGCGATGCTAAAACCAATCGATAGGTTAAATAGTAAACATTGATTTAGTGTTAAAGGTGACAAAGCAAACGTTTATTAGTGCAGTACCCACCGGGTGGGCGGCAAACAACAAGTCGAAAATATATTTGTAGAATATTTAAGTAGTATAATTAAATAATATACAATACAATTAAAATTAAGTGGTATACGTGTGTTTTTTCAGATCAGACTGTCACAAAATCAAGTGAAATATTTGAATACAATTAATATATATTACTAAAAGTATATGAAATGATTTGGTCCATTTTTCATTGAATATTAAAAAAAAAATTGTACTAAAACTAACTTGACTTCACCCTATCAGTAAATTACATTCAAATATTTAATATGAGTTTAAATATAATCACATTATATTAAAATATTTTATGTATTTTTTTTGGTTTTGGATTTTGATTAAAATATGCCTCAGACGTTCACACAATGGTATTAAAAATTGCATTACAATTTTTAAATATATTTTAAATATAGTACATACAAATATGGATTAGCATTACTTTATAATATGATTTGTTTGGAAGCTGATATTCCTCTTTTTGGAGTACATTTCCCACATATCATTGAGGGTATTTTTTTTAAGAAAAAAATAACACAGCTACAATTTCGATTTTAGAAATTTAGAAATTTTTAGAAATTTTAGAGGACTACGCTTGAAAAACTTTTGTTTAAAATTTTTAATCATCATGCCCGTTCTAGACATTTTTGTGTGCCTCAACGATGCACACATGGCGGTACAACAATGTTTTTGTTTGAAGTGGATCTGATAACGAAACACTATGATTATTCCTGTAATCTCATTTTGTGGACACTTTACTTTGAATTTGTCTGCACATTATTTGGTATAAACACCAAACTAGATAGAGAAAATCTGAAGCAAAATTAAATGTGTTGAAAGTGTGTGAACTGTAGAACAAATACAGGAACTGTTTGAAAGCTGAAGCTGGACTGAAATGCTGTGGAAATTTGCTAAAACGTACAAAGAAAGTAGGAATAGTTTGTGCTCGACATTGGAATTTACTCGCGACCTGTGGGTTAGGAACTAACCACCACAGCTACCACCTGAGCTATGCAAATTTTTCATTTTCCAATGCATTGAAAATGTGTGAAAGTTGAAAAGTAGGAGCTGTATGAAAGCTGAAGCTGGACTGAAATGCTGTGGAAATTTGTTGAAAAGTAGAACGAAAGAAAGAATAGTTTGGAAGCTGAGCTTGACTTTTTTGGAATTTAACCGGCGACCTATGGGTTATGAACTAATCACCATCTGTACTGTCTGAGCTATGCAAATTTTGCAAAACTCAGCTGGCAGAGTGATTAGAATTTACTGTCTCCTCAGTTCTCTCGCCCAATTAGTCCACAGGTGGCGTTGATAAGATCAGTAATGGAAAATGATTTTTCACCAGCAGAGGGCGCCATTTAAATTGCTCATGCATTGTCAATGGGAAAATTACCATGTCGCACACTCCGAACATTTCGATGGTGTATTTGTTTGATTTGGTTAGGAAGAAGTTAGGAATGGCGGATCATTATATTTTGTGTGAATGCATTCGAGTATTTTAGGGAGAATTCAGCCCCTCTAAAAGAGGCGTAATTACGCCATCGGGGCACCGGGGCACGCAGACTCATGTGATTTTTATAAAAAATATATTTTATTTTCGGCATGAAAAAAAACCTCAAAGTGGGTCAAAGATGTGCTGTGCAGAAGTTGAAACTTGTGTGTTGACTGTGTCTGGGCGAACATAGTTTTGTATCTGACTCCCCAGTGCCAATTACTCATTAGAAATATTTAACAACATTTTAATTGAAGAATTAATTACCTCCGGCAGCGTGAATTTCATCTGGGGAGCCATCGCCCGTGCCGGTGACGAGTCAGAGTGGGCGGCGGTTGGCTAGGAGGATTACATCAGCGGCGTGGTGCGCCGTGAGTAACCGGCGAGACGCATGCGATAATTCATGAGTAACCGCCCCCACGAGTGCGGCGCTACGATGGGAGCCGCGGCTCACACGACGCCGTCCAAAACAAACGCCACTGGTGGCGTCTGCATTATTTAGAGCTTTTCACCGAGCAACAACAACAAAGACGCGGGGTCTGGAGGGGGGTTAGGACACTCGCAAGCGGTGGAAGGCGCACCCCAACGCGTGAACCTGCATCCGCTTCCTGCGTTACCTGCGTCTGTTCCAATAATCAACTCCATTCTCGGCAGATTTGCATGCGTTTGGCCTACACCTCCCTCTTTTGTCTGTCTCCTGTTTAGCCTGTGCATTTGATTAGTTAATCACCCCCGCACCCCCCGTGCCGCCCCCCTCCCCCCGGTCCTCAGGTGGAGGCAGAGTGCTCGGGCTTCTCATCCAGCCAAGCTGTTCTGTTGGAAGGGAAAGGAGGCAGCTGTGTTTACAGCCTGGGTCCTGGCGTACATTTAGCAGAATCTATTATTCATATCGCTCAGTATCAGAGCGAGATCTCCCGCCACCTGTCTTGCTGACAAGCTCGCCCCCTTTTGTGGCACTTTCCATTCGGAGCAAATTACGCTCGTCTTGATGAATTGACTTTTTATGAGCGCTTCTGTAGCGCTTCGGCATCCACGCCCCCGAGCCAGGGGCCATCAGGGGCCTGTTCTAGTCAGTGGACAAACATTTGGGGGAGAAATGGTGATTTTCACCTCAGGGGGGTTTGCCCAACCCCGTCGCCATGTTTTACACCTCACAGAAGACCCATGCGGATGCTACCTGGTGAGATATGGTCCTCCTCTTTTAATGAGGAGGGAGGTGCACTTACTTCACCAGATCTGAGAAGTTGGAACGCGATTCATAATTAATAAAGATACCTGCTTTCATCTCCACTCGTTTGCATAAAACTAATTCCTCCGTAATTGCTATTCATTACGACATCGTCTCCTTCCATGTCGGTGTGTAAATCACGGCGCCTGGGCTCCCCGGCACCGCTCTGGGACCGCTTCATAAGCGGGCTAAGAGAGATAATGATGAGATGTTAGAGGCGGAGTCAGAGGCAGAGCTGCCTGTTTGTGACGGCAACCGGCGAGCTTGTTGAGCGAGGTGCAGGTGCGTGCATCGGCGCAACAAACGCTTCCCTTGGGAAAAACCTCGCATTTCTGCGATCAGCAGACTTCTTGCTTTGAGGTGAAACCCCAAAAACCTTTCAAGGTAGACGTAGCGACTTCCACCTTCAACTCAGTTGTGTAACCTTCAGTCTAACGGCCCCGGCGACGATGGGAATTGGGCAAGGTGAAGATAAATAAATCAAGGGCCAAGGAATGGCAATCCTCGCTGAACATTTTGGACTGATTGATATAAATAACATTGTCCTCGCCATCTGTCCAATGAGAGACCTTTCCAGTTAGCGGTGAGCGGCGATGGCAGAATAATTAATGAATGGCATCCTTTGTGCCGGTAATAAAGAAGAGACAAATTACGTTATAATCCAACTGCTGCTCGTTTGTCACAGCCAAACAAAATGTCAAATGAAAGTGGGGGCGGAGAGGGGGGGTTGCCACTGTGCTACCTGCTCCCGGGGGCGACGCCAGGATTCCCAGGCGGTAAGCAAATCTGCAGGAGCCCACTCTGACCCAAAGTGAAGTTGAACAAACGCTCACACACACATTGCCTCCGGAATGGGTTTGGATCTGCACCATGGGAGAAGAGCGTGACCTTCGTTGGCCATGGACGACAAAACAACCCAGCTGGGCTTCCAAGCAAATTCAAATGGACTAGATAAACGCAACACTTTTGTTATTGCTCCAGTTTTTCATCAACTGAACTCGAAAGAGCTAGAACCGTTTCTATGTACATGCAACAGATGCCAGCTAGTGTGGCTGAGCAAGCGCAAGTTGGTCGACAGTCCGGGCTTTCGACCCAAAGGTAAGGTCTCCCATTCCGAAGGTCTTGCTTTGGAGCCGAGCGCTGGCTGAAACAGTCGGGGCGTACAGTTAGCCGCCTAGGTTGGGTGGTCTGAAGGTGGTCTGAAAACCAGTCAGTAACTGGTGTGACCCCCATTTTCCTGTCCCAGTGAGTATGCTCTCCAATATCTGCTGATCGAGAGGTCCAAAGCGATGTTGGGGTTATGTTATGCACAGAGATACTGTGACGAGTCGTGGAACTGTCGTCACTTATCCAGCATGTTTGGACTGCTCCGGAATAGTAGTGTCTTAGAATATCTTGTCGTCGAATCATATAAAAACGTCACGTGATCTAAATTGTACACATTGTCACATTTAAAGAAGGCCAGACCACAGACTAGTTAAATCAGCGGTCTTTGGGAACTACTGACGCCAACAACAAACGTGGCAGACCAAAGATGACATCGCAGAAAGGTGCCAGAGGAATGGATGGCAAACCAAGACCATGCCGTGGACAGAGACAAGTGGAGGAAATTTGTGGACGCCTCTATCGACACTCACGGGACAGAGACCCATGGATATTAAGTCAAGTAAGTCAAGTTCAGATTGTACCAGTCTGACCATATCGGGGTGCCCACTTGCTGCTGCTGAGCATACATCACCCTCGACCTGGAGTGCCATCTCCGAGACGGGGATGAGATCCTGCCCCAAGTGAAGGAGTTGAAGTACCTCGGGGTCTTGTTCACAAGTGAGGAAAGAATGGAGGACGAGATCATCAGGCGAATTGGTGCGGCATCTGTGGTGATGCCGATTCTGCATTGATCATCGAAAGGCTAAACTCTACGTTGCTACCCTCACCCATGGTCACAAGCTTTGGGTAGTGACCAAAAGAACTAAATCATGTATCGAAGCGTCCAAAATTAGTTTTCTCCTTAGGATGGCTGGGCTCTGCCTTAGACATTTATCTGGGAGAAACTCGAAGTAGAACCAATGCTCAGAGTCGGATGAGGTGGGTTGGGCATCTGGTCAAGATGCCCCCCCGATGCATGTCCGAATGGTAGGACACGTTGGAAAGACTATGTACTAAGAGGAGCTGGACAAAGTGGCCAGGGAGCGGGAAGTCCGGGCTTTCCCGCTTAGGCTGCTAGAAGATGGATGGACAAATGGATATTTTGGCAATATGGGGTCTGTTCGTACAGAGAAGCTTTGCTTAAACATCTTACAACCGAGAAGAGCTTTTGGACATTGGAATTCACACGGATCTTCGACTCACCCCTTACACCTGCGGAGTACCGAGTCTACAATCACCACCCAAACAAGATAACACCGCACAGATTCTCCTTACCTAGCATTTTCCTCGCTAACGTGCGTTTTTTGGTGAATAAAATGGACTGGTTATGAGTCACATCACCCATTTTTGGACTACATTGGCATACATTTCCCCGGAACATGGCTAAAGGTCGACTATGGACAGAATCTTACAAATCGGATTTGACTACGATAATTCTTAATCCCTGCGATTGACTGGCGACCAGTCCAGGGTGTACCCTGCCTCCTGCCCAAAGTCAGCTGGGATAGGCTCCAGCATACCCGCGACCCTAATGAGGATAAGCGGCATAGAAAATGGACTGATGAATGAATGAATCCTTAGTCCTACTTTGGATTGACAAATACGGTATTAGGCAAATGGTGGTTTGACTGGTTCAGTGTTCAGTAGGCATGCCCAGCATTCCTGCATGTTCCACAAAGGCGGCGCGGAGAATTTGCCAGTACAGCCATTTTTTCCTAAGATTGCCTAACACCAGCCACCCACTGCAGTAAACGTGCACATTTTGGAGTGGCCTTTTACTGTGACCAGCCGGGAGCCAAGGAAAATATTTCTATCAGCAGATACTCGGAACAAACCTTAGTCTAGTCACTTTTCGGAGACACACGGCCGACCTAATAAGTACCATCTCATTTGTGTCTGACGTTAACGACCGATGACGTCCATCAGCCTCCCGCTTTATCGTGTTTGACAGAGGCGAGGTGATCGGACTGGTAAGTCTGTTAAAATATGCGTCAGAAAGTTGACTGGAACTTTGAGAGGCCTCAGGAAGGCAAGGATAAAGGAAGGGCTTCCCGGACACGGAAGGCGAAGCGGCGACCTGCGCGCCGTGTGACATTGCCCGCAGGTCCATCAATCAGCCCCCAAATTAGAGGCGAGATGATCTGACGGCGATGAGCACGACGACGCGCCAAAGGTAGGCTCATTCTGCCCACGTCCGCGTCCCGGCGGGGGCCGCGTTATTCTCGCCGACAAAAGGGAGGAGCTGGTTTGTGCAATCAGTGCCATTCTGAACATATCAAACACTGTAGGTTCATTTTAATTAGAGCGGAATTTGATCACCGCCGTCTCCCGCGGGGGCTTTTGATGTTAATAATACAAGCTGTACCTTAGCACGGCAGAGCCCTCCTTCCAAAGGAGAGCTTGGCGGCGGGCGGTGCTGCCAGCAAACACCGGGAGCTGTCAAGAGAGGCAACGGGTGTCTCCTGTGTCAGGAAGTGGAAGGATGTTCATTGTCTGCGCCACCTCACACCTCCTGATGAAGGTGCTCGCCAGCTTTACTCAGTGGGATGTTTATAACAAAAGGTTTACACACACGAAGCTCTCATTGACCTTGGACAAAAGACGCACGGGAGAAGGGGATGATAGCGACGAGATACCAGCGAGGGAACTGCCCGGTTCGGCTCGGAGAGATCCTCCTGCCGGGAGGGTCATGTGATAACAACGTACCGAGATGGAGGACTGCAAAGGTCATCGGTTGCCGTGGCACCAATTAGCATGGAGACGTGAATTGCAGTCATGTGATATAAACATTCCAGCGCCAAGCCTACGGGCAGGTCGTTAAATGGACAAACAAGTGATGGAATTAGTGAATAATTCAACAAACACAACTGGTAGCGCTGCGGGTAAGCAGAGGAAGGGGGGTGGGAAGCGCACCTACGGCTCACCGAGGACCGCGCTCGGTGCGATCCTGAACCTTGGCTCCGGTACAGGCATCTGCCGCTGGCCTCGCCGCCAAGCCGCCAAAAACATCTGCTTCCGCACACACACACACACACACACACCCACGAAGCATTTTGCCGTGGTGATTGACTCCTAGCAAGCGCCCCGTCGCGCTGGCAGGTGCTGTTGCGCCACGGCTGTCCAAACTTTTTCCAGCGAGGGCCACACAGTGAAAAGTGAAAAGATGCAAAAAAGTGATGCATCCCGCATTTCATCTCATTTGGTGGCAAAGCCTATTCTTATTTTATGGTTGACATTTTTCCCCCATTTTTGCTCTTTTTTCAAACTTTCCAAAAATGTCTTTCTTCTTAAATAAGCTTCATAATGCATAATTTTATTTTCATAATATTCTGCTTTGTTCCCATAACATTATAACCAAACTTTTTTGTTTTTCATACCTAAAAAAATGCATTTTTTGTTAATATTTCAACATTATGCTAGTAAAATGACATTATTTCTTTCTCATAATATTACAAGTTTATTCTCATAGAAGCCTTTTTTTATCTTTATTTTTTGGACTTTATTCTTTAAAAATTGTTTTAGTTTTTAAAAAAATATTTCAACCTTTTTTTCTAAATTTTGACTTTATTCAAAATAATATTAGAAGTTTTTTTTTCTCATAATATTACAGTTTTTAAAAACAACATTATTTTTTATCATAATATTACAAGTTTACCCTCATAAAATTGGGTTTTTTTCATCTTAGAATACACATTTTTTATCTTAATATTTTGCCTTGAAAAATGACTAAATTTTCTTCCATTTCTGTTGTTTTTTTTATACTTATTTCAACCTATTTCTATTTTATTCGACTTTATCCCCATAATATTATAAACAATAATAGTACTAATTAAAAACATTTCCCTAACCAATTTTTTCAAAAATGACAACTTGATGTAAAAGTAATACCTTTAAACAGTAGTTTCGCAAACTGGGGGGCGGGCCCCCTAGGGGCGGGAGGTGTCATGACAGGGGGCTCATGGGGCTAACACTTTTCTCTATTACCATATTTTTCTTGTGGGGTTGGGGTGGAAGTAGGCGGGGGGCGCTGCAAAAAAAGTTTGGGAACTACTGCCTTAAAAAATTCAACATTATGCCACTAAAATGATTATCACTTTACCTTACAACGTTTTTCTTTTAATTTTTTTCATATTTCGACTTGATTTGTTTTTGCTTCTCTTCCAAATACAGCGCAGGTCTTAAATGGTCGGGCCGCCATTTGTTGTTGAAGCCGTGCTTAAATGTCCGATTAAGTAAATATGTCAGGAAATGCACAACGATTTCCAGCCGACAGGTTCTTGCGCTCACGGGCATCTGAATATTCAAATGAGGGGATTAAAGCGCGTGTCGTATTGACATATAATATCACGCGGGCGCTAAACGGCGGCCCCTGTTTTCACTCTAAATGCTGATTTTTGGATCTCCAGGTTGTTTTGCCTCCATTAGCCCCGGTCCGTGGCGCTGGCGTTCCCCCTTGCGTGGCGCTGACAGCACTCTGGGCGCGGCCCGTGGCTATTAGCGGCGCTACAATAACACCTTTTATAACGCCAGCTCACAAACACACATCTAAATGATGAAAACCCCCACCCTCCGCCCGCCAACCCCAGCACCTCCCTCCTCATGGCTGACGAGGACCCCTAACAGCCACTCAAACATCTGCTCGTGACACATCATTTGGGTTTTGGGACGACCGGGCTGCGGAGGAGGGACGCGGCATAAATCAGCTGTTTACTCTCAAACAGAGGTATGCGCCCCCCCACCCCCTTCCTACCCCCGAGTTAGCCAAGTGGCCAAGCGAGCAGGAAGCGAAGGGCGGCAGCGGACATCTGTCGCGGTCGGGGAGCTCTGCGCGCAGATAATGGGATGTCGTGGCGCGCACTCGCTGGCCGTCACCCTGCCGTCCTAATGAAGTGTGGGCGGACCACAAAGGGGGTCTCTCACATGGGCAGAGGCGGTAAACGGGAGCCCCCGGTGACCGCACCCCACCTGCCCGAGCCTTTAAAAAGCATTTCCGCGAGGCTATTAGCAGTGTCGGCGCAAACCGCGCGTGACTGGAAACACACGGGCGAGCGCCCTCCCAGTTGGGCCGCCGTCGGTGTGTGTGCGGCGACCGGTGCTCGCTTCGTGGTTCAAGTGCCGAAGACACCAGCAGATGGAGCTTTCCAGCTGTTGCTTGCCAGTTCGAGAAGGCCCCACTTGACCACTCGTGCGTTGGTTTTATGCGTGGCGTAAAACCGGCAACCGTCCTAATTGCGGCGCTCCCCTCACGAGCAGGTGAAGAGCCTTTCATGTGGCGAGTCAATGTAGCGTTGCTACATCAATGCTTTCAGATGACTACCAGCAGAGCCACATGCTACGCCGCAGAAAGTGCACACATTCACTTAAGTATACAGGAGTACTAGTAGAAGTAGTAATAGTACTTCTTTACTACGGCATTACTGCATAGCAATGCAGCACTTTTTGCATTACGCTTGCTGTTATTCTGGTTATGTTTGCACCACACACTATCAAGGGGCACAGAAAAAAACNCTACGGCATTACTGCATAGCAATGCAGCACTTTTTGCATTACGCTTGCTGTTATTCTGGTTATGTTTGCACCACACACTATCAAGGGGCACAGAAAAAAACATATAGAGATGAGATTTCAGGTCTAAAAGTCATAATATTACAAGGAAAAAATGTAATTTTACAAGAAAAATAATAACATTTTATGAGTAAAAAAATCTTAATTTTACAAGAAAAAAGTCGCAATTTCGTGAGAAAAAAGTTTCTTTATTACCAAGTCAAAATTTTAGGAAAGAAAGTTTAGAAGAAAAAAGTTGTAATTTTATGACAAAAACTATGGAATTTTACGAGAAAAAGTCAAAATATTATGTCAAAAAGTTGTAATATTACAAGAAAAAATATAGTATTTTTATTAGAAAAAAGTTGTAATTGTTTGACAAAAACAATCGTAATTTTACGAGAAAAAAGTTAGAATTTTATGTGAAAAAAGTGTAATATTGGAAAAAAAAATAATTTTTTGACAAAAACTATCGTAATTTTACAAGAAAAAAAGGCATAATTTAATGAGAAAAAGTTTTTATATTGCAAGAAAAATTTTGGAATTTTATGAAAAAGTTGCTATTTTACAAGAAAAAAGTGGTAGCTAATATTCCAAGAAATATTTCAACTTTTTATGACAAAAATGTAATTTTACAAGCAAAAAGTTGTGATTTTCATGAGAAATAGTTCTAACATTGCAAAAGAAAAACGTGATTTTTTTAATTGCATTATTTTACATAAAAAAAGTGGTAGTTAAAATAAAAAAAAACAAAAATTGTCATTTCACAAGAAAAAAGTTGTGATTCTGTGAGAAAAAAGTTGTAATTTTAAAGAAAAAAATCGTAATATTATGAGACAAACAATAGTAATTTGATGAGAAAAAGGTCGTAATTTTACAGGAAAAAGGTCAGAATTTCATGAGAAAAAGTCATAATTTTACAGGTAAGAGGTTATAATTTCATGAGAAACACGTTGTAGTTCTACAAGAAAAAAAGTTGTAATTCACCTAAAAGCCCACGGCGGGCCAAATCTGCCCCCGGGACTTCGTCTTGGGATAAAGCCTCAAAAGGGCCAAGTCCCTTGTTTCACTGGGACAGGCAATGCGACGTGATGAAGCGATACGGAAACCGAGCATTTGAAAGCCTCGGGACGCTCGCGCTAGTCGCCGCCCAGAAGCGCTTGGCTGTGACAAGCACGCGGCGGACGTGAAGCCTCTCGGCGGGAACAGAAATGGGGCATTTTGGCGTCCCAAGACTTCACGCAGAAATGATTTTTTGCTTATAAAAATCCTCCCTCACACCGGCGGTGATGGGCCGCGCTCGTTTTTCACCTGCAGCCGCCACGTTACGACTTCATTGCTTTCCACAGGCCGCGGGAAGAAGGATCGCAGCTTTCGAGCCTTGTCCGCCGGGAGACAAATGGAGTCACAACCCCCCGCGGCGGTGCCGATTCTGTCAGGAAGTCGGCAGTTACCCGGCGCCATTACCTAAGGTGACGTGATGGATGCCGCGCCTCCCCGCCGAGGCAAGGGTCAGCCGGCTGACAGATGAGGCACGCCGGCTCGGCCTCACGCCAGCCTGATTGGAGCGTAGCGGTACCTGATTAGCACCGGGCCGTGCGGTAATTAGGGCAGGAGCCTCTCAGAAACTGGACCGCTCTGACACCTTGGCCTCCGTCCAGCTTGCTGGTCACCTGGAGAGAAGTGACACCAAATGAGCGAGCGCGTCACCTTCTCGTCCATCACCGGGAAAAGCGCTTGTGCACGCAAACAAGCCCAGGAAATACAAGCGGGTCTTGGGTTACGGCACCGCGGACCCAGAAATCCAATCAAAGCTGTTAGTTTTTCCTTTACTATCGCCTTTCATATGTTTACATTATATTACTCAAAAGTGTAAGAAAATCAGAAATGTTATATTACTAAAAAAATGAAAAAAATGTAATTACTTAAAAACAGTTGAAATTTTATCTGTTTCATTTTGTTTTTATTTTGTTTTAAATTTATTTTACTTGTTAAAATTGTTGGTATTTTTATATTATTACTAAAATTTTTTAAAAAGAAATTAATTTAAAAAGAGATGAAATTGTATTTTTTTTCACATTTATTCTCTTTGTTAAAATTATTGGTATTTTTATATTATAACTAAAAAAACTAAAATAATTTAAAAACATTTGATTTAATTTTTTAATGTTGTTTTTTTTCCATTTTCTTTTACATTTTATTTGGTAAAATTGTTGGTATTTTTATATCATTACTAAAAAAAAAAAATTATTTAAAAACAGTTGAAAATTTTTATTTTTTCATTTTGTGTGGTTTTTTTACATTTATTTCATTTGTTAAAATTGTTGGTATTTTTATAATATTAATAAAAAATTAAACTATTTCAAAAAGACTTTTTATTTTCTCAATTCTTCTTTATTTTCTTCCATTTATTTGCTGAAATGTTTCCTACGGCACAGTGGAAAAAAAGACAGCAAAATAAAATAATTAGAAAAAGACAAAAAGACACTTTTTGTTTTTATTATTTACATTTCTTTTATTTGATAAAATAAAAGAAAATAAAAAATAAAAAAGAATAAAATAAATGTAAAAAGAGACTTGTAAAATATTATACTAGTTTGTTTTTTATTTTCTTACATTTGTTTTATTATTGCAAAACAGCCCAAAAAATTATTTTATCATTAATTGTTACTTCTTTTTTTTAACATGTATTTTATTTGTTAAAATGGTTACTATATTTGTATTAAATTACTAAAAACAATAAAATGCTTTTTAAACCACACTTAGAAATTATTAAAATATTATTTTGTAGATGATTTAAAATATTTTATTTCAATAAATGTCGTTTTATTTGTCACATTTGTTTTATTTGTTAAAACGTTTGATATATTTGTGTTACATTACTAAAAAGTACTAACCAAATAAATTCATCAAAAAATGTATTTAATTAATAAATGTTATTTTATTGTTTTTGTTCTTATTTTTTATACTTTTATTTGTTACAATGTTTCATACATTTATTTTATTAAAAATATTGACAAAATACAAAAAATACATTAAAAATTAATTTTATTTGATTTCTTTTGGTATTTATTTTACTTATTTGATATTCATCAAGTATTACTAAAAATAATATTAAAGGAAAACATTTAATATGTCATATGTATGTCAAAGACACTTGGATTTTAGTCATATTATTTGTTTACATTTATTTTGTTCAAATGTTTCATATATTTCAATTACTAATTTAAGAATTCAACATTTACAAATATTTTACTTTATGAGTTTTAGAAAGAAAAATTTGGAAAATTTAAAACTACAGCACAAATGGAGAACTACACAAGAAAAGTCCAAACATTATGAGGAAAAAATTGCAATGTTATGAGTAAAATAAAATAAAAATATTTTACGAGTTGATACTTTTATTGAAGAAAAAACTCCCTCCGGTCCTATGAAAGCGAGAGTAATAACTAAGCGGTGCTTTTATGGATACTGGACTGTAATTTAGGCATCAGGCCCGACTTACACCAAACCTGACCGTCTGGGACGACGTAAGCCGGAGACGGCCGGAAACACCGAGCGGTCTGGAAGCGGCGTGGAAAAAGAGATTCATCTGCTGCTAATAAAAGGCGACAGACACCCACAGGAAGGTGCGGCTCCACGTCGGGAAGGACGGCTCGGATTGGCGCGCCCATCTGCCGAGTTATTAATATTCATCATCCCTGGCAGGTTGGAGGGGCGCCCCGGTGATCAGAACGCACACATCAAGGTAATAACGCGCAATAAGCCCGCGGCGGTCCGTTTGAAGCAGGTGAAGTGGGGGGGGGGCTTTTTCCTTCAGTGAATTACGGCCCGCTGATCAGGGAAGGAGCGAAGAACGGCGGCTGACAAATGGGAGCTAAGCAAAAGGCAAACAACCTGCAGGAAGCTTTGTCAACGCGGCGGCGGGGGAAGAAAAGTAAATGCGTTGGCGGCGCCGAAGTCCCCGGCTCAGCAGCTTTGGGGTCCGAGACGCGAGAAGTGATGGGTTGATTTATCACAAGGGAAACCGAGCCACAAAGTACAATTTTCTACCCGGGCCAACAACAATAATTCACAATGATGGCGTCTCCCGATAGCGGCGGACGTCGCTGTTGGGGGGGGGGGCAGGTAACCCCGTCCCCAGGCATTAGGAACTGCTGGAAGAGCTGGGATAGAAACTTGCTGCGCTGATAAAATAAGACAAATGGCTTTGACTGGGGCAGGGTGGCCAAAGTGCCATTTGGGGCTCATGGCTGGTTTTTTATTGCCTCACGGGACGTTTTAAACAAATACTACATATAACAAATTCGGTAGTCATTTTACATGATGTAATTGCAGCTGTATTTGAAATGCATGAAGTGTAAATATTAAAACAATAATAGTCCTCTTAATAATATTTATCATTATTATTTTATGTACAATTATCCTTGATAGTTATTTCCCAAAATTATTATTATTAATAACAATAACTGTTATTATTGGCATTATTATTATTATTATTATTATTGCCAGTAAAAGTATTATTTTTGTCATTATTAGTATTATTATAGATAAATTATATATATTATCTAGTATTATTAATAATATTATTATCATTTAGAAAAATAATTCTTCAAATAATGATTATGTAAAAAATCACTATTATGCGGAAAAATCTCTTAGCATGAAGTTGAAATATCAAAGAAAAAATGTCAATACAATTACAATAAAGTTTTAATTTTTGGAAAATCAGGTTGCAAAATATGTGTATTACTATGGAAATAAATTCAAAATATTTAGGGAATATTGTTATCATTCCTTAAAAAAATATAAAAATAAAATAAAATAAAGAAACAGCTGTAATTTTGTGAGAATAAATTCCAAATATTAGGAGGAAAAAGTTGTAATTCTGCCGAAATAACATCATAATATAATGAGGAGGAAAAAACGGCATTTTACTGGCATAAAGTTGAAATATTTAAAAAAAGTTTATTTTTTTGAACATGTAATATCATAAGAAACAAAACGATAAAGAATAATAAAGAAAAAAGAAAATTCGGTTGTGGAAAAACTTATATTCAAATTATACTAGGAATAAAATCATAATTACCAGAACAAAACATAATAGAAAACTGCAATAGTTGGAAATTTTCAACAAAAACAGCAGAAATGGGAAAACCAAAGAGCTGAAATTTTACATTTATAAAGTCAAAATATTAAGAGAAAAATAACAGCATTTTAGTGGCATAAAGTTGAAATATGCTTTTCTGTTAAGTTGTAATATTATAAGAAACAAATGAATAAAGTTGTATTTCTTGGAAAATTAGGTTGTGGGAACACGTGTTGCAAAAGTAAAGTCAAAATTTAAAATTGCTGGGAAAAAAAACCAAAAAAAGCATTTTATGAGAATAAAGTCTAAATGTTAGGAGAAAGTCTCAATTTTATGAGAACAAACTGGAAAAAAAATAATTCCATTTTAGAAAAATATGAACAAAAGAAACAAACAAAACCAAATAATGTATTCCAAAAATTAAAATATTTCAGGAATAATATTATGGGAATAAAGTCATAATTATGAGAAAAAATGTGCAAGAAGTGCATTGGAAGATAAAAACAATAACAGCAGAAATGGACAAAAACAGATTGAGAATAAAGTCCAAATTTTACGAGAAAAAAAGTCATATTTCAAACAATAAAAGAATCATGAGAACGAACTTGGATTAGGAGGAAAAGCAATCTTATTTTCGCAGCAATTATTTAAAGTTGAAATGTTAAAGGCTCTCCGCGACCCTAATGAGGATAAGCGGTATAGAAAATGAATGAATGAATGTTAAAGGCGCCTCCGTGAATCACCACCTTATCGTGGTGGACGGGTTTGAGTGCCCGGGTGATTCTAGGAGCTATGTTGTCGGGGGCTTTATGCGCCTGGTAGGTTCTCCCAAGGCAAACAGGTTCTAGGTGACGGGCAAGACTAAGAGTGATTCAGAAGACCCTTATGATTAAAACTAAGAGGAGTGACCGCACCTCGACCGGATGTGGGACACTGGGGCCTCACCCTGGAACCAGGCCTGGGTGAGGGGTTCGCAGGCGAGCGCCTGGTGAACAGTCCTTCACCTGTGGGACCTGCCCAGGCCCTGGAGACCCAACACCTGCAGGGGCAAGCATAAGGTTCTGGTGCCATGCGATTTGGGCAGTGGTCGAGGGTGGGTGTCCGGGCGACCTGGCCTTCGGGGCCCAAATCTGGTTCTTAGGACATCGAATGTCACTTCTCTGGTGGGGAAGGAGCCCGAGCTTGTGGAAGAGGCAGACACATTCCGACTAGATATAGTCGGACTCACCTCAACCCACAGTTTGGGCTCTGGAACAAAATTACTTGAGAGGGGCTGGACATTGTTCTACTCAGCTCGCCGCCTCTCCCCTGCAGCAACTCCAGAGGTGGGCTTATTAATAACCCCCCGGCTTGATGCCTCTGTGCTGGAGTCATCCCCGGTGAACGAGAGGGTTATTTCCCTACGCCTTCGGGCTGGGGAAAGGGTCCTGACTGTGGTGTGTGCATTCACGCCGAGCGGCAGTACAGAGTACCCAGCCAACGCCCATGTGGGCAATGAGAATGTGACTTGGAGAGGCGTGGTTGGGAGGAACGGCCTTCTGATCTGAATCTGTGCGGTGTGTTGTTGTTGGACTTCTGTGCAAATCACAATTTGTCCATAACAAACACCATGTTCGAACATAAGGATGTCCATAAGTGCACTTGGCACCAGGACACCTTAGGTCGCAGGTCTATGATCGACTTTGTGGTCATATCATCAGACCTGCGTCCGCATGTTCTGGACACGCGGTTGAAGAGAGGGACTGAGCTGCCAACTGACTACCACCTGGTGATGAGTTGGATTAGATGGCGGCGAAAGATGATGGACAGACCTGGTACACCGAAACCCGATGTTCTGGGAACCTCTGGCAGAGTTTCCCGTTCGTCGAGTCTTCAACTCTCATCTCTGGCAGAGCTTCGCCTGCATCTCCAGGGTGGACAGGGATATTGAGTCCGAATGGGCCGTATCTCGTGCCTTCATTGCTGAGGCAGCCAGTCGTCCTATCAAGCATGGATGGCTTGCAGGACTCACGAAGCAGCTGACAAGTACCGGCAGGCCAAACGGCACGTGGCATCGGCGGTGGTCGAAGCAAAAACAGTTCACAGTTTACAGTGTGAACGGGGGCTTGCTGAGGATATAGTTTGTCGGTGGAAGGAATACTTTGAGGCCCTTCTCAATCCCACTGACATACCTTCCGTAGAGGAAGCAGAGTCTGAGGATACGTACGTGGACAGTTCTATCACCGTGGCTGAGGTATTTGGGGTAGTTAAAACACTCCCCAATGGCAAGGCCGCGGCAGTGCATGCGTTTCGTTCTGAATTTCTCAAGGCTCTGGATGTTGGAGGACTGTCTTGGCTGACATGCCTCTACAACATTGCACGGAAGTCAGGAACAGTACCTCTGGACTGGCAGACCGGGGTGTTGGTCCCCATTTTTAAAAGGGGTGACCGGAGGGTGTGTTCCAACTATAGGGGGATCACACTCCTCAGCCTCCCTGGGAAAGTCTACTCCACGGTGCTGGAGAGAAGGGCACAACTGTTAGTCAAACCTCGGTTACAGGGGTTGCAATGTGGTTTCATCCCAGTCGCGGAACACTGGACCAGCTCTACACCCTTTCAAGGGTACTGGAAGGTATTGTGAGAGTACATGTGCTTTGTAGACTTGGAGAAGGCAATTATGAGAATAAATTGTGCAAGAAGTTCAAATAAAAAAAAACACTTAAAAAAATTGGTAGAAATTAAAAAAAATGTAATTTTATGAGATTAAAGTCAAAATATCAAGAGAAAAAAGTCATATTTTAAGGGAAAAAAGTAGCAATTATGAGGTCGAATAATCTTATATTCATTGTATAGAGTTGAAATATTAAAGAAAAAAACATGTTTTTTAAGTTGTAATATTGTGAGAAAAGATTAGGAAAATTTGGTTGGAGGAAAAAGTCAAATATGGTAAAAAGTAAAAAGAAAAATTAAACGGAAAGTAATAATAATAATAATTTTTTTAACCTATATGCTAACTTCTTAGCTTGCTGTAACCAATATACATATTATACAATGTAAATATACATAGAAATTCCGTTTATATTTAATACCAAAGTTGCATCCTTTCATGCTCCAGGTTGTGGCCCTTGCAGGATAAAGTTCTCCGCAGATGAAGCCCTGCCGCTTAAGCTCCAGCCGGACTCGGAAGGGGAATATCTGCTGCGGCCGTTCCCGGTCGACGAGGACACGCGAGTAAACAAAACGGTGTTTGCGCCGTCGCAGCTAAAAACGCTTGGGTGTGTTTGCGCTAAAGCCCGGCAGCTAGCTCAACAGACGCAGCGACACATGGCTGGCGGACAGGACGGGTCGCGCTTAGGGTTGAACTTTCGGAGCGTAATACCGGATGATCTTGCTCGTGTTGTTGTGAGAAAAAAAACAAAGAGGACATTTTGCACGGCGCTCCATCCTGCCTGTCTGCAATTCATGTCCCACTTTTGATGAGTGCACGTGGCTGCGAGCGACGTGCACAAGGACACGGAGGTGTATGGCTAATGCGGCATGAGGGCCCCCGCGCTGGATCACATGTGCAGGACGTGGCCCAAAGCGGGGAGGACGACGAGGTGAAGAGAGGAGAGTCGCCGTTAGGAATCATAGTCCCTGCAACCCCCCGCCCCCTCAGGAGGGTGGCGTATGAGTGTGTATGAGTGCATGGGGGTGGGTGGGGGTTGGGGGGCTTGTAAGGGCCCTGCAGGGACCACGGCTTCTGTTGTCCCCAAATCCAGAGCCATGTGCTGAGCTTGGCAGCCGGTCCGTTCTGTGCCGGCCTCAGGTTGCTCTGCAAGGGGGGACGGGGTGGGGGTGTGGGTGACGGGGGGGATTCACGAGCTGAATTTGGTTTGTCCACTGGTGCCATTTTGGATATATTCTCGCTGGGAAAAATCAGGGTCAAATATTTGTTGACAATTGGTTGTCACGCCCGCGCCCTGTTGTCCTCCATCCTGTTTCTAGGCGGCCTGAGGTTGCCCGGCCCCCCAAATGGTGGGCAAATGAACTGGCATCCTGGATTTTATTATACTTTATCACGAAAGCTTTCTAGTAGACATTAAATTTATCGTACGGACCGCCTGCAAGTCCCCACCAGGTTCTTTTTTTCTTGTTACAGACAGCAGAAAGTTGAAATAGTTGAGCAAACAAGAACAGAAATGAAAAAACTAAATTTTGTTGTTACAAAATACAAAAGGAAAAATTTGCTATTTTTTAACAAGTTGTATGAACAAGTTGTATGGTGGTATGGCTTAGGTTGCTGGTTCGATCCTAGATCCTGTTGTAATGGTTCAACACAATAATATCTATTTTTAACAGTCACTCTGCATGTTTACAAATTTTTTTAGTCAGTCTATTCATGAAATATAGGCTATGTACTAGGACTTTTCTAAAAATTCCCACATTTTTTGTACCTCAATATTTTCTGACATTTTTCCCACTGAAAATGAATAGGCAATTACAATGTTGTGCCTTATTGGTGGAAATTCATTTTACATGTGACATTCCACATTCCGGTTGCTGGTTCGATCCTAGATCTTGCTGTAAAGTTGCAACATATTTATATCCATTTTTAACAGTCAGTCTGCATGTTTAGTTAATTTTTAGACTTCTTAGTCAGTCTATTAAGGAAATGTAGGCTGTCTACCAGAGTTTTTCGAAAAATTCCCCACTTTTTTGGTACTCAATATTTAATGCGACATTTTTCCCATTGGAAACGAATGGATAATTACAATGCAGTGCCTCACTGGTGGAAATTTATTTTACATTGGACATTTCACAAAAACATTCTGTTCGTTCCATGCAAGATGGTACAGCTCAGGTTGCCTACTTGACAGTTGCTGGTTCGATTCTCTGTCTGCGAATAGATTTCAACATTCAGTCTGCTTTTCAGCACCCACAAGCAATTGCATTTCTACAGCAACTGCTTCACCTAGTTCTTCCCAAAAACCACAACGTAGGTACACCCCCCCTGCTTTAACGCCGCATATTCCACCTTCCACCAGGCACCCCGACTCCCATGACGCTGCGTCAGACCACATCACACACCTCAGCTTTTCTCGCAAACTAATCCGCATGAAGTGCTGATGGCCAATTAAAGGAAATAATTAATTGGACTGCACCTGCAAAGTTTTCTCCCTCCCCCATCCTTGGAGTCTCATGACTGTGACGTGACCTCGTTAATCCTTTCCAGCCCCAGACAAAGTCTACTTACAGTCCACGGCTGTAATCTACAGTGCGAAGAAACGGCAGAGAGACGTCCCCCGTTTAATTAGAAAGCTCACGCAGGAGGCTGGACTCCGGGAGCTTCATTTAGATCTCATTTGTCGAAATGACAGCTCCTTTTTAGGGATGCAACTTGAAGGCTTTCATTGTAAAGCGCCACACGTTCACTCGTTCGTTGGTTTAAGAGGGGAGATCTTCAGTTAGCCAATAAAGGTCTTTTATATGCTCAAGTGAATTTTGCCAGGAAAAGGTGTCACGTTATTGAAACTGATTTGGGGGGAATTAAAGATGAGGAGGAATTTTTAATGAGGTTTCAAAAAGGCTACCTGGCTCACGCAGAGATGCCGAGTGTGTGTCACCGTGACCACACATCATTAAACAGCACAGTGGAGATCCTTCAGCTTGTCTCGTTATCATCAGCATTTAAATCCCCTCGAATAATCTTTGACATAAAAACTTTTTCTAATTAGAAGCAATGTGCGGCCAATCACAAAAGTCTCCCCACTCCAAAAATATAAATATATATATTTTGAGATATGAAATATGAAATACACATTCCGGATCCAATGATCCAAGGGAACAAAAACTATGTATATACATTTAGAAAAGAAATTAAAGAAAAACTAGAAACAATTTTAAACATTTTCTTATGGGCCTGCCAGTTCCTTACTTTTGGCCTATCATTGTATCCTTGCAGGTCGCTTGCATGTTTAATGCACGGTATGGCCTGATGGACTGATTCCTAATAATGTGCCTGTTCTCAACTTGAATAAATTGCATTGCCATGGTTGCACACAATCTTACCAGTGCAGGCCCATAAAAAAATTAATCTGATGTATCTGAACATGGGAAATGGGATTATCGATGCTCCGTTGAAACTAGTGCCAAACATGCAATCTGATTCTGATCCAAATCACAGCCGCCACCCTGGTAGATCGAATGGACCTTGTGGCTAAACCGGAATCTCTTGTTCACAATCCCACCCCGTGACCATCCCCAAAAAAGTATCTATCTATCCACCATAGCCCAGTTTCTTTTCTCAGAGCTAGCCTGTGAACGTTTAACGTTTAACCTTGGAACTGGAAGACCGGGAAGTTTGGAGCTACTGAGACTGAGATAACCTGGACCCGGACAACATGGATGGATGGGTGAGAAATTCAGAATAAATATACAGTTACTAGATCTGGGATAAGGCTTCACTAACTTCTACCAGTGAAAACATTCTGGATCCAAGGGAACGAAAACGCTGTATTCTCATTTAGAAAATATATATATTTTTTAACTAGAAATTGCTGTAAAAAATTATGGGCCTGCCCTTCGCTTACCTCTTTCCCGTCGTTGTATCCTTGCAGGTTGCGGCATGTTTAATGCACAGTAACGGAATTCTAATAAAGAGTCAGTTTTCAACTTTGGGCATCAATTTCATCGCCATGGTTACGCACGTTACCAAATATAAACAGTCCTACTTTCCCATCAAAACCTATGCATTGCTTGCAGGCCCATAATAATACTTGATCTGTTGTATCTGTACATGTGAAATGAAATAATCCATATTTCATATAATTTGTTGCCAAATGTGCCATCTGGTTTCGATCCAGATGGCACAATTGGTAGACCTTGTGGCTAAACCAGAATCTCTTGTTAGGGTCACAACCCTGCCATAGCCCAGGTTTTTTCCCACAAACCTGTCGTGATTTACGTCTGTAAACAGGACCATCATTGTGATTGCTATGTGGTAGTCAGACGGACAGGTGTCAAACATTCCTGCTTTGCTCATTTTACAGCCAAACTTCTACATGTCGCCAAGATGGTCAACTATCAAGCGCCCGCACGAGCCAACCTGTTCAGTCAGTTTTATCCGAAATTAGCACCCACACTACACTACCCATAACCCACTTCCCATAACCTTGACATAAAAAATGTCAATATTATGGGAGTAAACCTACATTACTAAAAACTCCACATTTTGGACTGTCCTTTTGTTGTGGCCAGCCTAAAGCACACAAATTAGCATCTTGATATGCTACACCTGTGAGGTGGATGGATTACCTCAGCAAAGGAGAAGTGCTCCGTAACACAGACTTAGACAGATTTGTATTTGACATAGGCCTTTATAGAAATTAGGTTAATTAATTTAAAATATGCATTAACTCAATTAGAGTATTGTTAAAACACAGTGTTAAGTTAATTTTTAGAAATTGCCACCCCAATGCTTGAGCCCAATGGAAGCTGCTAGCAGCTTTTAACAATGTCTATTAGGGACAATTATGGGCCCCTAGAGACGGATATGTACATCAGGAGACTTCACCCTACTTGGCTGAGGGCGGAGCGGAGGACTTTAGAAATCCCTGTTGTATGACTTTTCCCCATCTGGGGTTGGTGACCCTGAACGTGAGAAATAAATGTTTATTGTATTTGAAAGGATGTACTTGCATTATTATGATATATTTCGTAACATTAATGGTTTATTTGGTCTCAACAAATTGTTGACAGTAATATTGTTTATGTGTGACGGTCTGATGAAGAGTATGGGGGAAACACTTTGTGCTCAGGCCCAATCAACACTGTTAACAGCTTTAAGCAAAGTTTTTTTGTTTTGTTTTTTTTCCCTTTGTTGACTGGAGTGGATGTACAAGGCGAGAGCTCTGCTGAGGATACTATAAACTACAACTATTTTGGTGCTTTTGTGATTACATTTCATGAACACAAGATCCCAACTGGTTGCTGATTCCCTCAACCCTAACTTGGATTGGCGAGAGGTACAGATTCCTTGAAATAAACGAGTTACGTGTGCTGAAAGCTGCTAGGAAGCCAAGATAACCGGCTAATTGCTGAAGTTTAAAGCAGTTGCCTAGCAACACTGCCAAACAAAAGGATGTAAAAGATGCTGGCACTGGATACATGGTCTCAAAGTCACAAGCGCAGTACA
The DNA here is from genome assembly GCA_024372805.1 of Oostethus manadensis. NCBI lineage: Eukaryota > Metazoa > Chordata > Actinopteri > Syngnathiformes > Syngnathidae > Oostethus > Oostethus manadensis. The sequence goes on along the minus strand of QODF01000088.1, from coordinate 1,555,533 downwards.
ATCGCAGAATGGCAGTCTCATGGAAAAGATCCTAGGGGTCCATGGTGATGTCATAAACCTTATGGAGGAAAATAGAGCACTGAGCAAAGAAACTAAAGCTCTAAAAGAAGAAATCGAGAAGTTGCAAGACAAAAATGTTGCGTTGTGTGCTGCTCTTAAAGAGGTTAAAAACCTTATGGCAGATAATAAAGCACTGATATCAAGCCTTTGCAGGATAATATAAAGCCACTATTGGAAGAAAATGCTGCCTTGCGCGCTGCTCTCAAGGAAGCTAAAAACCATATGAAAGAAAATACAGCATTATGCAAGGGTGTTAGAGTTCTGCAGAATGATATCAAGACATTATTGGAAGACAATGCTGCCTTGCGTGCTGCCCTCAAGGAGGTTAAAAACCCCAAGGAAGTAAATCATGCATTATGCAACGTCAGTGCTCTACAGGATGACATCAGGACACTATTGGAGGATAATGGCGCCTGGCGGACAGCTTTGGAGGAAGAAAAAGAAGCAAAAGATAACATCACTGAGCAAATGAAAACTATAACGGATGAGATGGATCAGAATTCACGAATGAATGATGTGATCCTCACAGGGCTCAGAATTACACCCGGGACAAAAGATAGGGAAGCTCATAACAGAGGAGAAGCAGATGAAATGAATGTTCCTTCAGCAAAGCAACAGATTGTCAGCTTCCTGCAATCAAAGGAGGTGGATGTAGATATCAACACCATTGATACTTGCAGCCCACTGTATGGCAGAAACAACACCACACCTGTCGTCATCAAGTTCACCAACAGGGAATTCAAAACTGCACTGCTGAAACAGAGGAAGAACTTGAAAGGCACAAATGTCTACTTAAATGAGCATCTGACAAAACGCAACGCTGACATCGCCAAGAAAGCACGAGACTTGAGAAGCAGGGAAAGATACAAAGTACTTGGAGCACCAATGGAAAAATATACATCAAGCTACATGGAGGTCCAGGAGAAACAGGAGTGCTGGTTGTCAAAGATATCAACGATCTGGATACAGTGAGGGAAAAAACTATTTGAACCCTAGCTGATGTTGTAAGTTTGCCCACTAACACAGAAATGATCAGTCTATAATTTCAATGGTAGATTTATTTGAACACTGAAATACAACAATGACCAAAAAAATCCAGAAAAATGCGTTTCAAAAAGAGTTATAAATTAATTTCCATGAAGGAAATAAGTATTTGATCCCCTGTCCGTCAGCAAGATCTCTAGATCCCAGGTGGATCTTATACAGGTAACAACCTGACATTGGCAGCCCTCTCAGCTCGTTACCTGTATAAAAGAGACCTGTCCACAGAAGCAAACAATCAATCCAGATGCCAAACTCTGCACCATGGCCAAGACCAAAGAGCTTTCCAAGGATGTCAGGGACAAGATTGTGGACCTACACAAGGCTGGAATGGGCTACAAGACCATCGGCAAGCAGCTGGGTGAGAAGGTGACAACAGTTGGTGCAATTATTCGCAAATAGAAGAAGCATAAATTAACTGCCAATCTCCCTCGGTCTGGAGCTCCATGCAAGATCTCACCTCGTGGAGTTTCAATGATAATGAGAACGGTGAGAAATCAGCCCAGAACCACTCGGGAGGAACTTGTCAATGATCTCAAGGCAGCTGGGACCACAGTCACCACAAAAACAGGTGGTAACACACTACACCGTGAAGGACTGAAATCCTGCTGTGCCCGCAAGGTCCCCTTGCCCAAGAAAGTCCATCTACAGGCCCGTTTGAAGTTTGCCACTGAACATCTGACTGATTCAGAGGAAGACTGGGTGAAAGTGTTGTGGTCAGATGAGAGCAAAATTGAGCTCTTTGACATCAACTCAACTCGCCGTGTTTGGAGGAGGAGGAATGCTGCCTATGATCCAAAAACACCGTCAAATATGGAGGTGGAAACATTATGCTTTGGGGGTGTTTTTCTGACAAGGGGACAGGACAATTACATCGCATCAAAGGGAGGATGGATGGGGACATGTACCGTCAAGTGTTGGGTGAGATGGGTCGTGGTTGGGTATTCCAGCATGACATGATCCAAAATACACGGCCAAGGCAACAAAAGATTGGCTCAAGAAGAAGCATATTAAGGTCATGGAGTGGCCTAGTCAGTCTCCAGACCTTAATGAAGGCTGAAGTTGGAGTTGCCAAACATCAGCCACGAGTGACTTGGAGAGGATCTGGAAAGAGGAGGGGGCCAAAATCCAAACCTTGTGGCCAACTACAAGAAACGGCTGACCTCTGATTGCCAACAAAGGTTTTGCCACCAAGTACTGAAGCACGTTTTTCCAAGGGATCAAATACTTATTTCCTTCATGGAAATGCAAATTATTTATAACTCTTTTTGAAACGCATGTTTCTGTTGTTTTTTGTTTGTCATTGTTGTCTCTCAGTGTTCAAATAAACCTACCATTGAAATTATAGACTGATCATTTCTTTGTTAGTGGGCAAACTTACAAAACCAGCTGGGGTTCAAACAGTTTTTTTCCCTCACTGTACACACTAAACGTCATATAATCATGACAACAAGGATAAAAGAGGATACAATACAGAAAACAGTAAGAGGGATTACATTTAATAATACCAACATTGAAATTAACGTTGAAAGAGCACGCTCTTATTAAAAGTATTAAAATCAGGAACTCATGTACTTCCATTTAATGACACTCACAGTACAACACCAAGACACCAACATGTTGATCCGGAAATCAACAGGGGAAGAGGTAAGGAAAGAGGAGGATATAAAAGGGGAAAAACATTTTTTTTAAAGAAAAATATGTTATATGCATTTATGTGTAATATACTGTATATGTGTATGTATGTATGTGTACATATGAATGTATGTGTGTATGCATGTACATACACGGTATGTGTGGGTATGTATTAGTAAATCATGTGAGAAGGGGGTAGGATTAAACAAGCTCTGCTTCTTCCTACTCCTTTTCGGACATGTGGAACTGAGGAATGTAACATGAATCCTTCTTTGTACAATGTATGCATGTTCCATACAAATTAAACCAAACCAAGTGCGCAAGTGACAAATATAGCCCCTTAAGTGTGGATATACCCTAGAATTTTAAAAATCCCTGCCTTTATAGTTTATGTATGATAATGATATAGTGGCCTGATGAAGAATATGGTGCAAACACTTTGTGCTCAGGCCCTATCAGCGCTGCTAACAGCTTTAAGCAAAGTTCACAAGGGATGAATATGCTGGGGGCGGAGCGTGGAATTTTACAAATCTAGATTTGTAGAAATCCCTGCCTTTATAGCTTTTGTGTGATGACAGTATTGTGGCCTGATAAAGAATATGCTGGAAACACTTGGCACTCGGGCCCAATCATTGCTGCTGGCAGCTTTAAGCAATATCCACAATGGAGAAATATGCCCTCTAAGAAAGGATGTGGAAATGACAGAGGGGGGAGCATAGTATTTTAGAAATCTCTGCCTTTCTACTTTATGTGTGATGATGATGATATCCTGGTCTGATGAAGAATATGGTGCTCAGGCTCAATCAACACTGCTTGCAGCTTGAAGCAACTTCCACAAGGGATTGTTGCAATTGTAAAGATGAAAATTCACACAGATGATAGCTGACAAATGCAAAACGTTACACCTTGCACCCTGCGTGTGTGTGTGGACCAAACACCGAGCAACGGCGTGGATTATTTACTGGAAACAAACAAATGACTGCAGAGTGAGCTATTTCGCTGCTGAGCTGAGGGAGCCCCCCCCCATAAACTAACCCCCAAACCCCCCAACTTTCGAAGTGAGGAAGGAGAGCGAAAGGAGCCACCAGCAGATGACGGGCCTCTGCGCCACACCTACTCATGTGGTCCAAGCTTCTCTCCACCCCTCTTCAGAGGCACCTAATTATGAAAACCCTGACTCATTTACATGGCTGTGTTTGATCTAAATGACTCCCCAAACCACACCAAATTAGGATCATCTGTGAATGTAAAACACTTTTTCACCCCCACCACTCTCCTCCATCCACCCCCTGGTCCCCGCCCCCCTTGCTCGCCGTCCCGTTCGCTGTTCTTCCAGCGAGCTCTGCAGGGCACATGTTCAGATGATAAAGGAGGGATTTGCAGTTTCTTAACGTCCTCTGGAGACCCGCGCAAGGCACCCAAGTCACCCACAATCATCTCCGGATCTGATCTGCGCCTCCCCTCACCCCCAAATTAGCTCGACTGATTCCCTGCACCGGCAGCACATTAATTACAGTCTGCCAATGACCGGGCCCAGCTAATTGCCGGCGCTTATTATGCATTCATGTTGTCATCGCGTACATCATCTTTCTCTATCATACCCCCCACCCCCCCATTGTCAGCGAGCGCACAACGGGATTCCTTGCCAACGTAAACACCCATCGAGGAAGCCCGTTGTGCAAGATCAAACTGTCAATCTGGCCTTCAAAAGAACGATGGCGGTTGAATGTAGAAAGCAATCTAACTGGTAACAGAGAAACCCCCCGGTGAACTCCTGGCTAGCGACACTCAATACCATCCAAATCCAGAGCAAATGGGTCGCAGGCGTTTGCTGACAGTCTGTCAGGGTGATTGATGGCTCGTGATGGAGGACCGGAGGGGTGGGGGGCTGGAGCATACCTGAGGCGGGCACCTCCGAGCAGAGGCGGATGTCACCCGGGTGGCACCGCCGGTGCGCACAGTCGCCGCAGATTGTTGAACCCAGATCAAACATCTCCCCGCAGATCTTTGAACAGGCAGCCAAACTGAGGAGAGCGCTGCTATTCTGAGAAGTTTGTTTTCATGCCTTCTGTTGTGGTTTGACTGGGCGGGCTCGGGCCCCCGCCGCCACCTTCTCCCTCGCCCCCTTTCCCCAAATCCACCAAACCTGGATCCAATAAGTTGCAGTATCTGAATGCGGCTGTGCGGTTGGCAGAGGTGGGACGCTCCCGTCCACCTATTGCTCCCCCGTCGCTCTTCAGCCTGCAAGCCAGGTGCTCGGCGGCCTAATTGGCATCAAATGCACGAGTTAGCTTAAAGCTACGCTACCTCGCCGCCCGCTGGCGTGATAACGAAAATCTGGAATGACTCGCGATCCAAACCCCTGACGTGAGTGTTTCTTTGCATGGCTAGAGCAGAGGGGCTGTATGAGAACATCGAAAACCCAAAAGCAGAAAATATGCAGGCTGTCATGGAAAAGGGTCATTTCTGCATACCTGAAGTCAAACTTTCCATGCTGATTTATTTTGTCGAAAGTCATTTAGGAGATGCATTAAGGGCTGGAAACAAAAGAAGCCCAACCGCAACCCAGTGGGCTTCCATTTTAGCTAGAGCGGCGCTGGCTTGCTGTCTGTTTTCTCCTGTCCCGGTGACAGAAGCCCTGAGGCACTTGCAGTAATTACGACAGATTGATATGAGACTTCAAATGCAAAAGCCTGCACCTCCTGATAATTGCATGCTAACCTTATGCTTTCCGGTGCTTTCTTTTGCAAATGCGTTGGAGCGCGGCTCTCCCCGTGGGGCTGCTGGCAGGGACAGAACGTAAATAAAAGCGGGTAAAAGTCCAATCACATGAAAGTGAAATGTGTTTGTACCTGCACACAACCTGCAAACCTTAGCCCAGGGGTGCCCATACGTCATCCAGCGAGGGCCACATGGGGAAGAATGAGGGAATGCAACTTTGCAAGAAGTTCTAAATATTTCCCTTCAACTGCATCTCAGCTTTGATAACTAACGTGCAAAAGCTTATCAGTATCAACCTCACTTTGTTTGCCCCTTTTTCATAATTTTGCTCATGTTTTATAAATCACTATTTCTTCTAGCAACATTTCTTCGTGCGATTGTGAATTTTTTTTTTGTTTTGTTTTGTTTTGTTACTCATAATATTAAATTTAAAAAAAACTAACATAAAACTTAAAATTTTTTTGTTCCTCATAAAAACGAAGGATGCAACTTCTTTCTTTCAATATTTTGATTTGAATATATTTGCTGTTTTTTTTCATTGATTTTATGCCATTTAAATGACAATATTTTTCCTCATAATATTAAGTGTTTATTCTCCTTTTTTACTTTAAAGAACACAACTTTTTTTCTTTAATATTTGACTTTATTTTCATCAAATTACAGCTGTTTTTTTTTTTGTTAAAACAACAGTTTCAACCCTTTTCTTGCAAATATTATTCCCCTAACTATAATTTCATTCACAAGATATTTTGACTTTATTCTTGTGAAATTAAAACTTTTTTTCCATGTTGGAATTCTAGAATTTTTCACCTAATATTTTGACTTTATTATTTTTTAAATCAAAATTCAGCATTTTTTCTTTCAACTTTTTCTTCCCGTACTTATCACTTTATTCCCATAATATTTTGACTTTATTTTTGTACAATCACAACTTTTTCGTGTAAGAATAATTAGTGTTTTGACTTGATTTGTTAAAAACTGCAGCTGTTTTTTCTCCATTTTTGTTGTTCCATTTTATTTGTTGAGGCTTGTTTTTCATAATACTATGACTTTATGCATATGCTCAATGCTATCTAAAGGAATTGAAAGCATTTCCAGTTAAAAACCCTGATGCGATGCATTCTTGCTAACCCGCCTCCATCCTTTTTGATCTCCTGTGCTGCGTTCAGCGACGGCGGGACCATTTGTTCTAGCCAGGGGCGCTAGGAAGCGGCGAGACGGGGGGACACGCCATGGAAATTTGACTGTCAACGTGCCCTCCTCAATTTATTAAGCGGCCCTCAGAGTTGGGATTGTGACCCTGATAATACAAAGCCTTGAGGGAGGTGGCATAGAGAAACAAGCTCTGCGTCCTGTTGTGCCATGCTCAAAATGAGATGCTAATTAATTACCATTGGCATCTTTAGCGATGTGTGTCGCCTCCTATTTGCCGTATTAATCAGTTACGGGATGAAACGCGGCCATGGAGGCCGCCGCTGCTTCCTGCAGCTGGATGAATGCGGAAGTTCCACCCCGGGGTCATGGCGGCAAGCTTTGACTGCTGCTCCGTGCTCGATGTGACAGAGCTTGGCGGGCACACAACTGCGCGTAACCGGAAGAAATTGGATCCAAATGTGGATCAATAACAATTATTAGCTAGGCTGAACGACTTATCACGTAAATGTAAACGTAAATGTCGAGATGTTTACTTAAATACAATATCTGAAATATCTTAGAAAGCTCTTCAAATCTACTCACAGACTGAAGATTGAACCAGCAACCTGGCAGGTTAAGCCGAGCCACCAATAAGTGGCGACACAGAAGTTGTCTACTTGATGTCAATGAAGAAAACACCACAGAAAAAATTAAATTATTGGAAAATGTGGGAATTTTGAGAAAAGTCCTGATAGTCTACAATGAAAAAATTGGTATCGAACAGGCAACTATCTCCTTGAACCAAGCCACCAAAAGGGTGCGTCATTGAAGTTGTCCATTCATTACCCATGGAAAAAATGCCACAGAAAAAATGTTAGGATTGGAAAATGTGGGTCCTGATTGATGGAACCAGCAACCATCAGGTTGACCCAAGCCAACTCTGGGGAGTGACACTAAAGATGACCATTCATTACCAATTATTAGAAAATATAGCATTTTTATCAAGGTTTTGATCGGAATCGAACCAGCAACCATCAATTTCAGCCCTGACCTTAAGGGGCGACGCTGATGTTGTCCATTCACTATCAATGGGGAAAATAACAGAGAAAAAATGGAATTATTTGAATAAGTCCTGCTAGTCAACATGTACAAAAATGGAGCAGGATTGTGAAAATGTGACACGATTACGCAAACAATCGGGATCGAACCAGCAACCACTGCATTGAAGTTGGGGAAAAAGTAAATTATGGGAATAAAGTCATAATGTTACAAAAAAAGAAAAGTTGAAATATTTGGAAAATGAAATGTAAACAATTTTCCTAAGCAATAAAAAAAAGAACAGTTTTGCCCCCGCGGTTGGCTTGTACGCCAACCGGAAAGGGGCGTTGCAAAAGAGGGCGAAACAGATGTTATGTGCTCAAAAGTTACTGGCAAAAAGGAAACAATACACAAAGTATGAAGCAGGAGACGTGGAAGAAACAAAGAAATGTGATTCCACGAGGGGGAAGAACATGAAACAAACAAATGAGGCCGAAGCCCAAAGGACCCGTCTAATAGCTGGCAGCCACACACGCCCGTCGCAAAGCGGAATTAAAGAAAATTAATCAAACAGGTTGACCAGGTTGCGGCTCCATCAGGAGGCCGGCAGTCATTAGCCGCAGATAATAAGCACGAGGTCAGGAGATTTCAGAATCATCTCCTCTCCTATGAAGTTGTGTTGGAGAGCGTCTCACGTTAATCAGCGCCCTAATTGCCGCTTGCCTCCCGGTGCTCGGGGAATAAGGCCAATTTCCCCGAGTCGCTCCACCAGGGGGATGCCGAGCAGGTTCGGGTAGCACGGCGTCCGCGGCGACTCAGCTCCGCGGAAACTGGAATGTTTTTGTGTTTTTTTTGCATACTCTTTTTACTCTAAGAGTGTGTAAATGTCGGATCGCATGCTGTAATGAAGTGTCCACCTGCAGCACGTCCGGAATCAGTTAGCCCCGCTTTGTGGCGGCAGGTACGCGGGATCAGCTGACGCAGACTCGCATTCGCTTTCTTGTCCTGGGAGATCAGATGACTCATTAGCAAAACACGCCCTGACCTTTTCACAGGGGCAGTGACGTGCGGACGGGTCGCCGTGCTTAAATGGCACACGGCCGACCGGCTGTCAATCAAGTAGGGCCCGCGTCGTCGTCCTGTCGTGATTATGCAGATTTTACCTCAGTCAACGGGCGTGCTCAATACCTGTATCCACAATTTGGATATAATGGTTTCTATCATTATGTATTTTTACATTAATATATATCTCTTCCACATTTTTGCTGTTGTTTTAAAAAGCATTTTTTTGTTTGTTCTAAAATAATCTTTGTATATTTTCATTTTATTCTGAAAACATTTTGATTTTATTCCATATTCCATTATATCATAATTTTTTCTACAACCTCATTTTCCAAAAAAACAACATTATTTCATTGTAATGACACACTTTTTCCATTAAAATATTTTTCCAAATGTTATGAGTTTATTCTCGGAAAATTGAGACTGTTTTTCTCTTTAAAATACAACTTTTTCTCTTAATAATTTTACTTCATTCCCATAACATTTTTTTCATTTCCACAGTTTTTTTTGTTTTTTAAATTTTCCTATTATTCCAATTTTTTTTTAAATTAATTTTGGAATTTTTCTTCTTATAATTATGGCTTTTCTCCCATAATATTTTTACTTTATTCTTCCAACAGAAAAATTAATTTTTTTCCCCCATTACTTCTTTTTTGGGGAATTTTGAAAAATGTTTTCTTGTAATAATTCTTCACATAGTTATGACTTTGCTCCCACAATAATAAAACTTTTTCTCCAACCTAATTTAGCCTTTTCACTAAATAACCTTTTTCACTTAATATTTTGACTTTTAACCTAAAATATTTTTCCTAATAATGTTGAGTTTATTCTCGGAAAATTAATATTTTGACTTCATTCCCATAAAATTACAGCAGTTTTTTTTTTTTCATTTCCCTATTATTCCAATTTTGGGGAATTAAAAAAAAATTAATACTCCATTAAAAATATTATTTTTCTTCATATTGCACCATTATTCTAACAAAAATGTTCCCTATTAAATTACATAATTTTCATCCTAACATTTGTTGTTCTTTATTGTTTTAAAACGACTCTGGAAATTTCCCTTTTTGCTGTTTTTGTCGTGGAACGACTCATCAAGTCATGGCAGCCCATCGCTCATTCAAAGCAAATGAAGGCGGCAGATTAGAGATGTGTCGTGTTTTTTTTCTGCTGCCGTGCTTTAGCATTAACGGCGCCGGCACTCGAAGTGAGCCTGCGCCGGAAATCAGTCTAGAAATTACATTCGGCGCGAACAAGTGTGGAATGAGAAATAACACGCCCGTGTGCATGTTAGCAGCCAATCACTTGAGGAAGGCTCTCCAGGAGTGCCATGAGAAGTGGGGCCAATACTTGCGGTCTTCTCAGGGAGGGGGAAAGGAGCCCGGGGAAGGTGCACTTCACTCGAAAGAACACCCACGACTGGATCAGGGAGCAACTGAGGTGCTGCAAATATGGCAGGGAGCATCCAGCAAGAGAAACGTGGGACTTAAATTCCTTTCCTTTAAAGCTTTAATGTCAACGCTGTATCTGGCAACGTGATGTGGCCCGTCCGTAGACGTTACACTGATATAGTCCTGCCGCAAGGCATGCTGGGTAGCTGCGGTACGCTCTCTCCCGACACGTTAGCTTGATGGCAAGATATGTAGAGGAGGAGGTACGTACTCTTGATATCCAATGTTCTATTGCTCACAGCTCAAATAGTTGTCGCCGCGGGGGTACCCAGCATGCCTTTCGGGCACGCTTTACGCGTTATTTTTACCGCCTAGCTGCCATTTATCACCCGCGTACTAGCAGTAGTCGATACATGTGATGCGTCGACTTGCTGGGAATGTGTTGTGTCTTTTGTTGCACCGGGAGTAAGCATGTTCGGAATATCACCCCATTATCACCCCAATTTGGTGAAACGTTCTCCAAATTCTGCGAGGAAACGGAATGGTCATGGGGTTGGTCTTCTAAAGACCGAAATGAAACAGCCAAGACAACAAAGGAGTGGCTCAGAATGAATCACACAGAGCACCTGTGTAGTCGTATCGGTAGACCAGATATCGGTAGACCAGATATCGGTAGACCAGATATCGGTAGACCAGATATCGGTAGACCAGATATCGGTAGACCAGATATCGGTATCACATGTCTGAAGAGAAATGTGCTGCAATTAAAACGGGGCCATTTGTGGCTACATTTATTTTATTTTATTGTTTTTAGTTTAATTACATTTTATTTTATTTTATTTTTATTACATGTTGTTTAGTTTAGTTTTTATTTAATTTTTGTCATTTAATTTTAATGAGGAAAAAAAACGCTTTCAATTTTTTTTTTAATTATGTTGCAAAAATTGTTATATTGTTAACTATTATGGCAATAAAGTCATAATTACAAGAAAAAAATATACAACAAAACTTTCAAAAAATTGAAAAAACAGCTGCAATTTTAAAGAAATAAAGTGAAAATATCAAAACTTACTTTTTTATGGACGAAAAAAGCCATTTTACAAGAAAACATTTTATGTGTTTTTTGTCTTAATATTGTGAGAAAAAAACAAATACAGTTTGGGTCTAATTGTCTTAAAATATTTCAACTCCTTGAAAAAAATCAGCAATAATTATACAAAAATAAAGTCAAAAAATCAAAAGAAAAAAGTAACCGGAAGAATTCAAAATTACACAAGAACAACAAAACAAACTGGGTGACCGGAGGGTATGTTCCAACTATAGGGGGATCACACTCCTCAGCCTCCCTGGGAAAGTCTACTCCAGGGTGCTGGAGAGAAGGGTACGACCGTTAGTCGAACCTCGGTTACAGGAGCTGCAATGTGGTTTTCGTTCCGGTCGCGGAACACTGGACCAGCTCTACACCCTTGCAAGGGTACTGGAGGGTATGTGGGAGTTTGCCCAACCGGTCTACATGTGCTTTGTAGACCTGGAAAAGGCATTCGACCGTCCCTCGTGGTGTCCTGTGGGGGGTGCTCCGGGAGTAAGGGATTGATGGCCCGCTTCTACGTGCCATTCGGTCCTTGTACAATCGAAGCAGGAGCCTGGTTGGCATTGCCAGCAGTAAGTCGAGCTTGTTTCCGGTGAACGTTGGCCTCCGCGAAGGCTGCCCTTTGTCACCGATTCTGTTCATAATCTTCATGGACAGAATTTCTAGGCGCAGTCAAGGTGTTGAGGGAGTCCAGCTTGGTGACCTTAGGATCTCGTCTCTGTGCTATTTGGATGATGTGGTCCTTATGGCCCCTTCAGCGTTTACTGGAGTGGTTTGCAGCTGAGTGTGAAGCTTCCGGGATGAGACTCAGCACCTCCAAATCCGAGGCCATGGTTCTCAGTCGGAAACGGGTGGACTGTACCCTCCGGGTTGGGAGTGAGGTCTTGCCTCAGGTGGAGGAGTTCAAGTACCTCGGGTTCTTGTTCACGAGGTTGGAGCGTGAGATCGACAGACGGATCGGTGCAGCGTCAGCAGTAATGCGGTCGCTGTACCGGACCGTCGTGGTGAAGAGAGAGCTAAGCCGGAAGGCGATCGATTTTCGTGTCCACCCTCACTTATGGTCATGAGTTATGGGTCATGACCGAAAGAATGAGATCGCGGATACAAGCGGCGGAAATGAGTTTCCTCCGTAGGGTGGCTGGACTCACCCTAAGAGATAGGGTGAGGAGCTCGGCCATCCGGGAGGAGCTCAGAGTAGAGCCGCTGCTCCTTCACATCGAGAGGAGCCAGTTGAGGTGGCTCGCGCATCTAGTCTGGATGCCTCCCGGGTGCCTCCCTGGTGAGGTGTTTTGGGCATGCCCAGCCGGAAGAAGGGCCAGGGGAAGACCTAGGACACGCTGCAGGGACTATGTCTCACAGCTGGCCTGGGAACGCCTTGGTGTCCTCCCGGTGGACTTTCCTACCAGGAAGTCTGGACTTCCCTACTGAAACTGCTGTCACTGGAACCCAGATAAGTGGAGGAAAATGGAATGGCATGGTAATATTTTAAAAAACAAAACCGAAAAAGCAAAATGAACAAAATAATGTAAGTTTTGGAAAATTACTTCGAGGGAAAAAATGATAATATTCTGGGAATAAAGTCAAAATATTCAGGGAATAAATTCCTTGTATGGTGAAATGACAAATTACAAAGAATATCTGAGAAGATAGTGGAAAAATTGAAAAAATTAGGGGAAAAAAGAGCAGGCTTATGCATCTTCTCAATTTCCACCCCTGCTCTATGGCTTGTTTATCCACCACGAACCAATAATTGCAATTAGCTGGATTAGTGAATTGATTAAGACCATTTCATGTTTACAAAAGGCGCTCAGCAAACATTTTCACCGTCCCGTCACAGCCGTCTGTAAACTTTAATTAAGCAACGATGCGTTCGCACCATCCCCCCGCCCTCCTGGGATCCATTATTCCCACCTAAATCTGCATTTTTAATTATTTAATAAGAGATAAGGTTCTGAGTTCCTCCAGCAATTATTTATTTCCAGCAGGATGGAAACAAAGAGCACAAAAAACCCCAAAAAGCACGGTGGAAGGTGTTTTCATCCGCATTTCCATAACAAACATCTGAGAAATAATTGATGGCATTGTGCGGAGTAGAAAAAGTCCCGTCATGCCTCAAAAAATTGGGGGGGGGGGGTTCCGGGGTCAAAAATGAGTCTGACAACAACCGGCGTGAAAATCGGCGCGTGATAACACATCGCAAACCCGTTTTGAAGTCCGGTAAATACTAGCGGCGACGCGTCTGGCGTCGCCGGCGCCGAGAGCAGAGGATCGTGGGGGTGGCGCGGGGGCCGCGCTGGTTCAGGGGCCTTTTTCCACCAGCAGCCGTACGTAATCAGGCGGAAGGGGGATGAAAAGGGCTGATTTTCGGGGGAATTAGCATGATAAGCGGGAACAGCAAATCAATCCGAGGCCTCCTCTGATTACTTTGAACTGTCAAAAAATGGAAGAATCAAATGGAAAGCGCTCGAGGTTAGAGGAGTGATTTGTTGGAGAAGAGATCGCCGGGGCAATTGACACAGCTCTTGAGACAATAATTGGGTTATCAAAGAGAAAACAGTTCAAGTAGCACGAGGGCCGAAAGCTTATTTGCATTGGATTTTCATACGCACCTCTCCTTCGCCGCCGCGCTCTTCGCTTCCTGTCGCCGCACTTGAGGGGCCGGCGGACTCGGGGATTGCATCATTATCATCCCCAAGTTTGTTGCCGTGTGATTAGCGAGGGCGGGGTGTGCGCACGCGCGCGTGTGTGTGTGTGCGTCCACGCAAGCTGGGAATTCTGAGCTGTGACTGAAACTTTGCATCAAAGAAAAACTTCAGACCTCCTCCCCCCCTACCCAAAAAAATGGCTTGTGTTGAAATTCCTACACACACACACACCAATGCAGGGGTGTCCAAAGTCTGGCTTGTCACCTGTTTTTTTATTGGCCCGTGGCATATTCTAAAAAAAAACAACAGCCAAAATAATAAGCATAATTTGAATTGAAGAAAATGTTTTTTTTATATTTTAGTGATACTTTTACACACAAAAGTGAAAATACTCAAAGAAGCAAGAAACGAGAATAATGTCGCAATATTATGAGAATTTTTTTTTTTTTTAGTAGCATTATGTTGAAATATTGGCTATTTTTTAATTATTGTAATATTTTTTAAAAAGGTGTCATTTTTGGAAAGTTAGGTTGTGGGAAAAGTTTGAAGGTTACAAGAATAACATTTCAATATTATGGAAACAAAATCTTAATTGTAATAAGAAAATTTACAAGAATAAATTTGAAATATTTGGGAGATAAAAAAAAGCAATAATGAAAAAATTTGTATTTTTAGAAAAAGAGTCGCAATTTTAAGAGAATAAACTTGTAATATTATTAGAAACAATATAGTCATTTAAAAATTAAATTGAGGAAAAATGTCTAATCATTTGGGAATAAAGTCAAAATATTTTGAGAATAAAGTCCAAATTTCCAAAAAGTTATTTCAGAAGACATTAGAAAAATATTTGGAAGTACCAAGTAAAAGGTAGGGTACCAAGAAAAGGTCGTAATCATACGAGAATATTGTTGTAATAAAAAATAATAACGTCATTATAGCAGCAAGTTGAAAAATTGCCTAAAATAGAAATTTTTTAAATTGTTGTAGTACAAAAAAGAAAAAGTCAGAAAGTTAGGTTGTGGAAAAGTTATAAGAAAAACATCAAAATATTATGGGAATAAAGTCATAAAAATAAAAACAACATTTACATGAATAAAATTCAAATATTTGGGAAGTTAAAAAAAACAGCAAACTTGAAAAAATAGTCGGAGAATTTAGTCAATATATTGAGTTGACTTTTAATGATAAAAACAATCGCAATTTTACAAGATTAAACTTGTAATATTATTTTAAAAAATAATGCTATTTTAGTAGAAAAATGGGGAAAAATGCAGAATATTTTGGGAATAAAGTCATAATTATAAGAACAAAAACTACAAAAATAAAATTTTAATATTTTGGGGAGAAAAAAACGGCTGTAAATTTGTGAGAATTAGGTCTACATATTAAAAGAATAAAAAAAGTCGCAGTATTCTAATGAGTAAAAAGGCAAAAATGCAATGCAGAACTTGTAATATTATGAATAAAATGATGTATTTTTGGTAGCATTGAGTTGAAATATTAAATTAGATATGTGTTTTTTTAATAAGTTGTAATATTACAACAAACAAACAAAACACAGAGTTGTAATTTTTGGAAAAAGGAAAAAGTTATAATATTATAAGAATAAAGTCAAAATATTATAGGAATAAAGTCATACTTGGGAGAATAGACAACTTACAAGAATAAAGTTGAAATATTTTGGAAAAAAATTTTAAAAATGGGAAAAAAAACCCCAGACTAAATAAATAAATAAAAATAAAGTAAGAATGATGATGATGATAAAAAAGTCATAATCTAACCAAGATAAAGTAACAATTGTACAAAAATAAACTCGTAATATTAATAATGTTAATATTTGTGTACTAATTTTAATAACATTAATATTATATGTTAATGTATATTGATTTTGTAATCATATTAATAATTGGAAAATGTCATTTTAGTAGCATGGAGTTGAAATATTAAAGTGTTCTTTTAAAAACACCACATAATTTAGTGGTAATTTTTGGAAAAGGATCCTGAGAAACAATTTTAATATTATGAGAATAAAGCCAAAAGTTTACAGCAAAAAAGTCAGAATTACCAGAAGTGAAAATTTACTTACTTAAAAAATTAAACAACAAGAAAAAACAGAAGAAATAAAAACATAGGAATAAAATAATGTCATTTTAATTGCATAGAGTTGAAATATTAGAGATAAAAAAAAAATAAAGAAAAAAAAGTTATTACAAACAAACACAACAAAATGAAGTTGTAGTTTTTGGAAAATGATCTAAAATGGGTGTAAAGCCAAAACATCACGGGAATAAAGTCATAATTACCAGAAGTAAAAATTTACTATAAGAAAGTTGAAAAAATAAAAAATGAAAAAAAAAATAGCTGTAACTTGACAAGAATAAAGTCAAAATATTCAGATAAAATAGCAATTGTAAAAGAATAGACTCGTAATATTTATATTTACCTATCCATACGAACAATAATAATGATAATAATATGAATCATATAAAAAACTGTCATTTTGGGAGCATACAGTTGAAATATTAAAGAAAAATGTGTGTTATACAAAACAAGAAGTGAGAAAAAAGTAGTAATATTATGGGAAAAAAGGCAAAATATAATGGGAACAAAAAGGAAATAAGCCAAACTATTGGGAATGAATGGAGGAAAGTTGAAGTAGTAGGAATATAAGAAAAAACAACAAAGCTGTAATTGAAGAAGAATCAAATCCTCCTTTACCGACAAACGGGCCTCGAGTGAGGCGGCGAATCGACAGGGTGCCCAAGTTGATGTTGACAGCGATGGAAGGAAGCGCCAGGCACTCGCTTTGATCCTGCGTTAAAAACACTCCCGAACGTGCAAAGTGCCACGAGTGCGCGACAGTCACGCACGCCGCCTGTGTTTTTTTCCCTCCACGAGCAGGGGAGACATAATCACACACAAATAAGACATCAAAGATAGATGCAGTTAAAATATGCGGCGGAAAATTATTCCGATTGCTCTGGGAAGGCGGGGAGCAAAATATTCCCTCAAAGTGTCCGACCGGATGAGATCAAAACGGCGTGATGCTGCGAGACAGACCACGGAGGAGGCTTGTTTTCTTTCGCCGTCACGTCGGGGATCCCAGGTCGGGGTGTCCAAACTTTTTCCAGCGAGGGCCATACTTGATGTTTGCTAAAGATATGCTAAGAAAAAACTGCATTTCATAAAAATGTTTGCTTCATAAAAATGTTTCAACCTTCTTTTTACATAATCTTCCATTTTCTTCTTCTAATATCATGAAGTCTTTTCCTCCAACCTCACTTTTCTTACAAATTGCAGCTCTTTTTGGTTTTTGTTTTATATTTCCGCATAATCTTGCAACTTCAAAATAAAAAAATATTTCTGAAGATGATATTTTCCCCTCAATATTATAAATGTATTTTCGTAAAATTGCGGCTTTGTCCCCTCATTGGATTGTCACATTTTAAATTTAGTGCTGATGTTTCCAATTTCGCCCCCATTTTTTTCCAATTTTTCTTTATTTTATTTTGTGTTTTTCCCCCACATTATATTAAAACTTAAAAAAAAATCAACTTTGTTATTGAAATGACATTAGACAATAGAAAATATTGTCTTAAATTCATATTTTTTTCTGTCATATTTTGACTTCCTTCTTTCAAATTTTCTGCTGATTTTCTGCTGTTGTCCTCTTAGTTATTATTTTTTTTACTTTATTCTCATAATGTAATAACTTTATGTCCAATCTATTTAAAAATAAATTATTTTTTTTTTAAACTTTATTTTTTTTTACCCCACATAAAAAAACGTTTTTTCCTTAATATTTCAACTTTATGCTAATAAAATGACATTATTGTTTTCCATAATATCACAAACATATTCTTGTCAAATTGTATTTTTTTCTTCCTAAAAAAAGAATTATTTCTGTCAATATTTGGACTTCATTAAAATTTTCCATTTTTGCTGTTGTTGTTGCTTTTTTTCTCATATTATTTTGACATTATTCTCATAATATTACAATCTTTTGGCCAACCTGATTTAAAACAAATTGCAACTTTATTTGGGTTTTTTTGCACCTAATATTATGACTTTAAAAATGTCCTTAATATATTTTACTGTTTGTTTTTGATAATATTACAAATTTATTCTGGTAAAATTGTCATTGGAAAATGACTTTTTTTCTCTCAATATTTTGTTTATGTGTTTGTTAATGTGTTTAGTTTGTTTGTTGTAATATTACATAATATTCAACTTTCCATTTTTGCTGTTTAAAAAAAACAAAGTTTTCATAATCTTTATTCTCATAATATTATAACTTTTCGCCCAACCTAATCCAAAACAAATTGCAACTTCATTATGTTTTATAATATTACTTTACTTTAAAAAAAATCCCTAATATTTTAATAAAATGACATTATTTCCTGTAATGTCACAAAATGTCTCGTTAAAATATGACTTTTTTTTCTTTTGAAAGTATTACTGAATGTTTCCATTTTTGCAGTTGTTGCTTTTAAAAATGTTCCAAATATTTCAATTTCTTCTTATCATTTTCCCCCTCATAATATGTCGACTTTATTCACACAATAATCTAATTTTATAACATAATTTAATGTTTTTTTCTCCAAACTCATTTTTCAACAATGTGTTCAACTTAAAAGAAAAAACATTTTTTCACTGCTAAAATGACATGATTTTCCTCATAGTATTACAACTTTTATTCTGGTAAAATTACAACTTTTTTTTACTTTATATTGTGACTTTATTCATTCATTCATTTTCTACACCGCTTATCCTCATTAGGGTTGCGGGTATGCTGGAGCCTATCCCAGCTTTCTAAAATTACTGAATATTTTTCCATTTTTGCTGCTGAAATTTAAAAGAAAGAGTTGTAAAATAGTCTAGTAAAATTTCTTCTTGTGATATGAAGTCTTTAGTACCGTGATATTTTGACTTTATCCCCATACTATTTTTTGACAACTTTGCTTCTCACAATATCACAACTTAACCAAAAGGTTAAAAAGCTACAAAAATGATGTTCTTTTTTCTCATAACATCAGTCAGTCTAGGAAATCGAAGACTTTAATTTGACTTTATTCTCCTGAAATGGTTGCCGATGTGTCTGATGTTCTGATTTGGGCGACGTGGCGAGGGCGGGAATACGGGACTTTGGATGAATCCTTGAGAAGATAAAAGCCTGGTGTTTGCGCAGCCCAGGAGCGCCTTTGCATCCCAGCCTCTGCGCTTCTAACCTACATTTCCCAGCATCTTTGGAGACGGAGGCCGGCCTCAATGTAAATACGCAACTGTACGCGTCGTAAAGTTTCATCGGTGGCGGTCTCGGGTGGATTCCCAGCTCATTAAAAACTAAAGCAGTGGGTAAATAAGCCAGCGTGGAACAGACAAACAAACGCAAAAAGGGGGATGTTCCGCTGCTGAGGAGGCGCAGCCAAAGTGTGGCAAGCAGGGATTTTTTCTTACTTGCTTGGGTGAATGAAAGGAACAAATGTGCTCGATTAGCGTGACGGATGATCGGCGCTTATTTGAGAGAGAGCAGATTCTGCAGCAGGGGTGTAACTCTTTTCCAGCGAGGGGCCACAGAGGGAAAAATGAAAGGATCACGACTTTGATACTTTTTTGTAACGCAACACATAAAAAAACTGCATCTCAATTTTGTCATAGAGCTGAAAAAGCCTGTTTATTACTGTGAACTTCACTCTTGGCCTATTTTTGCCATATATTTTTGATATAAAAAATATTATTCATTATTTAATATATATATAAATATATATTCCCTACCTAAGTTTCCAAAAATAACAACTTTAATTTGTTTTTCATAAGATTATGACCTAAAAAAAGCCTCCATCTAACCCTGTCTTCTGCATCCAACTACCTTCATGTCCTCTTTCACTACATCCATAAACCTCCTCTTTGGTCTTTCTCTAGGCCTCCTGCCTGGCAATTCAAAACTCAGCATCCTTCTACCAATATATTCACCATCTCAGTCTGGCCTCTCTGACCTTATCTCCAAGACCTGTACCATGTGCTGTCCTTCTGATATGATCCTGTCCATCCTGGTCACACCCAAAGAGAACCTCAGCATGTTCATTTCTCCTACTTCCAGCTCTGCTTCCTGTCTTTTCCTCAGTGGCACTGTGCTAGTAAAATTACAAAAAAAAATTCCTATAAAATTCTCATAAAATAATTTTTTTTAAAATCCTGTAAAATCATTCTTTTTTTCAAATTGGAATGAAACATTTCTCTGGTAAAATAAAAAAATATATACAGTATATTGTAACATCTTTCACAATTCTATTGCAAAATTTTGTTTTAGTTTTCTTGTTAGGTCAGAAAAAAATAGTGAGAAACATTTGGAGATGAAATAGAGAACTTGCAGAACATGGACTTAAGGCGTGGTGATGATGATTGGGGGCCTTCTAGTGTAAATAACTCCAGAGTTTGTTACCCTTTTTAATCATTAATCTTCATTGTTTTGAAGACAATATGTAGTTACTTTGTTCTGTAGCAACTTTTTCTTGTCTTTTTTTTCCTGTGTACAAGCAGAATAGGATCCTTTTTTAAAATGCGTCTACACCGTACGTTCAAGCCAAATGCTTCTTGTAAGGTGTTCCTTCATAGCAGTCATCAGTGAAATGATCACCGCAAAAAAGAGAAATCAGGGTGAGCATTTATTTGTCTCGTTGTCTGCACTTAGTTTTGGTCCTAAACCTTCCTGTTTTGGAAAAAAACAAAACAAACGTACGATATCACTGAGCACTGTAAACATCCAGCGGCAACACGACAGTTTGGCGTGACTACTATTTTGATGAAAAATATACCGAATCGAGTCGACAATCTGCCACGAGAAGCGTTTTGCTTTAGCTGAGAGGTGTCACTTCCTGAACTGAAATTGATATATTGACTATGAATTCCATTTTTAGCAAATGTACCACCATAATTCCAGCATAATTACAAACAATATATAAGATATTTAGGCAAAGTTAATGAATCATGTGTGGGCTGCCGCGTGAGGATGACACCAGTTCACGGTAAAGAAAAGGCCACTTTGAAAAAAACAAAGCCCGGCACTTGGTGAGGGTCAGACAAAAGGAGTGTTCAAGGAAAAGGCCACCAGCTGGGATCTCCTGCTCGGTCCGTTGCGAGCGCTCGTCTCGGACACAGCGAACACTTTGTGCTGCTTTTTGTGGGGAGTTTTGGGTTTATAGTTGATCAGTATTGACCTCGGGTTCACCTTAAATGCTCCAAAGTTGGGACGTGACCAGAGGAGGCAGTTAACCAGGGAAGCCTAGGTCACAAGGGGGGTATTGTTCCCCCAGGGGCGAGCGTCTTTATTCAAAGATGTCTGTTAGGAATGGAATATTTTCCACTCAACCAGTACTTGTGTGTTGTGCTACAATGTTTCACACAACATTCCGTGCCACGTTTCATGTTCATGTTACGGCATTTGTTTTAATGGTGCTTCATGCTACGACATTCCGTGTCACAACAACATGTTTTGTGTTGCAGTGTTTCGTGCTACGGCATCCCGTGTCACGACGATCCATGCCACTTTCTTTTCATGTTTTCACTTCCTTTTTGACATCGCAAAACAGTTACACACACGAGCGCAATTCCTATTTATGACATAAATGGCTTATTTTTTTTCTTTATTATGTCTACATTACATAGACATAATAAATGAGTGTAAAGGTGACTATAGGGTTGTTATTTCAAGCCTACACAGCTCTAATAATGTTAAAAAAAACACATTTAGAAGGTTTTAAACAGGTTTTCGATGCTTCGAGTAGGAAAATATTCCCTTTAAAAATAAGGAATCCCACTTTGCTGGGAATAAAGTCATAATTATGACAGGAAAATTTCCAAAAAACAAGTTTAGACAGTTAATGAATTAAAATAAAAAAAAAGATGCAATTTAATGAGAATTAAGTGAAAATATTAAGAGAGAAAGGGTGTATTCAAAAGAGGAAACAAGTCATAATTTTACAACAATTAAAAAAATCATTTTAATAGCATAAATTTGAAATGTATATATGCATAAATATAGATTTTTTAAAGTTTTAATAACACGAGAAACAAAAAAAAGTAAACATGTCATTTTTGGAAAATTAGGTTGTAAAAAATTATAAATCATATTATGAGAAAAATATTTGACAATAAAAAAAAAGTAAAAAATATTTGCCAAAAAAACCCTCCCACCAAACGTAGGGAAAAAAAGAGCAAAATAGAAATTTATTCTAGAAATATGCCTTTTCAGGGTGTTATTTCATGTCTAGAGTGTTCTAATAATGTTAAAATTTTTATTTAGAAGGTTGCAAACGGGTTTCATAGGTCAGTTCCTATCCGACTTTGCAAAACATGTACAGGGAAACACAAGTGGAATTCCTATTCTATTCATTCCTATTATGTCTTCATTATTTGGTAATAAATGGTAAAGGCGACAATAGGGGTGTAATTTCATGCATAGAGGGCTTTAATACTGTTATCAACGTATTTAGAAGGTTGGAATGATCTCACAACAGGCACAATAATCCCTAACGCTGGCTACTGTTGCTGCGGTAATCCAGGCGAAGATAAAACTCAACTCTGAACCCACGATGTCACTTCCTGTCTGACATCGCAAAACATTTACAGCAACACGCACAAGCACAATTCTTATTTATGACCGAAATGTCTTATTGTCTACTATTAGGTCTACTTTATTGGGTAATAGGAGTGTAAAGGTGACCATGGGGGTGGTATTTCATGCCTAGAAGGATCTAATAATGTTAATAACATATTTCAAAGGTTGTAAACAGGTTTTCTATGCTTTGATAAGAAAAAAATACAGAGCCCCACTTGCCCCATATCTTATTATGGTTGGGTCCAGAACCAATGAACCGTGTTCCCAAACTTTTTTTTGCAGCGCCCCCCTTTTGGAGATAAAATGATTTTCTGTGCACCCCTCCCAAAAAAATATGGTAATAATGAAACGTGTTTGTGGTAACCCCGCGCCCCCTAGTCATAAGGTCGGGGCCTCCTAGGGGGCTCGCCCCCCAGGTTGAAAACCACTGGTATATTGGGTAGTCTTTACTTTGCATTCCGGTGTGAATGAGTGAAAATGGATGATGGGCTGATGCCTCTATCTGTTTAATGCCAGGTATTGGGCACCCCTGCACTACATATCTGCGACTGTTAGTGTAACATTTCATAATATTCCAAATAATGAGATGCATCAGGCTATAAACTCTCCTCATTGGCTATTAAAGCTAAGGCTGAGTGTTATATTGTTTTTATATCTTAATAAAAGCGGTTAACTCATTTTTACCCAGCAGATCTTGGAGGTTACACAGCAGTAAATATTTAATCAACGCAACGCATAAAACCTGCATGCCCCCCGTAAAGGGTGGACGGCGCTACCTTGGGCGGCTGGATACCGACGTCTCCCCTCCCCTCTGAGGACAAACCTCAGAGCAGAGATTTCGGCTCCATCGTCGTCCTGCATGAAAGCCGCTGAAAGGAGGGAAGACCTTGCCTTCAAAGAGAGGCAAACTTCCAAGATGCAGATGTCCGGGACGTAAAGGTCACCCGAATCGCACCGCTCTCAGTGATGCTAATGGGGCCTAATTTGAAAAGTGAGTCTTATTCGCATGTTGAAGTGCAACAATGAGACTTCATTGAGATGTAGCAGCCGCTTTAATGATAAGTCGGTCTGGACGCAGGCGGGGCTGGGGGGGCGATCCCCAAGGTGCTTTGACTCTGTTCTTTTATTAATGACTGGAGGCCTTTTGTGGCCACGCCGCATCGTTTGATGGATCATTATCGTCGGGAAAATCAGCACAAGTGATCATGTGAAGAAGTTGTTTTGCGAGGGCCGCCGCCGTGTCCATTGTGAGTTATCGTCGCGCCCGTTATCACCAAATGAATTCTGGCATGTCGAAGGGAGGGGGCCGGGGGTGTTTGCAGCAGTTAATGTATATTCATCTGTGGTTGGGCTTGTTCTGCCGCCGCTTTGATGACTGCGTGGCGGCGAGCATCAACCTTGTTTGCGTGAATGTCGTCAGACCGCTGCAGGATGCACGTCTGGGGAAAACCTGTGCTACAGCGGCGTGAGGACCCGAGGCCCTGACGCCGCTACCTGGACCCCGGCATGGCTGCTAGCCATGAGTTGGCAAAAACAAGGGGCGGTTGGGAGGCATCTGCCAATCTCACGATCCCACGTGGCCCAGGGTCAGGTGCGACAAACACGTCCAGACAGCTCTTTCATGGCCAAGGGTCACATTTGCACGCACGCTCGTTCGGATGGCGCCAGCTTCAGCGCCAAGGAGGAGCACAAAAGGGCTGACGGATCATCGTTGATATTTGTGGAGTAACCGTACGTACGCCACAGTCACGGTTCAGTACCTAACCTGGTTTTGGGCTAACCGATTGGTTCGGTTTCTAGACGGTAACGGAACAAAGCCCGCTTCATTTTCTCAGGGTATTAAATCGATCGCAACCGGACTGTTTGGCTTGTCTTGCTCTTGTTAAGACCTAGGCAAAGGCTCTCCTACGTAGACCTAGGCTACTTTCCAATCTAGGACTTAGATAGGTAGGCCTTAGTCTTTGTGTTCGGGACCCTAAAATATCAAATTTGGCTTGACATGTGACCAGGTGGGACAAACACTAGTCTGTTAAGAGCTAGGGCTGTCCTACCTAGTCAGACTAGTGTTTGTTTCACCAGATTTGAGCCACCTAGTCAGTGATTATTTAAAAACAAATATTGATTAAAGCTGCAAGCAGCGTTGAAAGGACAAATGATCAGATTGCTTTGATTGATCATCTAAGGCCCGCCCACATCTTACGGAAAAGCCTAAAATCCTGCACAGCATCACCTGTCTGTCTAGTATTTGTAGTTTTCATTTACGTTCATGTGGGCAACGTGCCTAGGACTAGTTTGGTGAAATGCAACCCCTGCTTTTCATCCAGAATTGCCACCAGAAACCAAAAAGGTCGACTTATGGTTTATTTTGGAACATGGGTTCTAAGGCTTTTTTGTGCATTCTGTCATGATTGACGTCGCCGCCAAATATGGCGACGATCTGTGAAACTGGTGGCCCGGGCAATTTTATTTTAAATTCAAAAATGGAGCTACTCGGTGAGTTTTCCGGGATTTCGTGTTCGGGACCCCTGAAATATAAAATTTCGTCTCGTATATGAGTAGGTCGGACCACTACAAGTATTTTTAGGTCTAGCCTGAAATTTGGGCTGTCCTACCTAGTCAGACTAGTGTTCGTCCACCACCTTTAACCCACCTTGTCAATGATTATTTAAAATCAAATATTAATTAAAGCTGCAAGCAGAGTTGAATGGGCCCTCACACAACTCCATACAACAAAATCGGATTTCCTACCACTGGGTGACGCTGAGATGAATCCAGGAAGTGACCTGGGGATTGCTCCGAGGTGTTGTCTTTTAATATTTAACACCAATCGGAGTTATTTACGTTCGTTAATACCAGTTGGCTGGGGAATTGTCAGATTCATCATCGAAGTTTCTCGCCCACATCTTAAACACCCCTTCACAATAAAACATCGCCTGTCGGTCTAGTTTCCGTGATTTTCATTGCCGCTCATTTGGTGAAAGTGCCCAGGACTAGTTTGTTGAAATCCAATCCCGTTTTTTTTCCACAATAAACCAAAATGCCCAACTTCCTGATTGTTTCAGAACACGGTTTCTTTTTTTTGTGCCTCCTGTCACTACAAGTCTGTTTAGGGCTAGCCCGAGTTTTGGGCTGTCCTTTCTGGTCAAACTAGTGTTAGTCCCACCTGGTTTGACCCACCTAGTAAATGATATTTTTAAATCAAATATTGGTTAAAGCTGCAAGCGGCGTTGAACGAGCCCTCACACCACCCCATGAAGTACATGCCAATAAGCGTGGAATCAGCCAATCACGTACATCGAGGATGTAGGCCAGAGGATTTACGGAGGATTTGTCCCGAGGTGGCAAACACCACAAGGTTGGTTTGGACAACAACAAGGAAAAATAGTCAAAAGAGGACTTGGGCAGTTATTCCTGAATAATAGAGTGAAATTTCAGCAAAGTGTTTAATGTTGTGGACAATATGTTGGCCATCTGCTGGCATCTGTGCTTTGGCCCACTAATGCAACAAAACTCCCTCGCACACACACACACACACACACACACACACACACACACGCATGACCACCGCCACACCCTGGAGCGAGTATAGCCGGGAGTGAGGCGCTAAGCAGGTCACATGTTGTCTTTCAGCCATATTTGGGTCAGGCCCGTGGCGTTGGATGAAGTTTAATGCCTACACGCACACACACACGCACACACACACACACACCAACGCACGTACATGTGAACAAACACGCGGCTGCTGGAGGCCTCGCAGGGCGTGAAATTTCTTCCAAATCAATCACTTTTAAAGTCCAACATTCAATCGGTCGGATTGGCGAGCAGAAGAATACGGAGGGTGTGCGTGGCATGTTTGATGACGGAACCAACCAGGGGGGGTCCAAACTGTTTTACTCTCTAATATTCTGACTTTGTAAAGTTACGGCTGTTCTTTCCATTTCCTTTTCATTTTTTGTATACATTTTGATTTTTATTTAATGTAGTATTATAAGATTTCACTCCCCAACTGTATTTTGTCTTGGTTGCAAATTGAACTGACTTTAATTCTGGTAAACTTAAACATTCTTTCCATTTTTGCTTCTCATAAAAAACATTTCATATTTCTATTATTATTTTATTTGTTCATTTTTTATGTCATTTAATTTATTACTACCATCATTTTCTGACTTTATTTCCATATTATCGTAATTTTTTTCCTCAGTCTAGTCTCCCAAAAATTCAAATTTATTTTGTTTTGTTTGCCGTTCATAATATTAAAACATTTTAAAAATTAAATGTTTTAATATTTCAATTCTCGTAAAATTATATTATTTTTCCTCATAATATTACCAGTGTTATTCTTTTTTCTTTTAATATTTCAACTTTCTTCTTGTACATTTTCTTCTCACAATTATGACTTTATGGCCATATTTTTGACTTTCGTATTTAGTATAACTTTTTCTCAACGTAGTTTCCCAAAAATTCCCCAAAACTTTATTTTGTTTTGTATGCTGTTCAACTTTAAAAAGACAAACAAACAAAAAAAATTCCTTAATATTTCAACTCTACTAAAAGGATATTATGTTTTCTTATAATATTACCAGTTTATTCTTGTACCATTGCGTTTTTTTTTACATATTTTGACTTTATTCTCATAAAATGTCTTGTTCATTAATTATTTTTTAATTTTTTATTTCAGCTTTCAACTTTTAAATATTATTTTCGTAATTTTGACTTTCCCATAACATTTTTACTTTATTCCCACAACATTACAACTTTTTCCACAACCTAATTTTCAAAAACTTCCAAAAACAAATCTGTTTTTTAATCATTATTTATTAACTAAATCTTAATTAATATTAAATGTATCATGATTTTCTGACATTACAAAAATATAAATTTTTAAAATTTAACATTTACATTTTATGCTACTAAAATGTTACTTTGTGTAAAATATTATATTTTTATTCTTGTAAAATTATACCTTTTCATCTTGCAAATTTTTAGACTTAATTCTCACATTATAACCTATTTTCACAAATCTTTGCTAGCTGCATGTTGTTAATTTTTTATTATTTATGATTTAATTATTAATTAATATTAAATGAATCATAATATTCTGCCTTTAGAAAAATAAAGTCTTTTTAAATTTAACATTTTAAGTTTTATGCTACTAAAATGACAAATTATTCCCATAAAAAATATTCTTTTAATAGTTTGACCTCACTCTTGTAACAATTTCATCTTTCTTATAAATAAATGTTCTTGTTATAATGACCTTATTCCCATAATATTTTGACTTTATTCTCGCAACATTTGTTATTTTTGGCAACACTTTTTCTTATTTTGTGATTACTTAATAATACATTTATCATAATATTCGGAGTTTAGAAAAATAACTTTTGAAATGTAATATTTCAATATTGTGCTAATAAAAAGACGTTATTCTCCTAAAATTACTACTTTTTTCTCTGTTTTTATAGAAATGATTGCTGATTTTTCCATTTTTGCTGGGCAATGTAATTAATTTTGTAAACTGTTTTTTTGTTAAATTATAGTTTAACATTAAAAAGTGCGGCAGGCCACACTTTGGGCACCCTTTGAAATAAACAATAGTAAGAAGAGGCTGAAGATCCACGTAAAGATGCCCAAAAGTGTGATCACCTTCCCTAATTTGGGGAATGTATGCAAAACCGGGACGCGATGGCCCACTTCCCTGTAAGACCAGGCCACACACACACACGCACACGCACACACGCACACACAAATTGTTCTCATGTGATGGGAAATTGGAATTTTACGACTCCTGAAATATACAGGGAAAAAAACTTGCTTTTATCAGGAAGTCATTAAGAGGAACGTTCCAGGGAGCGGAGCGGCGGCAGCGAGCGCGGGTATGAAATGTGATCAAACTCCAAATACACACTCTTGGCACTTTTCCACGTCGGCTGGTGGACCTGTGGTGCCAAATGGTAGGAAAATTAAAAAAAAATCCAACGTGTACCTCGGAATGACCTCCACGCCTTCCTGCATTACACGCATGCAGATAACGCCGCTTCATCAGCATGCAGCGAGACGGCGGCGCTGTGAATTTCATCATCGGGAAGTTCAAAAACTTCTCCCCTCCGCCCGCTCCTCGCACCTTCTTCCCGTTCCGCAGCACATTCAAATGTGCAGGTTTGTTTTGGGGATCAAGTCGGCCCGCTTTGATCAGCGCTAATTAGACAGCCTCGCCTCTCGCTCGCTACCTATCGCGGCGCGCGGGGTTATCGCCGGCCGAGGGTGCTGCGATCCTGGAGGGGCCGGCGCGAAGCTGTCTAAGGTGAGGAGGAAGCGTGATGAAAGGGCCGGAGCCTTTCAGAAGCAGATCGATACGCCTTTCCCGCCTCCCTTTTTGCCGAACCAGGGATCAAGAGTGCGAAACACAAAGGAGGTTTTTGCGGGGGGATCCAAACAACTTCTCTCTCCGAGCGCCGTCACACGTTTGGACTATCTGAAACTGAAAACTCACAATAGATACTTAAATGTGCAGAAAATCAGGTCCGATTGAGTATAACTATGCTTGCCCTATTTGAATACACAGGAAGCGGGCGTTGGAACGTCTCAGGACGTGCGAGTGTGCATGGTGTGCGGCGCAAAGACACGAAACAGTGGAAAACTCTGGCAAACCTAATCTCGAGTTTTCAAGTTTGAATATGGAGCTGTATGGGGGCCATAAGGTTTAACTATACTAACTATAGTTTGTGCAACAAAAAATGATGGTTGACCTCTTTTGAACACATTGTTTATGTTCGTTTTTGCGTCTTTTGATATTTCTGGTTCTTATTATCTTCAGGGTCTAATATTTTTTTCGTGCTTTACCATTGCCAAACGTTGCCTTCAAGTAGCACAGGAATTGACGATTTTATATGGGCTTTGAAACGTGACGTGACTAGACATGCGAGTGTGCATGGTGTGCGGAATAAAAACACGGAAAGGTCGAAAACAATGTCAAGTTTTACGTATTTGTATTGACTTCAGTGGTTGGAAAATGGAGCGGTATCGGGGCCAGAAAGTCTGTATTTGACAAAAATACAGTTTTGAAACAGAAAATTCAAAGTTTATACGACAAAAAAAATGAGTGACCAAAAATGTCAGGTTGAGTATAATTATGCTTGACCTCTTTCGAATACAATATTTTCACTTTTCACTCCCACGTATTTTGACATTTGGTTTGGATTCTTTTCAGGTTCAAATCACGAGGTATCATTGCCGAGCGTTGCCTTCAAGGAGCACAGGAAGAGGGCGTTTAGACGTCTCAAGACGTGCGAGTGTGCATGGTGTGCTGAGTAAAGACACGAAACAGTGGAAAACTCTAGCACACCTAATCTCAAGTTTTCAAGTTTGAATATGGAGCTGTATCGGGGTCAAAAGGTTTGTACTTGACAAAAATACAGTTTTGAAACTGAAAATTCAAACAACAAAAAATGAGTGAACAAAAATGTCAGGTTGAATATATTTATAGTTGACCTCTTTTATATACATTGTTTATGGTCATTTTTAATTTGTGCCTATTTTGATGTTTCTGGTTCTAATTATTTTCAGGTTCTAATATTTCTTTTGCACTTTATCATTGCCAAACGTTGCCTTCAAGGAACACAATTCATGGCGCCGCAGTCTCGCTGCATGCTGATGTGAAGCAGGAGTGCATGGAGGTCCTTCCGAGGTACACGTTGGATCGTTGAACACTTATGTCATATTTTCCTCTTATGATGTCTACTACATTGCGTAATAAAAGTGACTTTAGGGGTGTTATTCCATGTCAAGGGGGCTCAAATAATGTTATAAAACCTATTTAGAAGCTCTCAAAGAGATTTTCTATGCACTAACTATGAAAATATCCTATTTATAAATCCTAATTGGAGGAAATTCACTTACCATGGCCGGATTTGGAACCAGTTTATCTTCATAGATGAAGGATTGCTGGATTTTGATGTCTCAGAATCATATTTTTACCGGTTGACATCTCGTTTTTTTAGGTTCCAAGTTGTTTTCATTTGTAGACTTTTGGCGCAGATTTCTCGCGTGGAGGCGTGGCAACAGCCGAGAGGGGTGTGGAGTTATGACAGACAGCGCAACAAAAGGTCCCCGGACCTTCCCCTACGGCCTTGGCTTCACGGAAAAAAATTTAAATACAAAAACTGAAAATACAGAATTTTTTCCAAAAATGTCCAGCGCAAGGGTGAGCAAACAGGCATTTCTATTTTTTTTTAATTTAAACTATTAACACGGAAACTGTAGTTGGCAACTTGCTGTGCGGTTGTGACACAAATTTTACAAAATGAGATTTTGCGACAGCCTTGAAAAAACGTCCGAAAATCGACAACTCGGAAAAGTGGCTTTTTTGCCATTTTTAGGTCCTCCCGGGAACCCCGATTAAGGTGCGGTAGGTTTGCCAAGCCTCCATAAGCACAAAAATGCGTTTTTGCCACCTTTTAAAATCTTGCGACAGCCGCGGCTTTGAAAAAACGGCCGAAAAATCGACACCTTGGAAAAGTGCCGTATTTTGCAATTTTCAGGTTCTCCCAGGACCCCCGATGAAAGTGTTGGTTTGCCACGCGTCCCGGCACAGAAAGGCGCGTTTTCGGCTACTTAAAGAAATGAGATTTCGGACAGCGGCGGATCTGAGAAAATGGCAGAAAATCGACACCACAAAAAAGTGGCTTTTTTTCATTTTCAGGTCCTCCCAGGAGCCCTGATGAAAGTGTGGTGGGTTTTCCTTGCCTCCTGGAGCAGAAAAGTGGTTTTTCGGCAACGTAAAAAAAATGAGATTTTGCAACAGCCGTGGACCTGAAAAAACATCCGAAAAGTCCTCAAAATGGTCCAATGCAATCTGTAGCTTGTACAAAAAAGCCGCGTAAACCACACAACACGTCAAAACACACACAGTAACCTACCTACTGCACCATGTTGGTATACGCACAATACCATGCCTACAAAACACCCATATTTTTGTGCCGCAAGGCATGCTGGGTAGGTTGTGTTACTCTTTCTCCCAGCATTTTGCTGTGTTTGTCGCTGTTTTTCTTGATTGCAAAATAATATTGAGTGGTTGACGTTAAAATACTCTTTATATCCAATGTTTTATTGTTTATAGGCTACCTAGCGTGCCTTGCGGGCATTTGGAAATAACAGTTTTAAGTTTAGTGATTTGTTTAGCGCTTACTTGTCGTTTATCACCCACGTAGTTGACCTACTGTAGATGTGTTGTTTTTGTTTCTTTGCTGCGTGAGCAAGTATGGTGTTGTGTTTGATGACCACCTATACAGAGACGACCCCTACGCCATTTTTTTAACCCAACGCGAGTGAAAAAGTTAGCCCATCCCTGGGCTAGAGTGAATCATAACAATGAAATAAAATTAAACTGTACATTTTTTGGATACAAATTTAACATCAAATTGCATTTTTTTCAGATCCACATCCAATATAGTTCCAAGCATATCATCCATACCGCAATCATCTATTACTGGAATGCACACGAAGTGCCAGCGAGGCTTCAAATAGACTCCAGCGTCGAAGCTGCAAATGCATGTAAAGATCACATGTAAAGAATATTTCAACATTTTGTGACCCTCTTTAGTCATTTTGTTTTTTGCTGGATTAGACCCAAACAATCACGAGCAAGAAGAAGTGAGAGGAAGTTGCAGGAGCGTGCACCCCACCCACCCCCCTCCTTGAGTAATTCATTTATGTGTATAAAAGTCTTTGAGTGCACAGAGTAACTGAGCCTTTGTTGTGATGTAAAAAGCTCCGGCAGCTTCTGTGAGGAGACGAGCACTTTGCACGCAGCTACAAAGACGGCGGCTGGGCCGAGGAAGAAAGGAAAAGTGAATGGCACCGCTGATAAAGTTGAGCAAATTAAGTCATTGACCTGCGGTGGAGATTAATAGCAAACAAGGTGCCCCAGCTTCACAAGTAATGAATATTCCTCAAACGGCATGCGGAGGATGGGGGGGGAGGGTAGAAGCAGATAGCGGCGGTTTGATGCGGATGACATTGAAAGTTGCAGAGAACTGAGAATTCTGTCATTTTTCATTTGTATGCAAATTGGACCGTTACACAAATTAACCCCTGAACCCCGGTGTCAGTCCTCATCGCTGGCGGGACCCCCCTGCCCGGGGCCCCGTGGCCACTGCCAGCACGGTGTGTCCCTTCTCGGGTCAACTTTAAACCCAGAAGAGCTTCTATGAAGCAACCTGGGCATGAAAAACGACAGAATTTGGCTGATATGTCTTTCCTATCAGGTCTTCCTGTCAGTCAAGTCAAAAGTTCATCAACCACTGGTTGCCAATGGAATCGGACCGACAAAGGGAGCTTACTAATGATTTAGCAGTGCCAATGAACTGATTTGTGTATGCATTGATCTGGTTGTTAAAGCCGGATAGCATAGCCAGGAAGCACTGATAGTGCAAAAATGTCTCACCAGCCCGTTGAGCTCATGTAACCGTCAGAAAGGTGATGATCAAAGCATCAGGTCCATCATTAGCTTTCCACCCCGTTACACAATACTGTAGACATAAGACAAACCAAGACATAAATAAGGCGTAATGTTGACTCACTCGTAAACATTGACTGATATGACTTTCTAAATACGCTTTTTAACATGATTAGAGACCTCTAGACATGATATAACCCCCCTGTAGTCACCTTTACACCCCTATTACCCAATAAAGTACACATAAAAGAAAAATAAACGTTATTTTGACTAAGACATAATCATTGACTGACATGGCTTTCTAAATACACTTTTTAACATGATTAGAGCTCTCTAGACATGAAATACACGCCTAGTTACCTTTACACTCCTATTACCCAATATAGTAGACATAATAAGAGAAAAAAAGACAAATAAAGCACAATGTTGACTCACACATGTTAGCATTGACTCACATGACTGTCTAAATTCGTGTTTTAACATTATTAGAGCCCTGCAGACATGACATAACACCCCTATAGTCACTTTTGTACTCATTATACTTCTTATTTTACATTGCATAAACTACACTGCAGGGGCAGAAGAGATGGCCGCCGCTACCATTACAGGCTATTGTGCAAAATAGTTATCTTCCCCAATTTACAAACTTATTCCAAACTTAAATGAAACTTAAATACAATCCATGTTGACTCACACATGATAGCATTGACTGACATGACTTTTTAAATACGCTTTTTTAACATGATTACAGACCTCCAGACATGAAATAACACCCCTAGAGTCACCTGTCCACCCCATTACTCAATATAGACATAAGAGAAAATAAGATAAATAAAACATAATGCTGACTCACACATAAGCACTGGTTGACATGACCTTCTAATACACTTTTTAACATTATTAGGGCTCTCTAGACATGAAATAACACCCCCATTCTACAATATATATATATATATATATATATATATATATATATA